>CM046844.1:33872502-34443312 GCA_025618425.1 Heliocidaris tuberculata
GATGCAGTTATTTGTGTAAGTACCTGCTTGATCTTGAATCAAATGGCTTTAGCGACAACCATTAATGCATTACTGACTATCCACAATTTAGCAACTATGTTCATTATTATGCACTAACCAGTTTACGGTGGCCGACATGGCAACTACTGAGGTATGCAAATTGGATTCCAAATAGTGGAATGGAATTTGTCAGCCAATTTTCTACAGGTTAATCGAATAACCATTACAATGACCCGAAGGAATAGGCGTCCCAAAAATTTGGCTATAATTAGTATACAAGTCAGTGTCCTGGTCTACTCCGAGGAATTGTTACGAATTTGAAAGAAAGAGTCCAAGAGTGCGTTCAGTAGTTGCCACGTTTTTATGCATGGTAAAAGTGAAAGCCACGTCAAGGCGATATAGCCCTTGTTTTGTAATTGTTGGGGCAGTTTTTCATGCCTGTTAGGTCACAGTCATATTCAAGCAAACTGAACAATCTATTCAGGGGAACTCTAGTATAGGGGGTTAGGTGGTATTTTTTTTTTTTTTTTTTTTCTCGTAGTTGTTGTTGTTGTTTTTTTAGATGCTTTTAATTGTGTAAGCACCTGGTTGATTTTGTATCGGATAGCTTTGACGATAACCAAGAATGCATTATTGACTATGCACAATCTAGCAACTATGTTCATTTTGCACTAACCAGTTTACGGTTAGCAACATGTAATATATTCCCAAATAATCAATTTCTATACGGTGGTGGTGGGGGGTCGCTTTTACTTCGTCCATTGTTACGTAATGGATTATAGTAGGTCATTATTTTATTTAGTTTTTTGTATATTCTTCGTCGTGTTGTCACAAGCGTACGGGGTAGGTTGTGGAAGGCGGGTACTGGGCTCCCTTCAGTTATCGAAGGGATGGGGCAAGATAGTTTGTAGTAGGAGGGAGGGCTGGGGAAAGGCAAGGTTTAAGGGTATGCTTTGTAATGTTTATGCCAGGGTGTTGTATGTGTTTCGATGTTTTGAAGAATGTTGTATAGGATGTGTTTATTTCTGCTCGCACTCAGATATACCTAGATCGGCGACATGCTTTTATGAATCTGAGAATGGTGGTCGTGTTGATTATGGGAGGAAGTACCAAGCATTGATCTTAATGTTACAATATTTTACAAGGGAACTATATTATGTTTGTGCAATAGAGTCACAGATTTTGGGAATATTTTACACAAAATGGCAGGTTTAACGTTAATTTCTGTTAATGTTAGAGGCATAAGAGATAGGAATAAAAGAAACAGAATTTTTGAATGGGCTAAAAGTAAACGAGGGGATGTAGTATTGTTACAGGAAACATATAGTTCACCAGATATTGAAGATATATGGAAACGAGACTGGGGAGGTCAATTGTTTTTCAGTCATGGCTCAAGTCATAGCAGAGGCGTTCTTCTTTTAATGGCACCTGGCTCCAAAATCAAAACTGACCAAGTAGAAGTAGATGATGAAGGGCGTTACATTTTTCTTAAAGGGAGTATATTTGATTCCCAGTTGTTATTATGTAATGTTTACTTTCCAACAAGAGATAGGATAAAGAAACAAATAGAATTTTTGGAAAAGATAGATGCAAGTATCTCAGATCTTTGTTCTTGTAACCATTCACTCATCTTAGGAGGAGACTTTAATGTAATTTTAAATGATACTTTGGATTACAGAGGGCCTAAAATACCCTCGAAGACTAAGTTTACAAACAGTTTGGAATTGTTTCTTAGGAAATATGATTTGCTAGACATATGGAGGAAAAAGCACCCGGACGGAAAACAATATACTTTCATACAGAAGAGCCCTTTAGTACAAACCCGTTTAGATTATTGGTTCATACCAGACCAGCTCGAGAGATTAGTGGGCAATTGTGAAATATTGACATCAATTACTCCTGATCACTCAGGTATTGGTCTGGAATTACAATTCGTAAAGAAAAGTGAAAATTACAGTGGCAAATCATATTGGAAATTTAATAATAGTTTGTGCTTAGATAAAGATTTTGTGGACGGAATGATTACGGAAATAGAAATTATTAAGAGGAATTGGGCGGGTGAATTTAATGATAAATTAGTATTTTGGGATTTTCTTAAAATGAAAATGAGTGAATATGCTAGAAAATACTCGAAAGTCAGAGCGAAAGAGAGGAGAACGAATATTGAAAAATTAGAAAAAGAATTGAGAACTTTAGAGAAAGATTTATTAACTACTGCTACTCCTTTAGAAACATCTAAACAGCTTGAAGAAAAGAAAAAATTGTTGAGTAAATTATACGATAGATCATTAGAAGGATTAAAAGTTAGGTCACGAGCGGCTTGGTTTGAGGAGGGGGAAAAGAACAAAGAATATTTTGAACAGTTATTAAAATCAAATAAAAAGAAAACCGTAATACAGGAATTGTATGGTGAGAACAAATCTGTGACAAAAGAAAATAAAGAAATTATGAAGATAGTTAAGTTATTTTATGATACATTATATTCGAAAAAGAGTGATGTAACAGAAGACGTTTTAAATGAAAGTTTCTTTTCTAAAAATATCCCAAAGCTAAGTGAGGAAAGTCGGGAAGCATGTGAAGGAAAACTTAGTAAAGATGAATGTTATGAGGTTTTAAAAACAATGAAGACAAACAAAGCTCCAGGTAATGATGGCCTTTCAGTAGAATTTTATATCACGTTTTGGTTACACATAGGTGGGCAATTAGTTGAAGCCTTAAATGAAGCTTACGACAAGGGTAACCTATCAACATCTCAGAAGCAAGGAGTCATTACATTAATAGAAAAAGATGGTAAAGATCCTCTTTACATAAAAAATTATAGACCAATTACACTCCTAAATGTTGATTACAAAATTCTTTCAAAGGTTTTAGCGAAAAGAATGAAAAAAGTTTTGAGTGAAATAATTCACATGGATCAGGTGGGATACATGGAAAACAGGAATATTGGAGAAGCCATACGTTTAATAGACGATATGATTTTCCATTGTTTGACACACAATATGGATTGTTATTTAATAGCTGTAGATTTTGAGAAAGCTTTTGATTCTGTCTCACATTCTTTTTTAGCTAGTGTATTAAAATGGTTTGGATTTGGTCCTTCTTTCTGTTCTTGGATAAAAACAATTTACACTGACATACGTAGTTGCGTTATGAATGGAGGGTTTTCCACTGGATATTTCAAAATAGAGCGAGGGGTTCGTCAAGGTGACCCACTTTCTCCCTATTTGTTTCTAGTCGTTATCGAAATCTTGGCACATGCCTTGAGAAGGGAAAATACCTTAAAAGGAATTACTTTCGGTGATTTTGAAGTAAAGCAAATATTATATGCTGACGATATGACAATTTTCATACGAGATAAAGTGTCAATTAGGACGTTACAAAACTTGTTACAAGCTTTTTTGGAAATTAGTGGCTTAAAGGTTAACATAGATAAAACAAAGATTTTATTAATTGGTAAGAATATAGAGAATGTAGGACAATTCCAATTTGGGAGTGTGGCTACAGAAGTAAAGATTTTAGGGATTACATTTTCATTAGATACTAAAAGAAAGGATGAATTCAATTATAAAGAAATATTGAGTAAAATCAAAAGACTTTTGGGATGGTGGAAACAAAGAGACCTTACCATCATGGGGAAAATACATTTACTTAAAACATATGCACTGTCCAAATTGAATTATGTATCTTCGTCATCTGTTGTCCCGAAATGGCTATTTGCTGACATTCAAAAAATCTGTTTTGACTTTGTCTGGAAGGGCAAAGATCGCATTAAAAGAGCTATAATGTATCAGGATTATAAAGATGGTGGCTTGAGGATGGTTAATTTTGAATTGTTTGTAAAAACTCAGAGAGTAATGTGGTTGAAAAGACTTTTGTATGGAGAACGAAATATGAGTTGGAAAGTATATTTTGACTACAGTTTCAGGTCAGTAGGGGGTAGAAGTATCTTTCTTTGCAACTATGATGCAAAAAAACTATCACTTAAGTCACCTTTGTTTTATTTAGAAATGTTAAAGGCCTGGCAGGATTTACACAACTGTAGAAATTTTGAAGGAAAAATTAACCCAGTCATATTCAATAACAAAGACTTCTTATTGAAAGGGAAAATGGCATTTAATGCAGACCTATACAGGCGAAAGGTTTACCATTTGGAACAATTGTTTGATAAAGAATCAGTAAGACCAATCACTCATTTCCAAAGTTTGGGTTTAAACAGTGCAAATATTGCATACATCTGGAGCCTTTGTGATTCTATTTTGAAAAGTAACAAATATGATGGAACCTCAAGCAATTGGTACGAAGTAGATATGAATGATTATAATAATATATTTTTAAAAATTTTTGGACAAATTATTACTTTAAAAGAGGTGCAATCCAGGAAAATTTACTCACACTTTGTGTCCAATCTACAAAATTCATATTGTTTAGAAATCAGAGATGGCCACCAGAAATTTGACTTCTCTGAAAAAAGTATGAGGTATATTTTTCTAAGACCAAGAATCTCAACACTCATAGGAGATCTTAGAGAATTTCAGTACAAATTACTCCATGGGGCGGTTTATACTAAGGAGCAGCTTTTAAAATTTGGTTTTGTTGTTGATAATTTATGTTCCTTTTGTAATCAAAGCTCAGAAACTTATTCACACTTATTTTGGGATTGCGCCAAAATTAAATCCTTATGGCAGGATATGATTGAGTATTTTGAGATAGAAGAACTTAGAAATGCAGATTGGCAAGATATACATGTGGGTATAGAAGGAACTTGCCACAGAATCAAATGGTGTAATACGGTTATTTTCATAATGAAGTTCATGATATATAAGGCAAGGTCACAGTCAACAGCACCGTCTTTGGCAGAACTAAAGAAAATATTAATCACATATCGGGAGGAAGAAAATCATATTGCCATTAAAAGAAATAAATCGGGATGGCATTTGCTGAAATGGGAATGTCTGAATACAACGTAAACTTTGTTTTATCCTCTCCGCCCCCTACGTTTTATGCGTGTTTGTTTTTCCTCTTATTAAAAAAAAAAAGTGTTACATAGGCACCAACGTCATAGAAAGAATGTTAAGTTCATCACACCCCCCCCCCCAAAAAAAAACACCAAACAAACAAAAAACAAAACAAAAACAAAAACAAAAACATCATCATCAACAAACACTTGGTATATTTTCCAAATAGATACGATCCCAGAACAGACGCGACGGCTCTTCTCCATTCACAGCGTAGTCCTTTAATCCTGAATGCGAGCAGTGTGTGTGTGTGTGTGTCTATATGCATGTGCGTGGGTGGGGTGTGTGTGTGTGTGTGTGTGTGTGTGTGTGTGTGAGTGAATGTCTGGTTTTAGGGAAGTAAGTGTGGGTGGGAGGGATGGAAGGTGTCTACGCGGGTTAAGCTGGGAAGTGGTAGTTTCGGAGGGAATGGGTAGGTAAGGGCATATGTGGGTAGGGAGGGGTCCTTGTCGTTTGTTTGTTGTTGTTTTTTTAAATAATAGATTCCGTAAAATTATGATTTGTTCACTTTGTTTGGATCACACTAATATGTTTAAATCTTATATAATCATGTATGGAATAATTTCAATTCAGTTATAACATTGGAAACGTACATTAATTATTTTGATTTTACAGTCCAGAGGAAGAATATTTTGCATGATAATTATATAAGTGATGATAAAGTATTATATTTGTTCATTTTGTTAAAACATTCAAAGAGAATATGTTGATTGTATAATTTGTATTTCATGGAATCATTAATAAAGATCATTGAAAAAAAAAAAAAAAGAAAGTGTGTGTCACTACGTGTCGGTGTGTTTATGCCTGCGTGTGCCTTTTCATGTATGTCTGAATGGATTTTATCACATTCAGGTAGGATTGGCCAATTTATTATAAATCTTATTATAATTATTGATTTAAATCAGGATTCAAATTAACTTTAAAAATATCTTTGAACGGAAAATAAAGAATAACACTAAAAAGTTCAAAACAAAGAAAAAGATAAGAATGTATTTACATTGTTTTACTTTCTTTTTTGTCATGTTTTATCAGAACTGATACTTCTATTTTTCTAAAAAATAATTTTAGAAAATCGCCAACCATGCCTTCAGAACAATACACACACGCACACAGACACACGCACACACACACGCAGGCCTACAGTTAACAACATATTATTCATACCCTTACAAAGATCTGAATATTTTCAATTTTGTTTTTCATTAAAATTTGGTTTGTCCTGGTTTAAGTACATGTACTTGATTATGTTACAAAAGAATTTTACAAATAATATTATGTAACATAAAACAATTCACAAAATTCCACTAGTAAACCTTTCATTTTTAAGAGAAACACATAAGACTTCAAATTACGAGGGGTATGAATAATTATGCTGTTAACTGTATATATATATATATAGGCCTCTTTTTATGAAAATATTCAAATATCCAACATCAAACTCTCTTATGCATTTATTTGTGTATTATGTTTATGATCACCTCTGTCACCTTTATTTCAATCCAGTTATTGTTTAGTATCAGTGGCGGATTTGGGGGGGGGGGGACACACCCGGCCCGTGCCCCCTCCCCTTTATAACGAAAACCTTTTTTTTTTTTTTTTTTTTTTTTTTTTGCTTGCTTGCTTGTCAGAGAATTATGGAGGGAAACTGGACCCCCATACCCCCCCCCCCCCTCCAACTCAGCGAATTTCGGAGGGCTGGCGAATTTTTTTTTTATCGCACCCCCCCCCCCCCCCCCGAGAGACTTTTCGAGAGCTGGCGAGACCAAAAAATACGGGTCTCCCTTCAAGCAGTTGCCAAAAGTTGACAAACCTGCATTTGTGTGCCCCCCTCCCCCCTTATACAAAATCCTGGATCCACCCCTGGTTAGTATGATCTTTTCATCAAAGCCGCGAGTAATACTAATACTAGTAATAAGATAAATCGTAATGATGATGATAATTTCTGAATCCTCCAGAGTAGTCAAGTTTTAAAAGTGTTGATGCTATACCATAAGAGCAACTTATATGCATGACCTTGTATGCTTTACAAAGAGATGAGTAGTGCACGAATTATCTATCTTAAAACAAACACTTATTTTGTTTTAATAGAATATGAACTTTGAAATATTACAATTCATGTGTGTTTTTCTAGGCTTTAGGCATGTAGACCATAAACAGACACATACACACTGAATATGATACTGGCCATAAATTTATTTGCCTCCATTTTACTAATGGACTTGATGTAGTAGGATTAGTGAAGAAAACTTTTGCATAACACATTTTTTATGATACAAAGTAAAAAAAAAAAAAAAAAAAAAAAAAAAAAAAAAAAAAAAAGGCAGCAAGAGATACGCTAGCCTTGTACTTTAATATAAGCATATACAGCGACATATTATATACAGGCAGTTCAGTGGCGTAGCGCCCGGAAGGGAGTTGGGTATGCTATATCTAATGACATTTTTTTTTAAAGGAGAGATCGGGGGATTAAAAGAAAGAAAGAAGGAAAGGAAAGGTTATTTAAGAAGATGACTCGACTCCCATCGAACTCTCTCGCATTCCGTCCAACGAATAAGACCAGTGCCCCTCCAACCCCCCTCACCCTCCCCCATGAGGGTAAGCCACTTATACGATTAATCATAACACGTCTTTACAGTTTTCATATAGACTATCCTGTAAAGCTGAACCATTTCCATGGAAAATAAATTCCTAGTATTATATGAGCTTTTTGTGAGAAATAAACGAATAAAATCAAATCGAATCGAACAATGGAAACATTTACGTGCAGAGTTGTTACAGTAGCATTATAGTTTTCAAAATCATTCAAAAACAGTAAAACAATTGGTTATTATTTTGTTAATATTGATGCAAACTAATGATGTATTTACCGTACGAAGGTGTCTGATATATAGAAGTAGCAATAGCAATGTTAATAATTTGGATCAGTGGCGTATCTAGGTATTCTGGCGCCCGGGGCAAACTATCAAATCTGCGCCCCCTTCCCCCATGCCCAAACTCAGATTAATGAGCGTTTTTAATTTAGAAATGATGGTGAAAATGAGTTCTGATGCACATAACCCGGGGTTGTTAGCCCAAATCTGATGTTATTGTATAAGCGAGGGAGCAACGCGACCGAGCGGCAGATTTTGAGAGATATTGAGAGATACTGAGAAATATTGAGAGCGGCAGTTATGAGAGATATGCCAATATATATATATATATATATATATATATATATATATATATATTTCAAATATGTATTTTACTTTCAATCTTCCATGTTATAAAAGATAATAATGTTAATGTTATATTTATTCTTGGGAACCTACACAAACAAGCTATGCTTTTCAGTAGGTTCCTTTTTCATTTCATGATTTTGTACTTTGTAAATCATATTGTTTTTGTATTTGGAAAAAAAAATTAAATTAAATAAATCTTGCATCAATCAATCAATCAATCATTTTGTTTTCCATTCACCCCTCAAAGTGAAATTTCTTATGTATTTTACCTTTACAAGAAAATAAATAAATAGATAAAAATCAAAGGGAATACAGCGACCTAGCAATAGATTTTTTTTTTTTTAATTTTGAACATTCCTAGTTGGGGGGGGGGGGGACAAAATAAATGAAAACCCTGAAGAAATATATTTGAGGAATTTAGTAAGGCAATTGCAAGGCAAATTTATGATTTCTTTCGAATGTTCTATACTTTGAAAGTGCTTTTTATGCACTTATATCCCATCTGGGGCGCAAAATTTAACAAGCTCCTGCCTTATGGGAGGGGGGGGGGCAAAGTAACTAGAATCAATTAATGATTAGCACTTTAAAAACGCCATTTGGGGCGCGAAATAGATAGATCTTGAATATAATTATGCGAGGGAGCAAAGCGACCGAGCTTAAGAAAATTTTCGCATTTCAAACCCTATAAAACACCATTTCTTAAGTATTTTGTCCTTGACTGGGGCGCAAATAATCCTCAAAGACCATAAAATTGTTTGTATTTCTCTCCCTTTTCTTTCTCTCTTTTGCGTTTTTTGCGCCCCCTTCAAGTGTCGCCCGGGGCACGTGCCCCCTCTGCCCCCCCCGGTAGATACGCCACTGATTTGGATTTATATAGCACTAGATAATGACGTCTCTAAACGATTTACGGGAATAATTACCCCAGTCATCGGAATTCATTTACGCACGCAATGTGTGTGCACCATCTCCACTCCCTGCATGGGAAGCATAGGATGGGGAGTTTCCTATCATGTGGTCATTATGAGGTCATAATAGCTTTCAGCATCCCATGTCTCTCCTGGGTATTAATAGGCAAATGTAGGTGAAGATACATGTATAATCTTTCCCATCTCCAGTAAAGTGATGAAACCATTCGACCTTTAACCCTTTCAAGACAATTAACCACATTTTGTGGTTGGCTAAATAAATTTTGATTCAGAGCCCTAAAAATATACCAGATACATAAGTAGAAAGAGCGAAATTTTCTGCACACACTGTGTCCAGTTTTGTTCTATTACCCTATAGAATTTGATGCCAGGATTAAAAGAAAGGAGTTTAAGCTTTACAATCACATTGAGAGGTTCTAAATAATTGTTTTTCATCAAAATTGGCAATTTTTCAAGTAATCATCAAAGTTCCTAACCATGTATACTGTTATCTAAGGACATTGCATTTTATTAGAACCATGTAGCATTAAAAGAAAAATATTGTTGCCACTTTGAAGAATAAATCATCAATGATCAATTTAAGCCTTAATAATTCCTGCCAAGAAAGGGTTAATAATGTTACGTTCGAACTCACAGAGTTAGGCATTTCTACTCTCTTACGCCGGAAGGGTCAGCATCCTGTTCTTCTACCACATTCCAAGAAATGTGAGCTTTCTGCTCCTACCAAGAAAGTATCCCTACACTTCCTCCCGTCCAAGGAAGTTGTTTGTGTATGACTCATTGTTTACTACTCTTTGGAAGTGGTCAGCAGTGATGCTGTATATAAGCACCTCCGTTTAGGAGTAATAGTCAGTTTAGTTTGAGTATTCAGTTATGAACCTATAGTCTTCAGAGATAGGGATAAATTTATTCATGTTCCAGTATTGAAGTAGTAAGCATCAGCATGTTGCCAGGCTGGCTTTTCAATAAAGTATCGACCAAGAACTATTAATGAGATGACTCCAGAGTCTTCATTCCCTGTCAAGAATAAGAACATTTCAACCTTAGTCTGAGAGAAATAGCTAACAACCTTGTCTTAAACCGGCTATATACATGGCAGTTACAATGTTATTCTTTTGTTTGGCAAAGCAACATACAATTATTGACAGTGAAAACAAAATTGTGTAACAATAACAAATATACCAGATTAAACGAAAATATAAGCGTAGATGTGTTCCTGAGCATGCTCCCCCGAGCTACACGAAAGGGGGAAAAAAAGCAATTTCAATCACTATGACCACCAGACCACTAGCGAAACCAAGGGGGGGGGGGAGCAGGGGGCAGACTTCCCCTCCGACAACTTTTGACAGAAAAAATAAAATTTGCCCCCTTTTAGACCTTTTTGTTGTTGTTGTTGTTGTTGTTTTTGTTTTTGTTTTGCTTGTCAGAGAATTCTGGACCCCATAAAATCTGACCCCCCCCCCGAGCAACTTTTGGAGCGCTGGGATTTTTTTTTTGCCCTTACCCCCCCCCCCCCCCCCCCCCCCCCCCGCTTGTAAAAAAATCCTGGCTACGCCACTGCACCAGACCTTTCCTTCCGACTTGGGAAAGCATACTCAGGAACACTCAATATAATTGACACATAAGTTAGATTATAAATAAGACACAGTTGACTACCATCTAAAGCACAGTCTAATAATGTGAGCAATTGAAATACATTAGACTGTTTACATCACGGGGTAAGCAGATGATATTCTGTATGTATTTCACTATGATTTGTCTTTAGATTTGAAAGAGAAATTTGTAATGTTTCCAGGGATAGGGAATCTGTGACAAATTTACTAATAATCTTATGAATTCATGTATCCACTTATTTACAAGATAAATACAAATGATTATGGGGAATCTTGTATTTTTTTCCTTCTTCGGCAAAACGCATGAATAATCTTGAACAAGTTTGGAGTAACTGTAAGCAAAAGAACGGAACACGATGAATATATCATTTCAGCACATAAATTTGAAAACGTTGATTTTTACAATCCACTGTTGCGATTAAAGCTTTTAATCCACAGTTGCATAAGCATGGTATATGTCGTTATCCAGATCGTTGAGAAGCAAGTAATTCTGTAAGGAGTAAAGTTTTTAAAAAGTGAGCTTATTCCAGTATAACCAATCATTAGGTTAGGGGTGGATTCAGGGGGGGGGGGGGGGGCTGTGATTTTGAAACATTTTTTATATGCATATTTTAAGGTCTGTCAATTTGGTTTCAAAATGTGGGCGGGAATACGGGACGGTCGTGTCAGGAGAAGCTTTTTATATTTGTTATGCGACATTATTCTCTCATTTTCCATTTTTTTTTTTTTATTCAAAGCATCCATGACTATCGAAATAGTAGGAAATAAGTTTTAAAACGAAAATTCTATGACATCTTGAAACATAAGCTGATAAGTGTCCAAAGATAACTTACGGCCTTCTGGATTTTCATCAGCAGATTTTTTTCCCTCTAACTCTGGTTTAGTCAAGTACGCAAATCAATAATGGCTGATATTATCCATGATTGAGTTATCATTTTTAATCAAGGTTCAAGGTTCAAGGTTTCTTTATTTCCACATGTCTTTCAGTGTTTTTCATATATACAAATTGGTATAACATAATATCACATAAAATTACGATAAGAAATGTTTACATAATGGAATTTTTTTTAAATTAGGTACAGTAATTACATATAATAAACAATTATACTGTCATAATTTCGGTAATATTAGGCACAGTAAAGGAACGAAAGAAACAAAAGCATCCAAATTATATCCTCTTACCAAGCTTTCTTGGGTCTGGACCAGGATTTTGTCTAGATTTGATATTATTTCATCAATCTTTGGACGGTTACCGGCGTCTCTCTCCCAGCAACGGGTCATGATGGTATACCTATATATACATGCCAAAGAGTTATATTTAAAAATTGCTTCATTATTTTATTGTTCCCTTAATTGGCGTAGCCTGGGTCTATCCAATACTAGGGCATTTGTGTCATTGGGGGGGGGGGGGGGGAAGAGAGTGGCTTACTAGGCAGACGAAGTGCGGATATTTTTAAGGCCTATAAAGTGAGAGGGTGTAAGGGGTTTGGTTTAATCTTCTTTTATGTTGCCTTGCCTCTGTCCATTCTCTCTCTCTCTCTCTCTCTCTCTCTCTCTCTCTCTATCTATCTATCTATCTATCTCTCTCTCTCTCTCTCTCTCTATCTCTCCCCCCCCTCTCTCTCTCTCTCTCTCTCTCTCTCTCTCTCTCTCTCTCTCTCTCTCTCTCTTTCGCCTTTCGACTTGGCACGTACAATGTAACCTCTCCAGTGACCCAGTAGCTAAGCCACTAGTCCCCTTCATTTGCAAGTCTTCATGCGATTGAAGCGTTCTATTTCATACCGTGTACCGAGGCATAATCAGGATTTGGAAAAATATGGGGGCGGCACAATTTATAGAATTTTCTTACAAGCAAAACAAAAACAAAAAACAGAAACAAATCTTTGACACCCACAAAAAACCACAAACAAACAAAGGAATATATTTCAAGTAGCAATATATTTCGGACAATTCTCGTTGAGAACGAACGGATTTCATAACGAAATGAATTTTCCACATCTCTGGCTATTTATTATAATTTTATGTAGCGGGAGAAGTGAAAAAAGAGGAAAAACTCACAGTTCACTTCTGCAGTGTGGAGGGCATGGCATCTTGTAACCACTAGTAATCTCCTTGCCTATATCATCAAAGTCCAGATCAGGATAGGGTCTGCCGCCTAGAGACCGAATAGCAAAAACAAAAGAGAAAGATATTTTTTGATAAACGATGAAGTCAAGGATAGAACTGTAGCCTAACTGACTAATTTAATCAGTCATTAACAATTATGTCAACATTTTTTTTCCGATATGCCGACAGCCTATAAAAATGTCGAATATTCTGACAGAAAATCTTTAAAGGGGGATGTCACACCCCCACCCTACCTTCGCCACGCCCCGGTCTACATCTACCACTCACGACCCAGGTGAAGTAAATATGTACCCGAAAGATAAAAATTTCTTCCCTAAACGGGGTAGCGTGTCAAAATTTGGGGTATTACAACACCATGCCTCGAAACACTTTAAATCTAAGATTGCGCACAAGTGCTTTTATAATCAATACTAAATTCAACATAACTCAGTACTTTGAAACTCTCCACAAATATTTTGTGCAAACTTCATAATCATCTTTTGCAAGCTTACGTACCGAAGGACATGATTTCCCAAAGAACGATTCCAAAAGACCAAACATCCGCCTCTGAAGAAAAGACACCATCTAACATAGTTTCCGGAGAATCCCATCTGCTTGGTCTCTGAAAAGTTTTTTTTATTTAATGTAAAAATAGGTATTTATAGGTTAGGAAACTCCACTGATTACGTCTATATACCAACGCATTTTTGTTTGTACAACTTCAAAATTATGATACTTCAATATTCAAATATTTTCAAATATTTCAATTTTTATGGATGTGATAATAAAGAATCTCTCCCTTGTATCAAAATAAGTTACAATAATGATGATTTTACATGTTCCATAAGGAGTCAAACCTTGTTTTACGTTATTGAAGCCAAAAAAGAAAGAAAGAAATATATGATATTTCATAAAATAAATACAGAAGGAAAAGTGAGTGTGTGACATCATCCGTTCACTCATTTGCATACCACCCATGTTATGCATATCACTGTTTCAAAAAATAATGCAAAACTTCAAAATGCCGTGACTTTCTTATTGTACATCCGATTTCAATTTCACTGTTATGCTTGTTTAATTTTACTCTATTTATTCAAATTAACTTGATATTAGTGTGGACTTGGCCTTTAGGCAGGCTGTCGAAGATGGCCGAGATGCCATTGTGTTGAGCATCGTCATACATTTTGAGAGACGGCATCAGAGAGAAATTTGTTTTCCGAATTGTAAACAATTAATTTGCCTCCCCACCCACATCGATTTCGGTCTCTCTCAATAAAAGTTTTCACTGGTTGAAAACACACTAAGATCATGTAGATTTAATTTCCGAGCATGGATTTTTTATTTCAATAACCATTCTTTCATTAAATGTATAACCTTGGTGAAGCAAAATATAAAATCTTCCCCTCATGAGGGGGTGGGGGATAAGCACTATTGTTATTGGTAATCGTTATTGGTTCATTACCAGCTAGGGAATTGAAGTTCGGGGTTAGAGATGGGGAAAGTAAAGACTCAGCTCACAGGAACAGGGATTCTCAGGAATAGGGGAACAACTCCATAAACCAGAATAATAATATACTCACAACTCTTTTGCCAAACATCGTTTGGGCCATCCCATAGTCTGACACCTTGCACATTTTCTGTTCATCCAACAGAACATTGTGTGCACAGAGAGATCCGTAGGTGATCTATGAAGAAATGAATAGAGGTTGAAATATTCTTAATGAATGTCAAAATAAAAAAGAATTAAATTTGATAGGTTTCTTTATTAATTTGGGGGGATAGACCAACTGACGTCGGTGTAGACCATGAAGTGAATGTAGAACATAATTACCCGATAACATGAAATCTGTGTCTGATTTTTGAGAATTCGCACAGATGGTAAACTATATCGTGTTCCATATTCCTCTCCTTCAATCGTCCTTTTTCAAAACGGTGGCCACTTCCACCACAAATTTCTCACAGTTACATCCCTTTCAGATACAACGGCTATGTATAATGGAAATTGACACAATTGAATGAAATTTTGAATTCTCGGGCAGAATCTTTGAGGAAGCAATGACCTAGGTCAAGATTGTTTGTTAACATAATCAACCTTTCCGTTACAAGTCATTCTCAGACATCTTATTGCATTGTCCAGCGCTATTATAGGAAGCGTTATGACACATCTGTGAAGGCTTTTGACTCTCATACGAGAGGTCCATGGTTCAATCCTGTTTAGGTGTTTTGCCCAAATTTTTCCCTCTCTCCACCCAGGTGTAAATGGGTACCTGGCAATACTGGGGTAATAATCATAGCAGGGTGCCCACAGGAAAACCCAGCGTTAGTACTGACGTGGCTACCCTGGATAAATTATAATCATATATCATATATTAAAAGACACAAATCGATTCATTCCAGTTCACTCCACAAAGATCCATTATATGTGTATAACGAAAGTATTACAGTTAGATGACGTTAATCGCCATTGATAGATTATTGAATCGGCTGTTTATAGAATTCATTTTCTGTTTTGGAAGGTACTTTCAACTTTCACAAATACCCATACTACGTTGGTCCTATCCTTTCAGTTGGGGTGGCGTTACGGGGCAGGTGCGATTGCTTTCATATGATCTAAAATCTTAAAGAAAATAAAAGTTTTAATTAACTTTTAAGAAAATTGATGTCTCGCCAAACAGATGTAACATCCTTTTCATTTTCATACCCAAAAGTACCTTCTGGGAAGCAAGGAATTGGATTCCTTTTGCTATTTGCAGAGCGAAGTTGATCAAGCCCACTTCGTCCACAGGAGCCTGTTGTGGCTTGGTGCTGTTGTATGCCGAATAGGTGGGTTGGGCTTGCCCTCGCTTCATTTGGAGGTGGGTGAGTAATGTTCCTCCAGAAATGAACTTGTACAGGATGATGTCTTCACGATGGTAGACGGTGAAGGATCGAAAATTTAAAAAAGAGAATTGGCAAAGAAGACCTTTTATGTAACTTACTTGTAGTGGTATATTGTCAGCGTACAAGATCCGATTTTTGATGGCGCCAAATAATTATCCGAAACATGTGTTAAAGGTAAGTAAACAAAAGAGATGCAACAATTATATGGTGTCGGTTAATTTTCAGTCGATAACAAGATGACAATATGCGCTTCATCGCAACTATCCCTCCATCTCTCTCCCTCTGTCTACCTAATCATCTCTCTAAAGATCTCTTCACCTTGTCTTTCTTTATATTTTTGTATAGTCTTGCCGATTCTCTCTCTCTCTCTCTCTCTTTCTCTCTACTTTGTTCTCGTATCTGTCGCTCCCCAACCCCTCTCCCCTTTCAATCTTTCATCTTATCCCTCTTCTCTCTCTCCCCCGATCTCTCTTTCTCTCTATCTTTCTCTCACTCTGTTCTTCCAATCTTAACCCTCTCTCCATCTCTCCCCCATATCCCTCTCTAACAACTACTATCTAGCAATCGCCATATACTAATATTTCTCTTACTTTGATCTGGGAAATATCCTAAACACTTCACGACGTTTGGATGATCCTTTAGCTTGGATAATACCTTGACTCTGCCAAGTGCTTCCATTGATTTGACATTGTCATCTGCAAAGATACATTTCACAAGGCTTAGTGGCAGATTTATGAGGCACAACCGGCTCGCGCCCTCATAAAACCCAATATGGCTTGTACATAACAAATGTGCCACCGTAGTTTTGTTATTGTACAACTTTAACATTTCCGACCAAAAAGGCTCTCTTGCTTATCAGAAAATTGATTGTGGCCCCCCCCCCTTTTTTTTGCCATGTTTACAGAATCTTGGATCCGCCCCTGCTAAACTAAACGGAGCAGTACGTATTTTATTGGTGGTTGTAGACGTAAATAATTACGATCAACTCGTTAATATTTTCTTACCAGCAATGGCTTAAATTGAGCATTTGAGCGTTTTCATAACTTAACATTTTTTATAATATTAAAGCTAACAAATTATGACCGAATCATACAAAGCAAAATAATATTTTGCATATCATATTTTTGATATTTTTGATAAATAGATATCGTTATACAAATTTTAAACAGATGATTGAATTATCTTTTCAAATTACTAAAGCATACATCATGGTCTCAAACATTTCATTTCGCATTATGATCATGCACATCGCTTATTGATATTTCTAATTTTTACAGGAACCCCTCAAAAAGGTCTCATTAGACTTCATGTTGACAACATAGTAAAGGAAGTTATTGCACTAGATGAGATTTTGTTTTAAAATGTTTGCAATCGTGTAATACCTGGAACCCGTCTGATCAGAACAGTTTCTTGAGTTGAGTGAATTTCTCCCTTCCAGGCTTCACCAAAGTCTCCCATTCCGAGGGAACCTAGCTTGGTAAGAAACGTCACCCTCTTACGAACACCTTGTGGGGAACTAGATTTGGCTTGCAAGAATCTGAGCGAGGTGTATGCTGAAAAGGAAAATAAAGAAAGCACAGTATTTTGTAATTTTAATTTGTTTATACATGTGTAATGACAGCACGTAAAACATAAAGCCAACAAAAAGTTTATATTAAAAAAGTAGCAGAAGACTTGACGAAGAAGAGGGAGAAAAAGGACAAGAGGGTGAAGAGAGAGAAGAGAGAGAAGACAGAAGAAGAGGATGACGAGGAAGAAGAGAGTAAAAATAGAGAAGAGGGTGACAAGGAAGAGGGTGACGAAGAAAAAGAGGATGACGAAGAAGGGGGTGACGAAGGAAACGAGGGTGACGAATAAGAAGAGATGATAAGAAAGAAGATAGAGAAAAGGGTGACAAAGCGGAAGAGGATGATGAAGAAGAAGAGGATGGCGAAGAAGAGGGTGACGAAGAAGAGGGTGACGAAGAAGTAGAGGATTACAAAGAAGGGAGTGACGAAGAAGAAGAGGATGACGAAGACGAGGGTGACGCAGAAGAGGGTGATGAAGGAGATGATGATGATGGCAAAGAAGAAGAGGGTGACCAAGAAGAAGGGGATGAGGAAGCAAAAGAGGATGGCAAAGAAGAAGACAGTGACGAAGGAGAATATGATGACGAAGAAAAAGATGGTGACGAAGAAGAAGAGCATGATAAGGAAGATGAGGATGAAGAAAGACAAGAGGGTGTCGAAGAAGAAGAATAAGATGACGAGAAAGAAGAGGGTGAATATAGTCAAGAGGGTGATGAAGAGGAAGAGGAAGAAGAGGACGACGAAGAAGAAGAGGGTGATGAAGAAGAAGAGGGTGACGAAGAAGAGGGTGACAAAGAAGAGGGTGATGAAGAAGAAGAGGGTGACGAAGAAGAGGGTGACGAAGAAGAAGAGGATGACGATGAAAAAAGAGGGTGACGAAGATGAAGAGGAAAATGAGGGTGACAAAGAAGAAGAGAGTGACAAAGAAGTAGAGGGTGAATATAGAGAAGATGGTGACGAAGAGGAAGAGGATGACGAAGAAGTAGAAGAGGGTGACGAAGAAGAGGGTGACGAAGAAGAAGAGGATGACGATGAAAAAAGAGGGTGACGAAGATGAAGAGGAAAATGAGGGTGACAAAGAAGAAGAGAGTGACAAAGAAGTAGAGGGTGAATATAGAGAAGATGGTGACGAAGAGGAAGAGGATGACGAAGAAGTAGAAGAGGGTGACGAAGAAGAAGAGGGTGAAGATAGACAAGAGGTTGATGAAGAGAAAGAGGAAGAAGAGGGCGACGAAGAAGAGGATGACGGAGAAGAATAGAGTGACGAAGAAGATGGTGATGATGAAGAAGATGGTGACGAAGAATAAGAGGATAACAAGGAAGAAGAGGGTGAAGATAGACAACAGGTTGACGAAGATGAAGAGGAAGAAGAGGGTGTCGAAGAAGAAGAGGGTGACAAAGAAGAAGAGGGTGACAAAGAAGTAGAGGGTGAAGATAGAGAAGAGGGTGACGAAGAGAAAGAGGATGACAAGGAAGAAGAGGGTGGAGATAGACAAGAGGGTGATGAAGAGGAAGAGGAAGAGGAAGAGAAAGAAGAGATTCACGAAGAAGAAGAGGATAACGAGGAAGAAGAGGGTGAAGATAGAGAAGAGGGTGACGAAGATGAAGAGGATGACGAGGAAGTAGAGAATAATGAAGAAGAAGGGGGGGGGCGATAGACAACAAGGTGACGAAGATGAAGAGGAAGAAGAGGGTGACGAAGAAAAGGGTAACGAATAAGAAGAGGATGACAAGGAAGAAGAGGGTGAAGATAGAGTAGACGATGACAAAGAAGAAGAGGACGATAAGAAACAAGAGGAAGAAGAGGAAGAAGAGGATGTCAAAGAGAAGGGTGACGAAGAAGAGGGTGTAAAAGAAGAAGAGGGTGAAGAAGAATAAGAAGAAGAAGAAGAAGAAGAAGAAGAAGAGGGTGACGAAGAAGAGGGTGAAGAAGAAGAAGAAGAAGAAGAAGAGGGTGATGAAGGAGAAGAAGAGGGTGACGAAGGAGAAGAGGGTGAAGAAGAAGAAGAAGAAGAAGAAGAAGAAGAAGAAGAAGAGGGTGACGAAGGAGAAGAAGAGGGTGACGAAGGAGAAGAGGGTGTAGAAGAAGAAGAGGGTGAAGAAGAAGAAGAAGAAGAAGAAGAAGAAGAAGAAGAAGAAGAAGAGGGTGACGAAGGAGAAGAAGAGGGTGACGAAGGAGAAGAGGGTGTAGAAGAAGAAGAGGGTGAAGAAGAAGAAGAAGAAGAAGAGGGTGATGAAGGAGAAGAAGAGGGTGACGAAGGAGAAGAGGGTGTAGAAGAAGAAGAAGAAGAAGAAGAAGAAGAAGAAGAAGAAGAAGAAGAAGAAGAAGAAGAAGAAGAAGAAGAAGAAGAAGAAGAAGAAGAAGAGGGTGAAGAAGAAGAAGAAGAAGAGGTGACGAAGGAGAAGAGGGTGAAGAAGAAGAAGAGGGTGAAGAAGAGAAGAAGAAGAAGAGGGTGAAGAAGGAGAAGAAGAAGAAGAAGAAGAAGAGGGTGAAGAAGAAGAAGAGGGTGACGAAGGAGAAGAGGGTGTAGAAGAAGAAGAGGGTAGAAGAAGAAGAAGAAGAAGAAGAAGAAGAAGAAGAAGAAGAGGGTGACGAAGAAGAGGGTGAAGAAGAAGAAGAAGAAGAAGAGGGTGATGAAGGAGAAGAAGAGGGTGACGAAGGAGAAGAGGGTGTAGAAGAAGAAGAGGGTGTAGAAGAAGAAGAAGAAGAAGAAGAAGAAGAAGAAGAAGAAGAAGAGGGTGACGAAGGAGAAGAAGAGGGTGACGAAGGAGAAGAGGGTGTAGAAGAAGAAGAGGGTGAAGAAGAAGAAGAAGAAGAAGAGGGTGATGAAGGAGAAGAAGAGGGTGACGAAGGAGAAGAGGGTGTAGAAGAAGAAGAAGAAGAAGAAGAAGAAGAAGAAGAGGGTGACGAAGGAGAAGAAGAGGGTGACGAAGGAGAAGAGGGTGTAGAAGAAGAAGAGGGTGAAGAAGAAGAAGAAGAAGAAGAGGGTGTAGAAGAAGAAGAGGGTGAAGAAGGAGAAGAAGAGGGTGACGAAGGAGAAGAGGGTGTAGAAGAAGAAGAAGAAGAAGAAGAAGAAGAGGGTGAAGAAGAAGAAGAAGAAGAAGAAGAAGAAGAAGAAGAAGAAGAATAAGAAGAAGAAGAAGAAGAAGAAGAGGGTGAAGAAGAAGAAGAAGAAGAAGAAGAAGAAGAGGGTGAAGAAGAAGAAGAAGAAGAAGAAGAAGAGGGTGACGAGGAAGAACAGGATGAGGGAGGAGAAGAGGGTAATGAAGAAGAAGAGGATGACGAATTAAAAGAGAGTGACAATGAACAACAAACTTACGTCTGTCATTATCGTTGCCATGGTCATTCTTCACAAGTTTTCCATTCCCGTTTATGGTGATCCTGTAACTTTAAATGAAACAAGACGAACTGTTTATTTTAAATGTATACTACATCTATAGGGTCAAGAATATACGTAATGATATGAAACTGTATCGTTTTATTTTCTTCCCGTCTAATCAAATTAAAGGGAAATCCAACCTTAATGGTAAGTTACTCTAAAAGAGAGCATAAAAATCAGAGGAGCAAATTGGTGAAAGTTCTAACGAAACTGGACCACTAAAACGAAAGTTACCAATTTTTAAAAGCTGTAATCACGATACCTAATATGGGAATTCAAGTTGGCCGATTTGGAGATACCACTGTGTTCCAATTTGGAATTGAATGTTCCAATTCACACAAACTGACTAAAATCTCGTAGACACTCTCTGTAAAATTACTTAAGGAAATATCATTTATTTAGACGTTTAAAAGTTTTCTTCGTCTATTTATATCATATGGTATCGTGTAGCAGCAGCTTCCATGGGAAAAGCTTTTATAGAAGAAAAACTATAATCTTGTCAAACTTTTTTTTTGAATATACGCGTCATTATATCCCAGTTTATACTTATTCTCAACAGTTAGCTACACATTTTCCCTTCAAACATCATGAGGTGATATATTTCTTGTTGAAATATAACCTTTGTGAATGACCAAGTCTCAAGTCAGATTTTTAAAGTGCGTTTACCTCACTTAATTAAAAGAACAAGATATTTTTAAAATTAGATAAAGGAAATAATCTCTTTTAACATCACTGCATTTAAAGCTTTCAAATATGTTTTCCTGAAGTATCAGTATAGGTAGGTGTATGTATTCAATTCAAGAAACAGCATAAGATCTTTCAAACGTTAGATAGGAGTCTTCACTTAAAACCAGCAATTAAGGGAATAACGAAGATAAGAATAGATAGTTTATATGTAAAATCAGAGATATCATACCAGGATGGTTCCATATCTGCGCCTAGATGAGAATAGATAAGGAAGTTAACAAAAAACAACATCAGATGTGTGTAACTGAATCTTTAAAAAAAATCATTATTGTTGTTAAATTGTATTCCACGAGATCTGTATTGCACCATGGTGAGAATAGATAAGTTTAAAAAACAAGATGTGTGTAACTGAATCTTTTTAAAATTTATTATCATTTAATTGTATTCCACGAGATCAGTATTGCACCATGACTCTACATTTTACGTAAACCAATCTGATCGCTAGAAGGCATATTGCTTGATTGATTAGTGATTCATTTAACCTGACTGCTTGGAAAGCAATTGTTTGCACGTAGGTGGGCAACCAAGGGACGTAAAGAGATAATCATTTTTTTTTTCTTTAATTTCATTTTCATTATTTTCTGTGTGGCTTATCAGCACCTTTGGAGACATGCCTTCCCCGGTAACAGGGGCGTCGATCCATTTTTTTCGATGGGGGGGGGGGGCAATGAAGGTATATAGTACCCTTCATGATCTTTTTAACGCCGCTTAATTACCAGTTTCTCCGCGGTTACATGAAGCTGGGGAAATTAGAGAATTTGCGCGCATAGCGCGCGACAACGAAAATGAAGTCTGATCGTGTAATACCTTCTGAATTTCATTGTTTGGAAGGTTTAATTTCCCGACTTTTGCATCATTTTTCCTTATTTTATTTTAGACCTCCGGTAAAACGATATATTTGCCCCCAAATATTTTTTTCGGAGGGAGCAGTTGCCTGCCCCCTGTCCCCCAGGATCGACACCCCTGCCCGGTAACATAATCCTTGATCCGCCACAGATAGCCACGTTAAATCAAGTAATCGTGGTAGGAACAAACCTTTGGATCTAGCTCTATTTAAGTAGATGAAAAGCCCAACATTGATGATGATAGAAGCCAATAGAAGGACTGTAAGGATGGATATGCCGGTTACAGATCCAGAAGTAAGACCACCATCTGGTACTGAAGAAAGAAATGTGAGACAAAAGTCTGAAAAGGTTTGAAAAGGTTTGATGGTTTATTTTACCAAACTGCTACGAAAACATTGTATGCTTGTAAGTAAGCAACCAGGGGACTGACGGCTTTAAATAATCTCAGAGGGACTTGGTAATGAGAATTAATGCCTTACCAAAGAGCACTAGCGCATCCACTTGGATTCGAACCCGGGTCCTCCCATTTACAGGACCACTGCTCTACCACTGATAATGAGGATTAATGCCTTTACCAAAGGGCACTAGAGCATCCAGTTGGTTTCGAACTCGGGTCCTCCCAGTTACGAGAACACTGCTTTACCACTGAGCCATCGTGCCTCCTTAACTCTTTGCCCTGTGCATTATGAAACCCATGGCTGCTGGATTATTTCAAAGGCTATATCTTTTGTACGTGATTTTTGTAGACGATCGTCGACAGAAGCGAGAACCCGGAAGTGACAGTGGTCGACAATAGCGGGCTATGAGTTAAATGATATATGACTGAAATATTTTACGAAGAAAGGCGATAGCCACTAGACTATCATTTTTTGATAGATTTATAAGCCTTCGTGTTTCCATCTATATTTATTGTATTAACAATGCAATACCTTAAATCAAAATCATTATATTTTGTCTCTTTTTGTGACATAATCTTCTAAATCTTGTCATGTAACATAAAACCAATTTAAGATTCAAGATTCAAGATTCAAGATAATTTATTGTCATGTAAAAATACATAAAATTTACTTTCGGACATATAAAGATTGCAGGTGCATAAATGAATACAAATAATACAGTATATATATAACTTAACATAAACACTATACCATTGACATACCTAAAGTACATTTAACGATGATCACAATTTTAAAATATTGCACGAGAAGATAACAAAGAAGAGGGGAGAGAAAAGCTAAAGGGACAGAAGGAGGAGTGAGGCAGTGCAATTACATGTAGCTTGTTATAGAGTTATTAAAAGGGCCTCTGTTATACCCGCCAAACATTATAACGAGGACTGATGATAGGAGAGGGAAATTCAAGTATATAAAACATTAAATTTTGATAATGATTACCGGCGACACATTTTGAACAAAAGCACTTTTCAATACTTTACTTACCCGTGACAATGCATGATGGGAAGTCACGTGGATCCCATAATCCATCACGACAAACACCGTTGCAACGTTGGGGTGTGTATCCATCGTTGCATGAAAACGTTATCGAGACACCGTCTCTGTAGTACAGTGTGTGCGTGTCGTTAATGACTGGATCTTCGAGAATAGTGTAAGAAAGGTCACCTTCAAGGTCTTCAATAGCTATCGGGCATGGGTCTGGGGGAAAGACGTTTTCAGTGCATTGTATAATTTTTAGTATTTATTAAATCAACAATAGGAATAGCCAAAAATCAATCAAGTATATGAAAGCAGTAGATAATCTAGATAAATTATCCCCTTGCACTAGTGACTCTCATAAGCGAATACGAGTTCCAGGTATATCCAGGTAACTGGATGAATAAAGTGTTTTAGAAACATGTCCCCTCTGTACCCAAGACTTCTTAGTACATTCATTCATATCATTTTAGGGCCCCGTAACACAAAGGTGTGCAATCAATCACAAATTTTAAACAAGCATTCTAATTGGTCCAGGGTCAGCTTTTTGGGCGAGATGTACATGAGACAATGATCTTGATTGGCTGTTTCAACTTGGCGATTGAATGAAATTCTTTGTGTTACGGGGCCCAGATGTACTTAAATGGCGGATCGATCGGGGGGGGGGGGTGCAATTTTAGACCCAAATGACACCTAAAAATGTATTAATTTTGTTTCTTTTCTTTCTTTCTGTTTTGCTTGATGGGTTAGGATAATTAAGCACAATGTGATAACCTTTGAAAAAAATTATTGTCAGAGATTTTTCGGACTCGCCCCCCCCCCCCCCCCGGAAAGACAATGCTGGATCCACTACTGTATTTAATGGTATGGGAGCCTGAATTATTTTATTATAAACCCTAACCCTTACCCTAACCCTATGGAATACGTGATACGACGTAAATCTACATGGATTAACTTAAAGAAAATGATAATGTAAGATTAACAACGTTTTCATCCTCTTTCACGCTCGTTTTAGAATTACCTAAACATTCAGGTTGAGTATCGAAATGAAATGAGCCATTACTGCATGTAGCTAAATTCTGTCCTGTGAACTGACGAGTATCCTGACATGAAAGTATGGCTGATTTTCCATGGTCATATATGGTTTGTGTTTGCCCATTGTTTGGGTTCGTGGCTATGACGTCATTGTCGAGTGATTCCGTCGTGTCACATTGTGCTGGGGGAAAAATGAGAACATTGGGGGGAAAATACGAATATATCGACCTGACCAGAATAAATACGACCATAGTTACAGACTGCGCATGGGTCAAAAGTTCAAAATTTAAAACCCACCGAGACAACTACTGGATACACGTTCATGACAATTATGTAATTATTATTCATCATTGTTGCATTGCATTGCATAGAACAGTGTGTGTGTGTGCGTGTGTGTGAGAGAGAGAGAGAGAGAGAGAGAGAGAGAGAGAGAGAGAGAGAGAAAGGGGGGGGGGGGCATTGAACACCTTCATCATTTCTGGTATAACTATCATGATTATTCTGAAATGCACAGAGTAGACTCCTCCATGTTAGAAACTCTGTGGATATTTCGGGGGCATTAGTGACATTGGCAAAAAATAACGGAACTGTTTACAGAAGGGTAAAATAAATGAAGAAATATAATGATGTAGGTTAATTGCCTCTATGTAAGCCCCTACTGATGTGCGGAATAGCAATAGACCTCTTTACTAATTTTATGCATACTTCTTAAACAAAAGTTTCTTTTGACGATTGAAAAGCTTGCCAGAGGCTTACCCGACATAGCAACAATTAAAGGGCAATCAAACCGTGGTAATAAGATGATTTGTGTGAAAGCAGAAAAATAAGAAAAACAGGATGGTGAAAGTTTGAAAGAAATCGGACAAGGACTAAGAAAGTTAAGGATGTTTGAAAAATGAGATCACTACATCTATGCGAATCTCAAAGTGGCAATTTGGTGATTCGATTGTGACATTTTTGTGGACAACTCTCCCATTTGTCGTACACAAATATATCATTAATTTGCGGTTTTATTCGAGGCGCTTTTACCCACGGGGCAGTACTCAAAATATATTGGAGATAGCATATTGTTATAGGTCCTCATGAACGAAAAAGATCCTACTGAGTAATACATTTTGAAAAAAGTGACATTTTAGTCATTTTGTGTGTTGGAGCGAATGGGGGAGTTGTCCACAGCTACATTACAGTGACATTACATATTCGGCCAATTTGAAATTCCCATATGTATAGTGATTACAACTTTCAAAAATTCATATCTTTCTTATTGTCCGATTTCGTTCAAACTTTCACTAATCTGATTCTCTGATTTTTCCTCTTTCTTTCAAAGTAACTTGCAATTAAAGCTCATAGACAGTCTCGGTAGCAAAAATCATACTGGCAAGAAACTTATCTGAAATAGTCACATACTATTCTCCGTTTATCATAAGACACATGTACGAGATTATTTAAAATTCCATTCACGATTTCGAACAAATTTTAGTGTAAATATCTGTAAGAAACGCTTGGTAACGGCTTTTCACTACCTCACGCTAAGACCATATTCACCCGAAGGTTCCCCGCACAATAAACCCAACGCTTCGCACTATGTGTAGCGTATTCTACACACACAGCAATCCTCGTGTAAGTAGTGTGTGTGGCCGTTGTTTGAATTTACATCCCCTCTTTTTTGGGCCAGGGATTTTTATTACTTTTCACCTCTCATTCGATAAATATTTCACTTGAGGAGGAAAAAACTTCACAGCATCTTAGTTATGTTAGTACCCTGCTGTTTATTAAGTAAAATCAAAGAAATCTCACGAAAAGTTTTTGAGGGCTTCCCAAAACTATCTGTTACCTTTAAGGTAGGATTTCCCTTTAATGTATGCAAAATGAATTCCAACCACAAAGATGCCATTATGCTTAGCAGGTGCGCTATATAGTTGGTAACTAAGGATTTTTTTTTTTTTTTTTTTTTTTTTTTTTTTTGGGGGGGGGGGGGTCTTCTTTTCCCAGTTTAGCCACATCAGTAATTAACACTGCTCTTCCTGAGGTCCCTGCAATTATTATTACCCCAGCATTGCCAGGTACCCATTTACACCTAGGTCGAGAGGGACAAATGTGGTCAAAACACCTTGTACAAGGATGTAAGCATCTGGTGAGGATTGAACCCGGGACCTCCCATATAAGAGTCAAGAGCCTTCACCAATATACCACAGCGCTGCGGAGAGAAACATGCATAAATTGAAATACAATAGTAAACAGAACTATTGAATCCAAAGTCTTGGTTAAGAATAATGGAAAACGTAGTAATTAGCGCTATACAAATGTAACCATTATTATTATTGGTCTTATGTGCAATTGTTCCTATACCCCATTGGTTCCTCCGTCCCATTGGTCCTATGTCCCATTAATACTACTGATCTTCCGTGCCACTGGTACTACGACCCATATAAGTTGTGGCTTGGTCCAAAAGCACAGGGAACCATTGTGAAGGATGACTATTGAGATGTAGTAAGCACTACCATGTAGAGGTTTAGCCGTTTACTTTGGTATTGATAACTTTGAAGTCTTTCAAAATAATATTTCTTACCATGGCACAAACGACTGGAAGGATTGGGGGACCAGACATCATCTCCTTGGCAAGTGGTGTATACAGGTAGATTGCTTGAAGAGTGTCCTTCTTCACAGATAATGTAAGCACGCTCATTTGACATGTACGCTTGCTGGTCAGGTTCAAGTATTATCGCGTAAGGATTCGAGAACGTTGGCCGAGGACAATCTGAAAGACAAGCAATAAGCGTTCCCCCTCCTCTAAACATGTTTCTCTCACATGAATACAACGGAATCGGTATGATCAAGAACCTTTTATTCAGGGGCGGATACAGAATTTTGTAAGGGAGGGGGGGGGGGGAGCACACAGATGTCATACAATTTTCTGACAAGCAAAAAAAAAAAAAAAAAAAAAAAAAGTTATCAGATTTTATTGGGGGGGGGGGGGGTCCAGTTTTCCTCCAGAATTCTCTGACAAGCAAAAAATAAAAGATTATCACATTGTTAAAGTCCAGTTTTCTTTTCTTTTCTTTTCTTTTTTGTTTTTGTTTTTGTTTTTTGAGGGGGGGGGCGCGGCCGATTCGGTCCCCTGGATCCGCCCCTTTTATTGCATGTAGCATTCTATTCTTTACAATAAGAATCAATGAAATAGTAATGGTAATAGCTTTAGCTTGCTATTTGGTGATGCAAATAACATAGCATCTTAATGGCTAATCCTTTTTCATATCGCGTTTCTTACATCCTGTACATCCTGTAATGGCACCAGTCGTGGAGGGGTTTGACAGTTTTAGATTCATAATTTTCGGAAAATACCACGGTTGTTTAGGAATCACCCACCATTCGATGCCGAAAATGCTTGTGAATCCACCCGAAATATTGCATCTTGCTTCTACGGCGCGAACGCTACTGTGGCGCTTCTGCGGGGCTTCTGCTGTTCCAATGTCGCCGCACTTTGCACCAGTGGTGCCGCACCCTTCGCAAATGATATTGCGAAGGAAGTATTAATCTAAAGCCCTGTTTTTTATCAGACCTTGGGCCTGTTGCACAAAGCTTGCGTTTAATCGCAACTCCTAAAAATCAAACGCAAGTCCTTAATGCGCACTTCTGATTGGCTGAAAAAGAAGTTGCGTTTGATTTTCCTGAGTTGCGTTTAGACGGAAGTTTTGTGCAACGGGCCCCTTGTCCGGACAATGTCGCGACAACGTCCTGACAATAAACCTAGGGTAACATTCCTCAATTAGGCAATAAAAACATGGGTGAGAGCCCCACGCACCGTCTTAACAGACACACGCTGAAAACCTTCCCCTGGTAGGTTTCCATAGCAACGTATACCTGACTTGCCGGTCGCGCGCTAGATTCAAACCAAACGCGGGAAATGCGATCTAGTGCCTATACTGAAATCATGTATCCGCAATGGTCTATTGCGCATGCGTCTTGTCAGCTTCCGGTGTTCGGGGAGAAAATTACCTCGAGAGCGTCTTACCCTATGGTCTTAACAGGAGGGTGGTCCGGACGTTGTAGCGACAATGTCACGTTAATTACGGAAAGTTACCCTAGACGGGCTAGGGTAGAATTTATGGAAAAGTTGTCGCGACAATGTCCGGACAACACCCCGCGTGGAGCGTCTTAAGGCTGGGTTCACATAGAAGTATACTATTCGGGTATACGGTGCACGTTTTCGAGGGCACGCGAATAGCTTGAATCGAACAATAGGATTTCCTAATACCGGGTCACATAAGAGGGCACTATTCGAAAATGCCGTATAGCTGCGTATAGTATAGTATAGTGGGAATCGTGCTTGTTCGATTTTCGTGCAGCGTATACCATCCTGTTCGGATGTGGCAGCTGGTGTTCTGAATTTCCCTATAAACAATTTATTGTGTGCTTTGGTTAAATAAGGTAAGTTACAAATATTTAAGTTATCCAGCACTTCAGGGTTACTATGTTAGTCCAAAACAAGTTTATTTTCGAATATCAATAAGTTATGTAGAAAAAAAAAATGTTTTCTTTTCTTTTTTTACAGAACTAACCTGAGTCTCCCCTACATCTTATACTCCATCAACCAAATGATTTTCTTCAACAGGTTATCATGGATGACTACAAGTACACGGTAATAGAAAAAGTTAGACAGATGCCTCTGCTGTGGGATCCAGAACATGTTGATTATATTAAAGGGGGTACCCAATGCTGAGACAATGTTAGTTCATTTAAAAGATCATGATTTTATTAGAAGAAAATCATCTGCCTTAATTTTTTTTTTAATTCGTGTTGCCAGAAAATCCCCGAAATATGGTAAGATTTCAGGATATTTTGGCCCCTCAGCTGTGTCCCAATTTCAGCTAGGTAACCACAATGACGTCAAAGTGGTTACCTTGTCGCGCAATTATAGCAAAATGCGCGCAAGGTGTAATGCATTTTGTACAGTCTAGCGCGCAACACATCTGCAATACGCGAACCTGGGTAACCACTTTGACGTCATTGTGGTTACCTAGCTGAAATTGGGACACAGCTGAGGGGCCAAAATATCCTGAAGTCTTACCATATTTCGGGGATTTTTCTGGCAACACGAATTTAAAAAAAACTTAAGGCAGATGATTTTCTGCTAATAAAATCATGATCTTTTAAATGAACTAACATTGTTTCAGCATTGGGTACCCCCTTTAAAGTAGGACACGCGTGCTACCTTGTGTGACCCGCCATGCCCGTATAGCGTATAGCGAATAGCGAATACCGTATACCGTATACTTCTATGTGAACCCAGCCTAACAGGCATGGTAACGAAACATTGTCCGGACATTGTCCGGACAACTCAGTTCCAGAAAGGTCTGTTAAGATGGGGCTTAATAAGATAAATCACTCTGTTGTAAAACTATTCACTCAGTACACGGCGCGTTAATTAAACCATACGCAGGAACGGAAACTAGCTGGCTATCGCGGTGTCTTGGGGGGGGGGGGGGGGGGGGGAATTGTGCGTGCGCACTAGTATAATGCGCTTGTCGGGATGCTACGTCATGATTTGTGTGTTGTTAATTTGTCTATGGTTGTAGAATGGCGCGTCAAGACTGGAGCATAGGCATTCTCGGCAAGACAGCTAACTTTGAAGAAAGATAATCTATTTCCAAAGTATTTTTAATGCAAAAAATTTGTCTGGCCAACATCTAAGGAACTTAAGCCCTGCTACATTGAAAACAGAAAATATGGTACATAATATTTTTTGGGTTTTCAGTCTGCTAAAGAGGAATTTCTTGTTTTACAAATAAATTAGCAGAACATAAAAAAGCCCCGTGGATAATTCTCTTCGGAAACAAACTTTTCCCGCCATCATTTTTGGGCGATCGGCAGCGAGTGAAAAGCCGCATAGTTGCTCCTTATCTATTTTGGTAAAATATCTGCTAGTCAATCGCATCCGTTCATTTCGCTCCGGTGAGACTAGGGCAGTTGACACAGGGCATTGCAGCAATGAAGCTGTATTACAAGGGCGCGCCACGACTGGTGCCATTACGGTAGTCTAAACGGAGTTTTCTTAAGCCTCAAGCGTAATTAGTCAGATTTTATTCCTTGTAATAGGCCTATTTGTAGGCCTGTTCACAATATTTCCTCCATACCATTTGCCCCCTGTGACATCATCAGTGAGCTAATAGCGATTTTGAAAGTGAAACTAGTATTAAACTTTGTCAAAGCTGACACCTGTTACAATACAACATACAATAACAACATAGGAGTTGCTATGTCAGACATGCTGTCGCATCAGCAGGAAAACAAAGGCAATGAGGAGGTATTGTATGAAAGCATGCAATTCTTTTATGAGTGTGTGCTGAGCTGGGAGATCATTGTCTATTGTATTGTAGAATAGTGGAATGTAACTTCCTTTAAATGTCGTGGAGGTCTGGCCGAGCCCTTTGTTATAACTTACATGTACATAAAGGTTCCCGCGTATAATCCCAGCTTCTGTCTTTCTGACATAATGAGGATGTCGGTCCAACGACGTCGCCGACGTTGCAAGAGAATGTGATCACGGACCCGCCAACGTAATTTATCTGAGATGGTGTTATGATCACGGTTGTATCCGATAGAGAAGGTCTGTTGCACTGAGCTAAAATATGAGGGAAGTAATTTTTATTTCATTTATTTCACTTCTAGAGATAATATAATTTAAATGAGGCCACAGAATCCTAGTACGCTACAACGATGTTGAGAGAGACACACCAGCCAAGTCCTGGGGATAGCCTTTAAAAAATGGTAATTTCTCTCCTTTTTTCTCCTTCTCTCTCTCTCTCTCTCTCTTCCTTCGTCTTTAGCTCTGTCGAGAGATTCTCCACATTGGGAGTTGCACTAGTACTAAAAAGATGTGGTTTCATCCTTACATTGCGAGGTTTGTATTTTTTAACTGTATAGACTTCTTATTTATTTTAAATTTGCTTCATAGTGGGCTTTTTTGTCAACCAATTAGTTTCTAAGAAAATGGGCAACTCTGTCAAAATAAGTCTCCAAATCATATATCAACATATAATTAGATATAAGTAAACTTTTCACAAAATTTATAGAACGAGACTAGTTCATAATAAACGAATAGCATAAGTAAATGCAAGCAGTGTTGCGTGCTCCCAAATCCCCCAAAACAAAAGCTTAATAATAATAATAATAATGATAATAATAATGAGAAATATTATAATAATAATAATAATAACAATAATGATTATGATATCATCATTATTATCGTTATCATGATGATAAAGAGCACTGATAATTAAAGCAATTAATTAATGATGATTAATATAGCAAAGTAGTTTTCATACAGCGCATAATAAAAATTATCTTTACACATTACCGATTAAATACATAATAATATATTAAATTATAACGTAATCTGGTAATGATGGCTTACAAAATACATTATATATTCGTGTTCAAAGTGGAATCCAATTCAATATATGTTATAACTTAATATGAAAAAACATACGAATATATACGATGTTTTTGGCAAAAAGGAATGCAACACTCAAGAATTGGGTCATAGCAATGCATATTTTCTGCAAAATATGCATTCTCATTTAAATGATTAGATGTTTTATATTCCAACATGATTAATAAACATAAATACGTACTAAATAAATAAAATATGAGATATGATCACCTAATGTTCGCTGTACACAGCATATCACGATTAGGAAAGTTACACCATACGCTAATGATGATGCAATCCGCGTCATCTTGCTACTCACGGGAAAGTTAACATAAAACGCCCATAACGTCAATTTCGGACATGAATGATGATTTGCAGACAATCATTCTGTAATTATAGCAAAACGATATCTTGGACTTTGCCCTCATTGACAATACATGTAGCATTCGTTTGCGTGAGTAAGCAGAAAGTATACAGCGTGATATTGAGTTTACTGAATATATATTTGCTGAAAGGTATTTGAACAATAATGTAAGGTACACTTGAGAAGGGATCAAAAGGAATACGGGACATGTAATATATATTCAGCCCTCTATGACAAACAAACTGACAGAGTCAGAGATAGAAAGAGCACCATGATTCTTATCATTTGTTCTTATAACGATATGTACAAGTTGTTTGTGGGACCGCAATATTCCAGAAAATATCCACAAGTAACAAAGAAAAATAACACGAAACAAAACAAAACAAAACACAAAACAACACAGTAAAACAAAATAGAATTAACAAACACGACACAAAACAAGAATAAAAAAGAAACAAAAAACAAATTAAAAAAAAAACGACACAAAACGAAGCTGAACAAAACGACCCAAAACCACACACACACACACACACGCACACACACACGCACGCACACAAATAAATCTCTATAAAATAACACACAATGTAAAGACTGGTTACCAAAAAAAGAAAAGTGTTTCCATTTCTTTAAGACATGTATCAAATTTTGCACAGTTCAAATGCAAAACGGTTCGATTCAGAAAGAGTGCAATACCACATTTCATAGATCTACTCAATTACCAGTAATGTTCATAATATTTCTCCTTAAAATTTTACAGAATTGCATTATTATTGTTTTATAATCTCTATGTCAGTTTTGATTTCAGTCCAATTTTAACATTCACATATTTATTCATGCTTTGTATTTACTTATTTTGTTATGTATTTTGTCATTCTTATTTTATATGTTTTTGTTTTGTTTGTTTTTGTTTTGTTTTATTTTGTTTTTTTGTTTTATCTATGATCAATTTTCAAGTATTTCTGCAATGTAAACATGCTTATTTCAGCCCTAGGGCTGCCAATCATGTATTGAATTTTATCTGAAATAAACCATTAATTGAACTTGAACTTGAACTTGAACAAAACAACGAAACAAAACAAAAATATAACGCAAACAGCTGATAATTATTTTCAGACGGTTTCACACCTCAATTTTTAAATCCATGATCTCTTAAAATGGGAAACCTTAAAAACCAGACGTAAAAAGCACATGTATGTAATGTTGTATAAGATTTTCTACAATTTAACTCCTGAATATCTGCAGAATAATCTCTCATACAAACCCCCCCCCCCAAAAAAAAAAACAAACAAAAAAACTAATTATGCCCTAAGAAATGTTGATAACTTAGTCTTGCCCACACCTAATACTGATTACTGTAAACGTACATTTTTTTATCGCGGATCTAAAATGTATAATAAATTACCAATTAACTTACGTAGACCAAACACATTTGCTTTATTTCGAAATGGCCTAGATAAATGGATACAAGATTTTGACATATGAACTTTTGGTGTAGGCTATAGTATTCGGGATAGAGAGAGAGGGGGGGGGGGGGGGGGTGTTATGTAAAATACAGAGGGTTAGGGTAGGGACATTGGGTATTGTGTAGGCTACATGATATATTTCTTATATTTTGTATTACGTTCTGCCAGTTTTGTTTGTTTTGGTTTTGTTTTTGTTTTTGTTTGTTTGTTTGTTTGTTTGTTTGTTTTTTTTTTTTTTTTTTTTTTTTTTTTTTTTAAATATTTGTTCGTTGTTGTTGTTTTTCTTTTTCTGGACCTCTAGGAAGAACAGAGCCATTAATTCAATGGCTCTGAATAGAGCTTTCCAGCCGCCATTTTTTTTTGGTGTTAATTCTTGATTTAATTCTTGATTTTTATATTCTTGTACATGTATATTTATAAGTGTGTACTGATGATCTTTTTATACGGAAAATAAAATCAACTAACCAACCAACCAACCCCAAAGTCTGATGACCTTTAATTTGAGTCTAATCAAATACAAACTTCATTGATTGTAAATAAAGAACGTTGTGTTATCTTATTTAATTATATAGTTCTGTATTTATCAGGTAAACATGCGAGCTTTCCTCTGTATTTCTTGGGTCTACGCGTTTTAGAGTAAGGCCTCTTTAACAAGTGGCTAGCTACACCGCCTAAAAAAACCGCCGCGGCAAAATAGAAACCATTTTACTACACCTGTATAAATAAAAGGAAAGTGGGTGTGGGGAAAAAAAAAACAGAAGCTGCGCGCAATTAATAAATGTCATCACTCATCACATATGTGTGCTATTTTAATAAATTACAGAAATTGAGAAACACACAATACGCTTATAATAATTGTCGTTTTATTTTTCCATCTCAGTTTTTTTTTTCTCTTTCTTTTTTCTTTTCTTTTTACTGCGTCATGTGCTATTGGGGCTCAACACAATTATATCAGGGTCCTGTTTCATAAAACTTGTCATCAATGACAAGTTGCAATAAATGTTATAAGCTACTGAAATCCTTGCATCTGATTGGCTGAGAGCAAATTTGTCGGTAAAAATTACCGACAAGACACTTGATGAAACGCTCCCCAGAAGATTATACATCAATGACAGTTTGCCAAAAAAGAACAACACGAAATAATCACAGGGAATCAGTGTCATCGAAAACTGTGCTAAGAACAAGTGGACTAGATGTTGCATTTTTAAAGACTCCCTCTAGAGCTCCATTTCCCCTATCTCCCTTTCTTTCTTTCTTTCTGTCTCTGTCTGTCTCACTCTCTCTGTCTCTCTCTCATTCCACTTCTCCCCCTCTCTCTCCATTCCCCTATCTTTCTCCTTCTCTCTGTAGTTCTCCCTCCCTATCTCTTTCTCTCCATTTATCTTTCTCTTTCACTTAATTTCTTCATCTCCATTGTTCCTGGATCCTCACTTAATCCATTCATTTCCTGGATTTCACACTATTTTATCTTCTTTTTTTACAGCACAAGAATTCAACAAACAAGCAGATAAATTATATCGGCGCTTAACCTTTCACCTGCATTCAATCCGACAGATAACCTCTTCGGTCATGGTAATAAGAACGTCATTTTAATGTCATGAACAGCATTTTTTTTAAATTTCATATATTGTCAAAAATATAAAAGTATATTAAAGATATGAAAATAATTATTTATGCAGTACACAACTAGTAAGAATAGTGCTGTCTGAACGTTTCTTAATCTCAAAGGATTTAGCTGCCTTGAAGTGCTCCTCTCCTTTAAACGAATTTCTAAAATCGGTTCAGCTACGTTGAATTATTTGTATTTTATAACTTCCATACAATATAAGTATAATCAATATGAAAAAACCAAGAAATACCTTCTAAAAAATGCATTTAGTCAGTTAAAAAATCTGGCAGAAAATAAAAAAAAGAATGGAATATATCTGATGTTTTGTTATCACTTATCACAGATAACTGTTTAAAGACAAAGCCTACAGGAAAATATCCTTTCTTGAGTTCACGAATTGAAGAACGAAGGAAATTGTTGAATACAAAAGAATGGCACATTTAATGAAATCAGTCGTTAATCACCCAAGCAAAGTGGATTCGTCGGAATATAGACATAAAGTGACTGAGTTGAAAGAACAAAGGCGTACACGAATACACCACTGAGAACATGGTATAAGACTGAAGACAAACGTCGCAGGCACTGGCGTACTGGTGGGGGGGGGGGGCTTGGAGGCTGCAGCCCCCCAAAAGTTCCACGCCAAAAAAAAAAAAAAAAAAAAAGGGGGGGGGAAGAGAAAAAAAGGGACAATTTGAAATAACCTACCGGATATAGGTCTAGATTTGTAACAAAATTACATTTTCATTAAAAAAGGTTGATTTTTTGGCTCGCTTGCTTCACTCGCTCACAAGTATTAGAAATTGTGTCACGTATACCATGTTCAGCCCCCTCAAATTTTTTGGCTCATTACGCCACTGATTGCAAATTTAATATACAGTATATTGCTTTGGATGCATTAAAGAGAGTAGAACATACATGTACATTATGTCATGCAATGTGATAAATTTAGAATAAGAAGAGAACTGTTTTTTAATAATCTTAAAGCACTCAATGATAACTTTGAAAACATAAACAGTTTGGAGAGATTCATATTCATAATGTCACTCAAATAAGACGCTCTCATAAAAGAATTTGCCAATTTTTTGCGATATACTATTGATCAACGTGGTAATCTTTAAATTGTTTATTATTAGGCATATCTATATATAGTGTATAAGTATTGTATATAATTCTTTTAATGGCTCTTTTTTCTCATCACCTTACACTATTTGTACATAATCTGATAATTTATATTTCATGAAAGAGCATGTCTAGTTGATCAATTATGAGTATTTTGTTTTGTTTTTGTTTTTGCTTCCAATGCTACACTCACGATATATTGTTCTGTTTTTGTCATAACTATGTTACTCTTATTATCATTATTATTATTGTTGTTCTGATTATTGCTGTTATATTCGAACAAAATATTGATTGATATGTCAATGAAGTTCAATGAATAAATACATACATACATACATACATGTATCAAATAATGTTGAACAAATTGAAGATAGTACATTTGTATGATTCATATCACTTTAGACTTTCTTCTAAACGGTTGATCAATTTGAACCTTAAGCAGTGATGCCATATTGTAGTGTAAAATCCACGAGCATTTTTGGATTTACTTATAAAAAAGCAGGAAAGCGATACATGACCAATATCACTTCATCATGATCGCTTGCTTGTCACACCTTTGGGGTAGAGCCATTTGTGCACATAATCAAATGTTGATTTGGTAAGATAAGAACCTATCCATCCATTTCACTTTGGCATTTTTTTTTCCCAAGATGGAAAAAAATGAAAAAATTCATTTATTGATTAAAATCCAAACGTGAAAGATCATTCTCAATTTTATGTTTACAAAGGATAACGATAAAATTACTATTCACAGAAATCTTAAAAATAAAAAAACCTTACGCATTGCCACAGGCCTCTTCGGGAACATAATACATGAGCTGATTAATAAAATATATATTTTAATAATAATACTTTGTACAATATACACATGAACATGCATTGTGGAAAGGAGCACATGGGAACTCATCTCCCTATGGATTTTTAACAAGTCTATGTCAAGCTCCGTCGGATTCGATTTCAGCCACCGGATCAGAATGACGATCACGGAATACCCTCCCCCCCCCCCCCACCCCCACCCATGGTAGTCGTCCACGTCATCATAAGCTATCGGCAAGGTTGTCGTAGTTGTCGCCCTTCTTGTCGATCAGGGTGAACTGCATAATGGCGGCATCATTGCCCCCTGCCGTGATTACGTAATGGTCGTTGTACAGGAAATGGATCGCCGTTACATGGGAACTGTGATGTTTGATGTCCGTCGATCGAGCCTTGGAGAAGTGGAAAAGAAAGAAGTATTAAAGATATCTATTTTTCTTCATTTATGGTATCACCCCATATCATGATTTTTAAGAACCTCAAGAAAGAACAGTTATATTTTGTCAATATTGCTGATTGGCAGAAATCGGCTTTCTGCGGTGTTTGTATCGAGAATGACATCATATATTGTTCAGGGGTGTTGCTGATTACAGAAATGAAAATGATCTATTTGAACGGTTAAATCAGTTAAGTCATGGATAGAGAAAGAGAGAGAGAAAGAGAGAGAGAGAAAGAGAGAGAGAGAGAGAGAGAAGGGAGAGAGAGAGAAGGGGAGAGAGAGAGAGAGAGAAAGAGAGGGAGAGAGAGATAGAAAGAGAGAAGGGCTAGGGGAGAGAGAGGGAGAAAGAAAGTGGGATACAAAAAGAGAAAGAATGGGTGAGAAATACAGAAAGAGGAAGATTGAGAGAGAAGGACTGGGAGAAAAATGGAGAGTGAGAGAGAGAGAGACAGAGAGAGGTGGGAGAAGGAGAGAGAGAGAGAGAGTGAGAGAGAGGGAGGGAGAGAGAGAGAGAGAGAGGAGGGAGAGAAAGAGTGACTCAAAATTGACAAATGTTTGAGCAGAATCAGTATTCGCTATATCACACCATCACACCGAATGTACAATCTGACAAGAACGTTTGCTTATTGTTCATTAAAAGGTAGATATCTGAATGATAGCTGCAAAAATCATGCACAATCTGTTTGCATAGTTACTTAAACTGGACGTTAAATCTTGATCAAGATAAACAAATTGAGAATATCAAGTGCGATATCATCGAACAACTAAATCAGATGAAGAGGTATCAGAACAAATGTATTTCAACAAGAATATAGACGCACGAAAAACGGTGACATTAATCCCCGTAATTGTTTGCGCCTTGAACTTGTGCGGAAAAAAAAGGAAAAGAATGAGTCGCCTGTAAAAAAGCAAATGAGTGAGGAGGGGGGGGGGGGGGGGGGGAAGGCACCTCTCTGCACGGCCAAAGAGCCTGACTTACCTTATACGAGGTACAGGGGTATCTATAGGCCGAGATTGCTCCAATGTTATTGCCTGCTACCAGCATTTTGTGCCTGGTTGACCGGGCCACTGCGTCCACATCGGTGCCCTTGTCTTGGGGTGGCCAGATACCTTTAAATATATAAATCCAGTTAAAATTGATTCCTAGTTTCTCGTCCGGATTTGTTTTTCGAATTGAGGAGAAGGGGGTTCCATGTTATTTGACATTTGATATTTTTCCTGTATTATAAAAGTGCTTTCGGGTCAATTAAAAAAAAAAAATCTTATTTTTCTCAATCGTCATTGTTCTCAATTTCATTTGTACACGCATTTTAAAAGAGGCTCAAAACAAACTAGAATGCATGATGTTACTTGTAATCAGCATCATCATCATTACATAAATGTTTGTTACCTCAATGGGTGATTTCAAGTTCGGTGTTGGTGTTGGTGTTGGTGTTGAGAGCGTGAATTGGGCTGCTGATTCTAGCCCCAACACCGAATTCGGGTTTATAAAAATAATACCAATCACATTATTGATAGCTCAACACCTAGTGAAGTCAATCCCAGCACCAGCTTCATTTCAGGTTCGGTGTTGTGGCTGGTGCTAGTTTTGCCCCAACACCAACACCAGCTTTCAACACCGAACTTGAATTCACCCATTGTCTCAATGTTCTCAGATTCTTACCCATCTCATTTTAAGAACAAAAATAGATAACAAAAACATTGAGGCGCGCCCCCAAAATAGGAAGTTGGATGGGATGAGAAACTTGGAATTTTTTTTGTTGTTGACCTAACATGATAAGATAACAAGACTTTGAGATAGGTCCTAATTTCTCTGAATATAAAGTCTTAGCAGCGAAAAAGTCCTATACGTATCAATGAAACATGAATGAATCGAAAAAAAAAAAACACATTCAGCATTTGGTTTTACAAACTGTGCTCCGTATGGAAGAAACTCTTGCATAGTTTATGATTCTGAGTGTGGAAAAATACTAACATATGCTACCTGAGTGCAGTTCTGAACCTTGCTCCATTTTCAAACTTCTCATCCATGAGGTAACCATGACGACAGTTTCACAAAGTTACTAATCAGGTTAATAATTTGCTTTTCTTACCTAATACTGAATATCCAAGTATACAGCTATGTGTGTCCCATTCTACATCTCGAGTTGTACTGGCCTTCACACGCTGAAGGTTATCAATATCCCCTGTAGGGAAGATATTATGAGGAAAAACAAAATTAAAGTAACGAGATGTCAAAACCATTCTGCAAAAGAAATGACTCCATTTTTTGTTTGGCCCTGCTTAAAGCTCATGTACAGTATTGGTAGCAAAAAAGAAATTGGAAAGAAACATGTTAAATATAGTCTCACGTTGTTCTCCTTGTATCAAAAGATGTCTGTAAGAGATCATATTGGTATTCCATCTATGATTTCTGGTGAATTTCAGTGAAAATATCTGTAAGGAATGCTCGATCACTGCCATCATGCTAGGACCCTTTCACCCCGACGGCTCGCCGCACAGCAATATTGGGGCTTCGCATAGAGACAGCATGTGTGTCACTGTGTGTCACTGTGCTACTCATTGGTTTTACACGTGTGTGTATAGTGTATAGCACATACTGCCTTTGATGGGAATTTACGTGCCTGTCCCAGCATATAAATTAGTTTTTGACTCTTATTTGTTTAATATTAAACCTTTAGGAGGCGAAATCTTCACAGTGTCTTAGTATTACTAGTATCTTGCTATTTATGAACAAAAATCTGACGAACAATTTTTGCAACCTTTACCAAAATTCTACATGACCTTTAAGTAATTGTGATATCCTGTGTAATACCTCTTAATCATTTGTTTTGAACTGTTTAACTGTCTAACTTTCACCATGTTCACTAATGCGATGAAAAAACCAATTGTGATTTTCTTCCTTAGTATTGTGACCCGATTGTAGTGTTTATGCCGATTTTTGGAAATATTGCTTGTATATGTTTGTGCGATAATAATTAAGAAATATGATACGTCACTCACTGACGAAACGTTAATCTTGATTCCGTAATTCTAGCTATTATCAATATGACTTTTACTATTATCAATATGACTTTTACTATTATCAATATGACTTTTACTATTATCAATATGACTTTTACTATTATCGACACAATCGCAACACAAGACACGTGTATCACTTACAGAATAGGAGGTCATAGTTGCCTGACACACTTTGCAGATAGGCGCCATCTTCTGACCAATCGAGATGAGTGATGAAACTCCCGTGCCCCTGTGTTACAAACAAAAATAAAATGTTAAACTTCCCAAACCGATAGCCAGCACATTTACTAGTCTGTAATCTCTAATACACATACCGTTAGAGGATCAAGGAGAGGGGGCGAAACGGCCGCCCGTATGCGAAAAAAAACATGAAAGAAGACTTTCAAAGGCTAATAAAAAAGGCTCCATGTATACTTTGGGAGAAATCACGAGAATATCCCTCTTTCAGGATTCCCGAAATCACATTGCCGGAAAATGTTTTCGGGCAATTTGTTTTTGCTCCTACGCCCCCCCCCCCCTCCCCCAAGAGAGAGAAAGAGAGAGAGAGAGAGAGAGAGAGAGAGAGAGAGAGAGAGTCTGGGGGCGGTCGTTGGGGTTCATGATACTGGGAAAATCAATGTCGGAGAAGATTTTCGGCACTCGCTCCTTTTTCTGACACAATACCCACACCCACCCCCACCCCCAAACTCACACCCCCTCATCTACGCACATTAATGGACAAGCCAATTAGTAGATACTTGATTGATATGACTGATGGCTATGATGACTGAGTCGGAAAAATGTACATTTTGGGTATCAGTAAAATTATATATATATATATATATATATATATATATATATCACAAAATGTTCACAGGAACAAAGTTCCGACGAAATGCAGTGTTAAAGATATGTAGAAAATAAAGTTCACAACATCGTATAGAATACACACACGAGGAGCATGTTTTTAACTTCACAAGCGCTTTCGATTTATTCTCTGAAGAGAATAAATCACCTGAAGAGAATAAATCGAAAGCGCTTGTGAAGTTAAAAACATGCTCCTCGTGTGTGTATTCTATACGATGTTGTGAACTTTATTTTCTACATATATATATATATATATACATTTCCCTACAAATTATATTCACTAAGTTTACATCAGGATTCGATGATTGTTCCTGTATTTTCCCCATTTTTTATTTAAAATTTTGTCCACCTAAAGGTATATAGTTTATTCAAAGATTGTGAATTGATACAGCGTCCAAATCCATTATATATCGGGTCCTCATGTCAAAATAAAATAACCTCTACTATTATTAGCCTATCAATACTATCAGTACTTAAATACTGGCAATATGGCGCTGGTCATGATCGATCAATTTGATTTGATTCGACTGATTTTTGTGTCTTCTTTTGGGACATACATTTTCAAGGGACACTCTTTTCATCACGTAATGTTTCAAACGTTGCGATGACAGCAACCATTGTACTTACCTCTAAGACACCTAATTTCCGATAGACATGCCCCTCATCCATCACGGAGAAGATGTAAATACAATGGTCATGGGACCCAAGAGCTAGTAGAGAACCATCTGCGGATAAACCAAAAACATGAAGTTAGTAGCGCAACAAGGTGTTACTTTATTTTAATTTCTCTATATTTGCATATTATTGTTTGACTGAATTTGTTGTTTATGGTAATGTCTGTTTGCTATGCATGATACCTCAAAAATACAGTTAACATGGTTAAAAATGTATCCTCGTTGTTTTCATCAAAAAGCATGTCGTTGGAATCATCATTAGCAGCAGCATTATTGTCACCATCAGCTTCATCATCATCATTATCATAGACATCGTCATCATCACCGTCAATATCAGCAGCATTATCATCATATTTGTCATTTTCATCGTCCCTTCATCATTATCATTGTCATCATCAACATCATAATCATTATCATTATCATCAGATCTATTTCATCATCACCATCATCATCATCATCATCATCATCATCACCACCACCATCGCCCTCTTACCGGATGAGTACTGGATGACATCTATCTGTTCCTTGCCAAGCTGTACCGAAGTGACATGCATACCGTCTTCAGAACTATGTATCATGAAGCGACCACTGGTCGTTCCTACAGCTAACACGTTACCTGAAGGTTGGCTGAACGCACAACACACGCAACATTTCTGTGGTATACAATAGAAAAATGAATAAAACAACAGAATACGATTTATTGACATTCCATTACGGTAACCCTATTAATGAATATTAAGTACGAAATTCAGAATGGCGGGAGAAAGTGAGTAAATGGAAAAAATAATTTCATCTGTTCATAGCGTTACTTTAAACATAGTAAAGGGTTTTCATCTACCCAACAGTAATGTTTGCTATAATCATGATAATTAAACCAACCGACGTAGGGCAATTTTTTATTTTACTTAAAAATTGAATAGAATCAGTCAATGATAAAGATGCTACGATGGTTGATATCTTTACCTCGACATGAACTTTCCATGAGACACGATGGAAGTCAGCTCTCCAGCTAATGACGTGTTGATCGTAACCTGCTGTAGCAAACACTGGTTTGGTTGGATGGGCTGCTAACGACCAAAGCTCTTCACTGTGACCCTGTAAATAAAAGTACAGAAGACATGATTTCATTATCAAATATATTTTATTCTTTAGATATGCTATTATACGGATGGTTAAAGCCTTTTAAGAGTGACGCCACTAAACTTTTTGAAAGATAAGTTGCAGTTGCAGTGATATTTCATGCAAGTTCCATTTTAACCAGTTTGAAAACAACTACACGTATTGTCTCGGCGAAATAATCTAGGCGATTTTTGAATCTGGCCTTTAGACATGATCACTCTATACCAAACTATATAATAATAACTTTGATAATGATGCAAAGCCACAACATATTGTATATTATAATACGTTGAAAAAATCCTATTCAGCAGTTGAATTCAAATATGTTATATGTAAATAAAACAGATTTCAATCTGTAGGTCTGGATAATTATGATGGTTTACGAGGCTAGATCTGAGCAAAGTAATGATTTCCTTGTGATGACTATACCATCTTCAACAATTAGAATTCCATTATGATGACCATCAATCAAAACATGCGATAACAAAAAAAATGACATTAGATGTTCTCTGTAGGTTTCCATGGTGAGTGAGTATTCACAATTGAAGGTTTTCGGTAACACCATGTGGGAGCCTCTGTGAAAAGGCTGTTGATATAATCTTTCGTGAAAAAATAACCCACTTATGGGGCGTTTAGAGGAATTTAGGAGAAGTGAAAGGAAAGGAAAGAGATGGAAATGGAATGAAATTAAATTAAACACTTACACAAGACTATTTTTGGTTTTTGTTTTCGGTGTTTGTACACCAAAAATGAAGTGAAATGGAAAGAGGAAAGAAGAAAAAGGAAGAAAGTGTGATCGAGATCAGGAAAGTTCTGAGCAGGTCACAGAAGTTTGGAGAGAGTAGTTCTGAAAATAACTGTTTGTATTCCTCTGTAGAGTAGTTCTGAAAGAGAGTTTCCGAACTATGGTATTCTTTCGGTAAAGGAGTATATCTGTCTCGACGCGTTTCGAACAATGTGCTCTGTTCATCGTCAGGAGATTAAAATGACATTAAAATGACATTACCTGCAAAACATATTTGAACTTGGTCTGAAGTGACCCCTCCATGATGTGGTTCCGGGTCGTTCCTATGGCGATTAGACCGTCAGGACTACCTGGATTTAAGGGAGCGATTGTCCTGATCCCGCCAGCGTTTTCAGGAAACTGTAATAGAAAGAGAGAGAGGAGGAGATATTAAAGGCGCCAACTCCGGTCCAAGAATAATTTGCTTTCAATAGCACCAGAAAATTCGAGAAACAATTGAAAATGTTTGAGGAAAATTAGACGGCTGAATAATTAAGTAATGAATCTTTTTATAATGCTAGAATGGCTAATAGCTAAAAGAAATTGCAATTCAGTGATGACTCTGTATGTCATTCTCTCACTATCCAACAATTATATTACACACTCTGACATGATGAATTTCAATTTTATCCCAAAGAAAATAATTATCTTATGCCTTCAAGAAATCCTTTTTAGGTATGCACGAAATGGTCGAGGCTCTTTTACATAACCATTTTAATGATCATCGGGTATTTTCTTTATTCCTTCCTGTAAAATTTCCCTCAGCTGTTCTTACAAACTTCTAGTGCATACTCACCAATCGTTCTACCTTGGAAGACGTATAACCACTATGGGAATCCCAAGCTAGCAATCTTCTATCAAGTCCTCCACCAGATAACAACGTCCCATCATCGAGCATACAGAGGGTGAAGACACTACGCTCATGAGCGTGTTGAACCATGTAACGGAGCTTGAAAGTGAAGTCTGTATCTGTAATGGCAACGCCGTGCCATGTGAACATCAAAATGGATGCAAGAGAACTTATACAATGATCATTTACAGATCTTTTACATAATATAATTTGTTTTTATCACTGCAACCAAAGTAAACTTCTGCCAACATCAGCTATGGAGTCTGATAAACTACAAAATGGTAAACGTCTATTCTTGTTACGGAAAGCGATAACGATTTGGAAATGGGATACCTTACGCTCCCGCCTCTCACAAAAAAAGAGAGATTACAAGACGACTTGTTTGTGCGTGCATTAAAAAACTGATGAAACAGTTAGTTAAGAAATTCTCTAGGCCATCGGATTAACTTGATGAATAAAATGCAAGAAAACAAAGCCATCGAGTGGTAGAGGGTGTCGAAAGGTGTGGTCTCATCTTATAGTGGTAGAGGGTGTCGAAAGGTGTGGTCTCATCTTATTTTCACCTTGTCTTGCTTTCTCCTTTTCTTTTTCTCTTTTTTCCGTTTTCTCTCTTTTTCTGTTTTTTCGTCATTCAGTTTGGGGCAGGGGCACGTGCCCTCCGCATCCTAAAGCTACGCTACTGATAAGAAATAATCTCTTTAAAATATATTTCACTGACCTTTCTCCCAGACTGTAATGTTACCACTGGAGTCTCCGGTCAGTACATCTCCTGTGTGTGAGAACTCAATACATGTCACGTATGCTGGCTTCTCACCCTGCAATAGAAAAAGAAACATCATTATTATCATCTTAATTTTTCTTTTTCACCATTATCATCATCATCATCATCATCATCATCATCATCGTCGTCGTCATCTTAATCTCTCCTTGTTATTATCATCTCGTTCTAAAATTTTAGAAACAATTGTATTTATCATCCTTTGACAGTTTCATCATCTCAGTGGCGTAGCATGGGTTGATCCACTGAGGGGGCCCTGAAATCACGGGGGAATTTCAAACAGTCACTAGAATGTACATGAACAATGCCAACGACTGGATGAGTGTTGGGAGGGGTTCTTGTAAATATTGAATTCACGCTGTCTCCCCCTCTCGCTTTCTTTCTCTCTTTATTCCCTTCTATTTTCGTTATTCCACTGGGGACACGTGCCCGTGCCCGTGCCCGTGCCCCCCCCCATAGCTACGCCACGGGCCCTGATCACTATCATCCTCCTCATCAATACGTACATCCCAGGTGCCGCTCCTCTTATCCCTAACAAGTCGATTGTCTGTTAGGGTCCAGAAGTAGAGATGCTGTCTTCCTGCCGTCACCACCGTCGTGTCATCAAACGGATGGAAGGCGCCACAGACGACCGCATCCGTGCTCGCCTGGGGAGAAATTAAAGTTTTAAAGTTTGAATTCATCAGATCTGACGTAGCCCCATTTCTATTGACGAACGTGAAATGAAATCAAAGATATGAAGGGGGGAATAATAATATGAAACATTAAAACACGATAAAAACTACTTTCGAAAAATAAACTCAAGGGCAGTTTCAAAGGCCTATTGTACTGCCAATAGAAATCAGGTTCGGATTATGTAATATGCCATTGTAATGTTCGCACATTTCTAAAGGTGATAGACAGGGCTACTGAAATTGCCTTCAGGTAATTTTTCGAAAATAGTTTTTATCGTGTTATTATTGAACTTATCATTTGTGATATTTAAAAAAAAAATCCTCTCGTAGGGCCATATTTTACTTAGGTTGTAGCATCTCATCTTTCAATATAATTTATATGACTGGAAATAATTCTTCGTTTGGTATTATTCCTCCATAATATGCTCGTCTCGTTTCTCCAATGTTTTAATCCATTGTTCTTAGAGTATGATCGAATGAAATGAACTATGACCAATGCTTTAGTGTTCGTTTTCAGTAAACATTATCAACGATGTAAAATAAGCGAAGCATCAATGATAAAATGTTATGAAAAACTCACCTGGTTTGATGCAGCATCATATAATGTGTAATCCTGTGAAAGAAAAAAGCATATAATATCACGATTTTATTATGCACTTCACACAAAGGCCCAATCATCTTTTTCAAATTGACTTCATCCTTCCAAATTTTTACAAAGTAAAGTTATAAACCATTTTGTAAACTTACATTGTTATATTTGCGAATTTTGCAGAGTGATTTCATTGACTTTATATTTAACAAAACTTCCAGTCTTATTGACGGCAACATCAAACACTTTAAACATTAGCCAACAATAACTGTCTTGAAGCAAATTACCGTTAATATTTGGCCCGTTTGTATTTTTTCTGGGTGCGTTTCATGCTTTTTGCATAAGTCAGTCACTCACTGATATACACTTAATCAAACGAACTATATATTAATTAATCAATCAAATATCAATTTTGTAATTTTAAAAAGATGACTTACGCTTGACTTGGTGTAGACGCGATCCTCTTGCCATTGCCACACACTTATCACGTGATCACCACCCTGCTCGACCGCCATTAACCATTCTCCGTTATTCTGAAAAAAAAAGTGACAATGATTACAAAGGTGAAAGATTATCATCAGTGAATATTCTTTTTATAAGCCCGTCATCTTAGTTATAGTGCGCTTTCGTAAACACGACGGAATGCAAAGAGGACGGTAACTTGTGATGAAAATCGATCTGCGCATGCTCATCCCAAAACTTCTCTCCGTCGCCTTCGTAAACACGACGGCTTTCGGGTGATCTAACGTCGGGTCTGTAAAGACGACGATAGAGGGACTTGGATATGGACTTTGCGTCGCCGTCGCCTTGGCAGACACCGAAAGCGCTTAAAAATCACGACGGTAACATGAGTGTGAGAACCGTCGCAGGTTAAAACACTCCGTTCTCTTTGCTTCCGTCGTGTTTGTGAAAGCGTTCTATTATCATGAAATCTTCTCCTAGGCTTGGAAGAACAAGTGAAGCATTAAAGCTAGAGGAAAGTTTTGAAGGAAATGGCTTTATTGTCATGAAACCAGTCGAAATTTCACTCGACTAATGTTCTGACTTTGGTCTTTATGAAAAAGAAATATTTCAGGAATTTTAAGAAAATGTTTCCATCGTAATATACAAGATACAAATCACCATCAAAGAAAATAGTTTTCCAAAACTAAAAGTAAGATTAAAAGATTAACGTCGTTGGATTCTGAAATTTGGACGTATTTGACGGAAAGTCTTAGTTCAGCAGGTATCTACTCATTAACAAATGCCGCGAACGATTTTGCGACAATCATTGTGATAATCAACTTTTATTACGACTTTGCGATAGCAACGTTTCTTTTGATAAATGCTTAGTTGAAACAGGAAAAGAATCAATAAAATTTGCCAGTCGAATAAGTCCAGTGTTCCCAAAAGACTTTGAGACAATGGAGAAGAAAGAAACGTTTATGATTTTCCAGTTATTCGAAAGTAAATAATAGCAACGTCCCTGATTGTAAATTCATAAAAAGTTGTGTATACCTCATTGGAGAAGCTGAGACAAGCGATGCCTTCTGAGAAGAAGTCTAGACCGAGGATGGCGTGTGTGCAGAGGGACTGTACCTCCCACACTCTCACATGTGCCTGTTTATACAAACAATACAAAGGAGAAAGATGGTGATAAAGAGTAGAATATATTCTTTCCAGTCACACTTAATCTTTCCAATCAAACATCATGGTACTCAGTGCATGAGTGGATCCAGGTTGTTTTGTATAAACGGGAGAGGCACAATTCTTCGATTTTTCTAACTAGCAAAAAAGGGGGTAAATGGTTATCAGATTTTCCCGGTGCTGTGGGGAAAAAATGAGAAAAGGAGCATATTTTATTGCATTTACTGAGGGTATGCCAGTTTAGTTTTAAAAGTGGGTACGAACCGGTTTGTTCCCTCTGAATCCTCCCCGGACCAGTGGGTAGATATTTCTACATAATTGTTCCACCGTCAGCGTCTAGCCAAGTGACAGAATAAATGCCAAGTATTTGATAATATTGGGATTTCCATCCCTTCGTCGAGAACCGCCTCTATAGAAGAGTCCCTCACTAAAGAACGTTTGGCACTTTACAGAAAGACCATCTACCTCAGTAAGAAACAATGCGTTTGGAGAGACAATTTTCTGATTTTTTGTAAGACAATCTCATTTTCATTATAGTAAGCCCGACTCGATTTTCAATCGAAACAGATATTCCATAAATACAAAAGGTATATTCTCATAAATTTAAAAAGAAGACACAGACGCGGCTGTAACGAGTTTTTTGCTTGCAGATACATGCATAAATGTTCTTTTTTTTATATACTTAAGTACATTTTCTTCAGTTTACGCTGTTTTTATTTCTTTATCAAAACTCTGAGACTATTTTCCTTTATAATGATTAATGATTAACAAAATAAGTTTGTCGACAAACGGATAAACAAAACACACCTCTACTCAGTTGATCCGGACAAGCTTTAAAGATACGGATGTGCGTTGCAGATAGATAAATTTCTAACATGTATTAGTGGTGGTTAAACTACAAGCAAATAGAAGGTGAAAAGGGGAAATTTTATGCATATTGTTGCTTTCTACCTACATCGCACAGAAAAAAAAGTGCAATGGAACAGCAATGGTGCAATATCAGAACGAAAGTAAACGAATTAATATCCTGTAGAGAAAAGGAGATATCTCTGTGCTGAAACTCAAGCATTTTTGTTACCATGGTTACTTACACAATGACATGCAGCGACATCTGACGGCTTTATGGAATGAATATTAATCGCATTATTATAAATTTTATAAATAACATGATGTGATAATGAAAAAAAAATAAAAGGAAAGTATAATTATTACAAGACCATGATGCTATTTTAAGCTGTCCGTAATAAAAGCATATTTTTGCAAGCATTTACAACATCCAATAATGGATCAAAGGGTATTATTTATCTGAATATAGAATGGATGAGGGCGACGGTAAAAGGATAATTGAAATAGCCTCTGTGTAGGTACTTAGTCAAAGGCCTGACATTTGATAAGCCCTATTGCGATGAACAGTTATATTAGTAGTGACCGTGAAATTGATTGGGTTTAGTTTATAACAATCAGCCAAGTGAAAGATTACTGTCATTGTATAATGCTTTGCGAAACATCCCATCAGAAAAGTACATCAACACATCCCCGAGAGAATAATAAAAAGGATGAGGGTGGAGGGGTGAGATGGGGAGATGGGGAGAGGGGAGGGGGGGGGGGGGGGTGGTGGAAGAGAGTGGTAGAGCGGCTAAGTCATTGGGGCGCACTGTTATTACTAGGTGCTTTAAGCATGTAAAGGGGTCAGGGAGAAAGGTCAAATCATCTTATTTTCAGGAATCAGGAGCAGGTCTAGTTGCGCTTTGAATTCGCTTAGAAACTGACTCTGATCGGACCCAGGTTCGAATCTCAGTCACGTCTTTCGGATGGTAACGTTTATAAAGGTCGGTCCCAGACGTAAATAATCATATTTGGTTGATACACGTCTGTCAAAACTCAATTAAACACACACAACGCACACTCACACACAAATCCCCCACCCCCTCTCTACTCTCTTCCTTATTATGTCATTGATTGGAAAAGGGGAACACGCCCCTAGTGCCCCATCAGGAGCTAATAAAAGCACTGGAAGAAAGAAAGAGAGACAGGGACAGAGAAAGGGATAGAGAGAGGGGGTATAATGAAAGAGAAAGAGATAACAAAGCTTATAGAAAGAAAGTGGGAGGGGGACAAAAGAAGTCGAGCAGGGATGAGATCGATGGAAAATGGGTAGAGAACGACAGAGGAGGAATACAGAGAGGGAAAGAGATAGAGAGAGGGGGATGAAGCAGAGATACAAATGACTGAGTATCATATGTAAGGTTAAAACCAATTCTTACCGTAGAATCAGGTAGTTGTCCTGCTTTCTGCCCCGTTGCTACGTATGTACCACTAGGATGAACCGCAATACTGTAAGCAAAATTACATCAGGTGCATTCAGATTGAATATTCAAAAAAAGTGACACAATGAGCATCATTCGCTCATGCATTATTAATCTACTTGACGCTTTAGGTATATAATGATGATTATCTGTCTAAAATCATTCTATATACATGATTGAATGATTGAATAAGATTGGAGAACGGGTTAAAAAGTGGAAGAAACAGTGTACCATGATTTAAAGGAACTTCATAATCAAGCAGCATCACCTTTGGATATCCTCTTTATGGCGGATATATTGCATCTCTGTCCACTCAGGAGCTCTTTCGTATGAAATATCGACTTCCCCGCCACAACATTATCATCATGACCATTACAACAAAATCTTCCTTTGAATACCACTCAAAAACTCTATCACCATATTTAATGAATATGTTCTCAATTAATTCTAAAATTCACAGCCACTATACTAGATTGTTTCATCGATTTCATAGGTGGACCTTCTCAAATGATCGATCAAGACATTCAGTTCGATTAGAAGAGAAAAAAATTGGCTTTGGAGAGAGGTACCCTCTCATTACACCTTAGAAAATGGGAACATTTTGATTTCCGGGACGAAGAGATGGACATGGGGAGCTAAGCGTGCTTAATAACATCAAAATCATGAAGAAAATTCTGAACTGTAGTTTTTTAAAATCTGAGGCGGAGCAACGGACACAATGGGGGGGGGGGCCTTTTCTTTTTTTTTTTGTTTTTTTTTGTTTTTTGCTTTTTCTTTTTTTTTTCTCTCATTTTCTTCCTTTTCATCTTCTTTTTACATTTTCCCCCTTTTTTATCACAAAGACTTCCATATATTGCATAATTTACTATTTAATACATGCATGTAAAATATTATGGTTACTTATTATTATGTAATAATTATGCATGTGAATATATTTGTTTGTATATTTTACCTTGATTATTGCGAAAATGTTATTTTGAAAAAGGAAGTAATAAAAGATTCTTAAAAACAAAAAAAGTTCGACACACTGGCCCCACTTTATGGAATGATTTGGACTTGGTCATATTTACTATACAATTTAATAATACATTTAAAAGACAATATAACAAATTTCTATTAAACAACTAATGAGTACATAGAAACGACCAGTTTTTCTTCTTTGTTTTGTTCTGTTTTTTTTTAAGTGTTCATGTTTTAAGTTTTGAGTTTTATATATATGTTCATTACTCGGAATTTTGCCACATTCTTACTATAATTATTTATATTTAAAAGACAATATAACAAATTTCTATTAAACAACTAATGAGTACATAGAAACGACCAGTTTTTCTTCTTTGTTTGTTTTGTTCTGTTTTTTTTTTAAGTGTTCATGTTTTAAGTTTTGAGTTTTATATATATGTTCATTACTCGGAATTTTGCCACATTCTTACTGTAATTATTTATATGATTCAGATGTTTTGTTTGTGTGTGATTTTACAAGCCTTCCTCTTGGCTTTTCCAGTACATGCCCACTTTCCATTCATTTTCTTCAATTTATCATATTATCATTACGTATACGATGTACCAACATTACACTATTTTCATCATTATTTTGTTTGTTTGCCTGTCTATGTTAACGGTTACTTTGTTTGTGTTTAACTTGTTTTATTTGTTTTCTTGTTTGTTTGTTTGTTTTCGTTTGTATTGTTTTTTAATTAATTGGAAATAAATACTGAATTGAATGACTTCATTATGGCCCGGATAGCCCCTCTATTCACTGAGATCGCTATCTTATAAGATGGCGACTGCTCCAATACCACAACACCATTTGATATAGGAGCGTCGTAAAACGTTATTAGATATCTTCATAGTGGCTCAAGCAGTGCCTCTGTTTTAACCTAGTTCAGCTGATCCGACAGTACCAATCCATAATCAAAAATGGTAAAACATTCTAATCTTCGGATATCTTCACTATGACAACCCAGATAATGTCTCTGCTCAAAACGATTCTTATCACAAAACCCAGAGGTTACTTTTAGGCATATCCTGCCTTTCGTAATCAGTCTGAACTGTCTATTTTGGGGGTTGCAAATTGCCAACACAACTACCCCACTGTGAAGGAATAACCAAGAAACCCACCTCTGGATATCTTCGTTATGATCCAGATAATGTCTCTGTTTAAAACGATTCTTATCACAAAGCCCAGAGGTTACTTCCAGGCGAACTCTGCCTTTCATAAACAGTCTGAACTGTATATTTGGGGGGTTGAAAATGGCCAACACAACTACACGACTATGAAGGAATAAAAATAAATAAATTAAAAAATAAACCCAAAACACAATCAAACCCACCTCTGGATATCTTCATTATGGCCCAGATAGTGTCTCTGTTCACCCAAATCTCTATCGTATAAGATGGCGACTGCTCCAACAGTGTAGAGTAGTTCACCCGACGGGATGACAAAGAGATTATTACGCATATCGAACCCTCGATAGCCATAGCTGTAACAGTGCTCGTCAAGGAATGAAAAGATATATGCTTTCATGATGGGCAATGATTGTTCATATTTCATTTTAAACAATGGTGAATGACTTATTTGATTTTTATATGATTCTATCCATATGAACATACATGACATACGTCACATTTGTATATCCCAAATTAATCTGATACAGCAATAAAACACAGATTACAAAATTGACGAAATGACAATAAAACAAACAAAAAACGAACTGACAAATTAATGTGGCATTATGTACAATATTTGATGTTTAAGCTGATATGATAATTTTGATGGTTACGTGATGGTTGAAGTACTACGAACGGTCTATAGATTTGGAATCGGGGCTTAATGATTCTCGTTCGAATATTATATATTCTGAAGTATCTCTAGAAGGAATAATAGCAATGGCAATTGTCAAAAAATATTTTACAGAAACGCCAAATAATGAGATGTTTTCTTTCCTTTGGCTTAAAAATTACATAAAAATGATAACTGTACTGCGAAAATTATCAAAATTAAGATGTCTTAACTGTCTTAAAGGGGCAAAAAATGTCATTTTGGCAGGATTTACTCTCAAGATAAAGTGGTTCAGGAATAATTATCTAAAAAGGATACACCCATTCAAGCTTCAGTTTCTTTTTGGGCGGTGAGTCGGGCTGTTTCTTGGGTTCCTCCGAGGGCGGAAGAAACTCTCGAAGCTGACCGTGTACCTCTACGCTCATCGGACCAGGTAGGAATTTCTTGGGGTGCTGCTGAGACTTCGGTTTCTTCTCCTTCCGCCTGGCTCCTGGAGGTTTGGTGTTGTTGGTGTGTCCCTGGTGGTCATCTTCAGCTTGATCCTCTGACATGCTCTGATCCGGAGAATTCTGTATCTAGAAAGTCGAGAACAGCACAAAAAGAATATAAGCCATGCCTATGACTAGAGCAGCAATGCCATCAAATCGATACTGCCTATAGGCTCATGGTATCTTTCGACAAGAAATAGAGAAAATATGTAGCATAAAGAAAATTCATACATCACGTTAAAATTCTGTCATTCCATTGCCATGTTACTTCAACCATAACTACTACCTTTGTTACTTTGCTTTCTTCTCCTTCTCATTCTCATATTGACGTCATCTAGATCTGACAAAACAAAAAACAACAACAAACAAACAAAAAAACAACGATATCTGATTTTCAACTAAAGATACTTCTCTGAGCTAGAAGAAGTATTACAAATATTTACAAAAAACTCTTTCCTCATACGGAAATTATTTTTGTCATGCCCATGAACATAGTCCATTTGGAACCCTCAGTATCTAGTTAACATTCTTCAGTCTTCTGACATTTTCATTTTTTTAATCGGAGACATCATTCGACGTAAGGAAATGTCACAGACCCATCAAGCTGGCACCCCTACCTGGACCCTTTTCTCCAGCAGTCTCTGTTTACTTTCTCGGAGGTTGTAAGGCATTCGGCCTTCTATGATGCGAACCCCTCGAGCAGGCTTCCCCGTCTCCTCCTCGAAGTCCATCTGTTCCAGACTCTCATCGGTGGTGGCGCTGTCCTGGCTGTTGCTGAGGAATGCCTTCCGGGGTTTCATCGGCGGGAGGGAAGGTTCCTTGGACCGGACGGGTATCAGCGACCGCAATGGGTAAGCTTATAGAATGGAATAAGAGATGCGAAATTAGGTATACACATTCAGGACAAGGAATCGCCAAACTTTGTCATATTTGAACGGCTTCATTGGCACTCTTGGATAAATTTCAAGATTGAGAAAACAGATTAGGAGATGCCTAAAAAAAATGATGAAAGATAAAGCAGCTGATCACTCGAATAACTGGATGTATGTATGTTGCAATCGATATGTTATTTTAAGCACTTGAAGAAGCTCCATGCCAGTAAGCATACAAGAGACTGCTGACGGTGGCGTCGCAGTTGCCTTTTCTGGAAATAGTGACGACCATTGTCTCGCTTATTCTGCGCAGATTCAATGAATCACAGCACATCTTTAATTTTCTCAAGATATAACTAAATTCATTTGTTATTGAATAATACTTGCAAAGAAAATTTACCAAAAGTAAAATTTGATTCACTTCATCATCGATTCTAACACTACCCAGAAGGTGAACAAAATTAATGGTTAGGATTTTATGAATTTATTTACAGGTACTGTCACTATTTTGATCGTTGAAATTTATATGAGACTGAAATATATTTAACAGATAATATGGAAAAAACTTGGAATATTAGACAAAGCCATTCTTACACCCACCAGTTTGGACAGTCTCTTCGTCTTTCTTCCATCTTTTATCTTTAAACCGTTTCCATTCTTGATACATCATGGCGTAACGTCCGACCTTGGCCATCGCTGGACCTCGTGGTGAAGGCTTAGGGTCGTCATCGATGATGTCGTCCATAACTATTCTATCTGCAGAAGCATTTGCGTCGTCAGCTTCGTTTCGCTGTCGGCCGAGGTTCGATGTCCGTTTCAGGGGTTCATACCCACAGGCAATGAACATACTCTGGTCTTTGAAGTCGCGAAAGAGTTGGGTGAAACTGAGAACCTGCATGAGAACAATATTGATTGAAAAGCTAAATAATAAGGCACAAAAGGAAGCTGGTATTGATCACAGTGATAACTTTTATCTTTTGAAGACATGACAGAGACCATGCATGATCATTAAAATCAACGTTTAAACGCATCATGACTGCGCTAGACTGCTCATCATCACTGTGCTTATACGTAGTGCCCCTTTCATAATATACACTTAATTAAACACATTTATCTTACATTTTTTAAAGTAGTGGACAAACTATGCCATATTAACTTCTGAATTTCTTGAAAAGGCAGATATAAAATGACATTTTACCTCTTCCTCTGTTCTCCAAGTAAAAAGCTTCCTGACAGGTGGATTATGCATCACTATTGCTTGGCTCATGTCCTTGAGGACGTCGTCAAATGTCTGAGATGTCTTTGGGTTGATCAAGATCTTGGCTCTGCTGGCCCTGTGAGTGTTGCTGACGATCTGTACCACTCTAGGTTTGGCCCACTGTGCTACCTGAGGATCAATAGAAGGGTTCTTTGCCACTGCGTTAATCGAATGGCGCCGGGCGAACTTACCGAAACGGCCTGTCGGAAATTCCTCTATCAGTACATTACTGGTGGGGTCCGACTCATTTTTCATCAGGTTCACGTCTGATCCTCTGAAGCCTTTAACCGGCTTTTCCGTCGACCAATAACTGTTGGTGTGATCGGCCCTGCCGTACGGGGTCCGATCACTGAACTTTCCGCTGGAACAGACATACGCGCGTCCGTCGACAAAGTCCTCAATGGCCTGGACCTCGAGACCGCTGAGGGAGTAGATCTTGCGGACTCCGTACGGTAGAGGAATTTTCCCCGTGAGGAAGTGCTTGAGGACATCCATGGTGGCATAGTTCCTGATGCTGACTGGAAGGGTAATGCCCTTGAAATGTTTGTCGCCATTGCGGTAGAAGGTCACAACCTTGGTAGTGAACTTGCCTTGCCTGGGTTTTTCCTTGGGAGCGGGAGGTAGATTACGTCGCGCCTGGGGTGGGGTGAATTCGAACATGGCGTCACCTCGTGGTTCGTAGTCGTCCTCGTCCTCCTGCCTTGGAGGACGACGAATGGCGGGAGGTTGCTGATGGATGACGTCTGTTTCTTCCTCGTCCTCCCAGTCGTCTTGATAACCGAGATCGTCGCTTTCTGGAGTGGCCTGAAACAAGAAAACATGTTTGATAGGTCAGAAAGAGAAAATATGAACTATGTGACCCAAATTTGTATCAGCGGACTAAGTTCAACTTGGCAACCTTATCATAAATTACAGATTTATGGAGCCATCGTACACCTCCTTAGACCAGATCTTTCCAAGAAGCAAAATCTCCTTCGTTTATACCCATCTTAGAGCTGTGAAGGTGTATTGATAGGCGTGATTCCTGAAATTATGTTCCTCGAAAATTTAGGCTTCCCTTTCTGACAAAAAATAAAGTGTCCAATCTTTCGCCGCCCCCATCCTGCTCCCCTCTCCTTCTCTTTCTCTTTCTCTTTCTGTCTACCCCCGTCCCTATTCATGAAACTTCATCAGATGGCATCTACGACACCAAGACAGCATGGAGTGATGGGTTTCAATTAAAGTCCATTGGATCAGGGCGGTGTGAAAGCGATCGCACGACTACCCCCGACATCATGTAACCTATTTGCGGATTTTCTTTGACTGGAATGCTTAAAAATCCCAGCCAATTTTTATGCAGATAGGCCTACCCAAATCAGGGTTGATCCAGAGTTTCAAAATTGTCATTCTATATACACTCTATGTGTAAGTTCTAAACATTTGTCCGTTCACTTAATCCATCAGTGGTTAACTGATGCGGACGCCACCCAGTTTATTATCTGGTATGAATTGTATTGAAGTATTATTGCAAGTAATATTTTCCCAAATATGAAAATACAGTAGACCTCTATGCACGCATAGCCATAGAGAGGACTGGCACTGAAATTCGGTTGGGGAATTTCGATGCGACCGGCCCATTAAGTTTGTATATATCAACCGACCCTGAGACCACAAATCGACCAGCCCTCAGGCCAAAATATTAAGCGACCCGTGGGGAAAACTCCGTAATCTCCCCATGCCCAGTCAGCCTCTGCACATAGCCAATGCCGTTTTAATCACGGAGAAACACATTTGATTACAGTGTCCTTGGTGAAATCTAAAAAGTCAATCAGCCGTACCGATCAATGAAGAGGAAATCAATAATGTTCTGTCTAGGGGAGTGTACGCGGTTGCCTAGCTGTTAAGCTGAGGTGTATCATTATACCCAAAGAACGTAGGTTAAATCTATTAAACATCGCTTCTACGATAATTGCTCCGCCGTTAATTTCCTACATGAAATTAATTCCAAATTTCAACCCTAGACCAAAAACTAAACCTAATCATAACCCTAAACTCTTAAAATAATTGGGCAAAAAAATGCCCAACTTTTAACCAACACTGGGCAACATACTGTCCACCCAACTATTGGTTAAAATCTGCCCAACTGATGTTGGGTTGTTACACAAATTGGTTGATTCATCATGAGATTTGGGCATGAGATTTGGCCATATTAAACCAACCGTCAGTTGCCCAACTAACTTTACCCAACATTTTAAGAGTGTAAACTTTAACCTAAACTAACTTTCAAACCTAATCCCAAACCTATATACAATTTTGTTTGACGAGATGAAGCCCGGAGCAACTCTCGCCTGAGCAAATGTCAGGTCAATTATACATCATCCAACCTCATGAAGAAAGACCTGGGCCCCGTTGCATAAAACTTACCATTAATGGTAACTCTGCTATCAATGGTAACTCTGCTATCAATGGTAACTACCATGGTAACATCACTCAACAGCCAATCAAAATCAAGGTTTCCATGGGAGTTACCATTGATGGCAAAGTTACCGTTAATGGTAAGTTTTATGCAATGGGGCCCTGATCTCGTTTAATATATGTTTATCATAATGTTAATTACATGTTACTCTGTATGTGTAGCAAGTAAGTAAGGAGTAAGGAGTTTCAATTACAGCTCTTATGATCAGGGCGGTGTCAGAGCAATCGCACGACTGGCCCAGACATGATGTAACCGGTTTGCGGATTTTCTCTGACAGGAATGCTTAAAAATCCCAGCCAAATTTAATTCAGATACCCAAATCAGGGTTGATCCAGAGTTTCAAAACTGTCATTCTATATACACTCTACGTGTAAGTTCTAAACATATTTTGTCCGTTCACTTAATCCATCAGTGGTTAACTGATGCGGACGCCACCCATTTTAATATCTGGTATGAATTGTGAAGTATTATTGCAAGTAATACTTTCTCAAATATGAAAATACAGTAGACCTCTATGCACGCATAGCATTAGAGAGAACTAGCATTGAAATTCGGTTAGGAAATTTCGATGCGACTGGCCCATTACATCTGTATAATATCAACCGGGCCTCAGACCACAAATCGACCAGCCCTCAGACCACAAATCGACCAGCCCTCAGCCCTCAGCGACCCGTGGGGAAAACTCCCCAATCTCCCCATGGCCAGTCAGCCTCTGCACATACATAGCCAATGTCGTTTTAATCATTTGATGGAGAAACACATTGGATTATAGTGTCCTTGGTGAAGTCTAAAAAGCAAATCAGCCGTCTCAATCCATGAAGAGGAAATCAATGATGTTCTGTCTAGGGGGGTATACGTGGTTGCCTAGCTGAAAAGCTGAGGTGTATCAATACCCAAAGAACGTAGGTTAAAATCTATTAAACATCGCTTCTACGATAATTTCTCCGCCGTTAATTTCTTACATGAAACTAATTCCAAATTTTAACCCTAGACCGAAAACTATACCTAATCATAACCCTAAACTTTAACCTAAACTAAATTTCAAACCTGATCCTAAACCTATATATAATTTTGTTTGACGAGATGAAGCCCGGACCAACTCTCGCCGGAGCAAATGTCGGGTCAATTATACATCATCCAACCTCATGAAGAAAGGCCTGATCTCGTTTAATATATGTTTATCATAATGTTAATTACATGTTACTCAGTATGTGTAGCAAGTATCAATATGTTCCCTTTCTTCAGCACTCTCCAACCCCCGCTTGGTTGGGATGTTGTCTGATGGTATACGTTTATTCTAAATATTTTCATTCTAAATCATGAATTACATTCATTCCCTCATAAAGAAAGGTTGTCATTCCGAACATTGAACTAATATTTGGGTTATCTATTATTTTCATTGGTTTCTCATTAACATTAAAATTAACAACCCTCCAGAATAACGAACCTTGGGAAGATAAAGCTGTAGAAGATGGAACATCGTAAGGCGTTAAGAAAATTAAGGACACAACTTTTACCATCATCATTATTTAGGCGCAAACTTAAGGCATATTATACTGACCGGGGTAATAATGTTTGAACGTCATGAGCGTCACCGCGTGACGGACCTGAGCGCTATACAAGAAGCCACCATTAATATTTTTTATTAAAATACAGCAGTTTAACAGTAACGTTTCAATTATAATTCTGCGATTTGACAATAATAGATGTTGACTAATGATTTGTTTAAAACGTGATTCCGGTCTGTTTATATCCTACTTCCCCGTACTGTCTTTCTATTTAGTCAATATACTCATTTCCCAAAATTCTTTTACGAATTCCAAACACACAAGTCCTTAATCACAGTGTAGTCAGTTTTTTAATGGAAATTACCATTTTATTGCAAATATTAAGGAGCTAATGAAATGTGAGAGAAAATAGATCTAAACCTAATTCACCAAAAACGAATCGACAATTTAAGGATAGTCTTTTTTAATTCAAAATAAGAATACATGTATATACGCAAAACAATTTAGAAATCACACACGTTCATAAGTCTCGAAATCTGTTTCGTCTTCGAAAGATTTAAGAGGAAAAAGTTCTTACAGGTACCTTGAAAAATATAGGAATCTTATTCTCTATAAAGTAAAAGCTTCGGCCTTCTGACCATAGATACATTTCTATAGATCACAATAACATAACGCTTACCATTATGACCATATGAACTCGTTGACTACTGAATTCTCATTAATACAGGTAATATAGGCAATGGGTGAACAAAGGCAACAGTGAAATTTACCTGCTAAGTTACTCCATGGCGCAAACATATTCCAAACATATTGTCCAAAGAGCCTGCGTCAAATACATTCGCGACCAAGCTTTATATACCTTATCTAATCATGGTCCCAATATTTGATGTTTAATGTCACGAACGAAGAACACACACGTGTTGAAGTCGTATTATCAACTAAAATTAACTCGCTATATATCCAGCAATGACGATTATCTGTAATCTCAAATGACCTCAAGCCCTAGAGCGTCAGAGGATCGATAACAGTCTTCTAAATCGTAAGGAAATTTGTATAAAGCTAACAGAGGATAAGAGCGACATCTATCGATCCGGTTTTGTCTCGATATTGATCGTATTTGTCTAGTGATCGAATCGTGGGTCTCTTGAAGTCGTCTGTTATCGAGGATTTAATTGTTCGTCTGTGAAAAACATTCGTGTTTTGATGCCTTGCGTCGTGATACAACAGAGTAAATAGGAGAAACGGATTTGTACTTCGCAGTATGACTAACACTTGTCGCATATTATAATGAAAAGCTACTAAGTTGGCTTGAAAGCAAGCTATATATAGACGATTAAAAAAATATATTGTGTAATAATCTCTTCCTCACTTCTTCCTGCTCTCATTCCTCCCATCCTTCACAATCCCCTGCCCCTCTCTCATTTTTCTCCTGTTTTCTCTTCTTCATCCTCTGTCTTTCTCTCTCTCTCACACCCTCTCTTTCTCTCAATACCCCTTCCTCTATATATATCTTTCTTTTTTGTATATATCTTTATCTTTCTTATATGTTTGTCCCGCCCTTCCTCTCTAACGAATACTTAGCGATTAATATCTCCACAATAGAGCGTACGATTTTCTCCAATCTGTCCAGTCTAGTACCAGGCGTGGTGTTGCCTAGCAACCAAAACAGAAACACGTCCCTCCAATATATTTGTTATGAATAATGGAATCTCTCACGCTTCATTCAATTGTCACGTTTATCGAACCTGTAATGTAAATGAAATCAAGGTTTTTCGTGGGTCATCCAGAAGACAAGCATGTACTGACGATTCAATGAATATACGCTACATGATGCAATTGGTTCCATTTGATTCAGGGGCGTCGCTAGAACATTCTGAATGGGGGGGGGGGGTGTGACACCCAAATTTGCCGACAAATTTTTAGGGTGTGATACCCAAATTTGCCGACAAAAATGCTGAACCCTAATCCCTCCCCCCCCCCCCCCACAAATAATAATAAAAGAAAATCGCAGACGTACAGATCTTGATCATACGGGCCCATTTTCACAAGGAGGGGGCTGACGCCTTTTGCCCGAATATCAACTTTTCAATATCTAAATTTTTGCGAGCGAGCGAGCAAATTTTTTTGAACTTTTCGTAGTGGAAATGTACAGAGGGTTACATACAGAAGTTATTTTACATAATTACCTGGGAACCTCGCTGCCCAAATATGTGGATATTCTGGCACCTCGCTGCCCAAATATGACTATCGGAACTTTGAAAATCTTGGGGGGGGGGGGCGGCTGTAGCCCATTGACGAAGGGAGGGGACACCATTTGCCCGAAGATTAACATCCCAATGTTTTTGCGAGTTAGCGAAGCGAGGGAGCAGAAATTTTTGCCAGTGTTTCCTTCTTTTTTCTTTCCTTCCCTTTTCCTTTCCTTTTCAGTTTTTGTTTTCCTTTCCTTTCCCTTTTCTTTTTTCTTTTCTTTCTTTTTATCCTTTCTCTTTTCTCCTTTTCCTTTTCTCTTTCCTCTTCCCTCTCTCTTTTTCCCCCTCTTTTTTTTGCCGACAGAGTTGGCGCATTTGCCGACAACAATTTTGAGTGGAGGGGTGTGACACCCCCCCCCCCTTTAGCGACGCCCCTGATTTGATTGATATGAGCGGCGAAAGTTGATGGCTTCTTTTCTGTCTAACTTTCACTGACCATCATTCTGTTTTATGATTCAAATTAACAAGTTCAAGATCTCATATCGAACCGTTATTTATTATTTTACCCTTTCCAATAGTTCTTGAGCAGAGTTCCATTAAACAATGAGTAATATTAACTCTTTATACGCCATTCAAGCGTCCCAGTGCCACATTGTAATAATTTCTTAAGATGAAGTTAAAAAAATAAAAAGAGGTCGCTGAGGTTATTTCTCATTTTAAAACTATAACAATACCTATGAAGGGGATAACTAGGGTTATCAAGAAGACAATTAAGACTAGAAATTGGTTATTTATAATGCATAAATATATAATCTCACATTAAACAATGAATAATTTAATGCATAACTGACTAAAACAATAACTTCACACGCGCGTTCTTTCTAAACTTAATTAACATGATAATTCCTATCTATAGTTACCACATTTCCCTTTACACTGAGCAGGTCACAACCGGCCGTGCACCTCTTTGCTTGCGGTATACTACGGATTTCGCAGAAAATCCTTGCGTCGGACGCATGGGTCTGCACGTTTTTCTTCCAAGCACGCAGGGGCTCGCAGGACAAGTCCAACAAACTCTGCGTGTGGAAACGTGTTTCGATGAACGCAGGTGGAAGGCGCAGCCATGATAGTTCTTGCAAACACCGCACGGCCTTCTTGCGGAGGTCTTCACGAAGTCTGTGGTGCCGTACACTGTCATAGGGAGCGCGTCATTTGCACGGTGCATGCACGGGGGCTGTACGTTCGCCTCAAGAGTTTGACAGGTAATGCTATTATCAACACTGAAATGCAAGCATCAATTTACACCAACAGAGCTTTGTCATCCCTGGCTCATTTTTCCAGATTGAGGTGTCATATGAAAGGGCAGAAAATGAACTTTCTAGAAATGTGATTATCTCTTATCTCCTTGGCCAAACGACTTTTGGTAGCCCTGCTTCATATTTGTATTTATTCACTCATGCGTGAAGTAAATATCATATGAGTGGCATCAAATGAAAGAAGAGGATCCAAGCATTACAAATATGTGTCATTTATTAATCATAATTGTGATGAAGATATGATTAAACATCGATGAATCTCGGTTTCGTTTTTTCTGGGACGCACTGTATAAGCTGAATGTTTGCGATGAATGCCATTAGAGTGCTAATGGAAAGTGAATGTAGGCCTATAATTACTTCAGGAGCATTAATCATCAACATGATACCTAATCTCGATAAAAAATGGAGTGGGGGCGGGAGACCTTAATAGGTGTAATTTATGATCGATAAGAGCTTTGTAGGGCCGTTTTTAAAGGGGGTGTAAACTGACGAGACTATGTGTCTTTCCCGTGGCCTGAATCGGTGCCAATCAGGTTTATATGCTACTCTTCTATAATACGTCTATGGGCCATGCTATTCCCTCACGTACGTATGCGCAACATAAGCGAAATCGTAAAGTAAGGGTAACTTGAGTCTGTCTCGCAAACGCTGACCTTGTAGAGATTAAGTCCCTGACTACCGTTAGCTGAGGTCCATTCGTTTACGTGCAGTTGTCAAAAAAAATAAAAAATAAAAAATAAAATAAAATAAAACGTAGATGGCGCTAACCAGTATCTGCCGTGCAACACGCCCTTTAACTCATGCAAGATATTATGTTGTTGTTGTTGTTGTTGTTTTTTCCAATACTTTCCAACACTGCATGCGGACAAGTCGGGACAAGTACTAATGTTATGTGCTTGTCAGAGAATTTTTGAGTAAATACACCCCAAAATGCTTTTAAAACTTTTTTTTTTGGGGGGGGGGCAGCTTTTTTTTTTTTTTATTTAGCAGAATTTTGCGCTGCTCCCTAGCATAATTCCATTTTTAACGCTGGTCACACTGCCATCCAACCTCTCCACACTACGGAAAGTTTCTATCATAATTGCAACTAATGGCTATAATGAACAACAGCAATGTAAGTGTTATACTAATCAGCCTTTAAATCTATGTTGTTATTTGATAATGTTCCTTTGTTTTGATATCCGGAGGACAAATTAACCCCTTGAAATGTACGATCCCTGGCAACTGCTACCGGAGCTAATAAAAGCCGGATGGAGTAATCATTTCAAAAGCACTTTGGAAGCGCATAAATACAATACATCATAATCAATATGTGCTATGTACAAGAGCGGACTATCTGCTTCCCCCTGTATCATAATTTTCTTCTCGTTGATAATCCACTTTTTTTTCAAACAAAAATACAGTTCGCGCAGTTAAAATGCATCTGTGATGAGCAAATGAAAATCGGCATATCATCAATAATTTAGCGATAAACATTCATCCTTCTCATCTCAAGATTAAAAAATGGTGATGCTCTCAAAAATCTTATTAATTCCGAAAAACATGACAGTATATTGAAACATGACAAAATCTACATTGTCAATTGCTCACATTGTTACCCTTTACATTAAATTTCTGGCTGTCTGCTTGCTGTTTATTTTGAACAAGGTTTATTGGGTTGCTAGGATACGACTATAAACAGACTAAAGTACCCTTCTACAAAATGTGGATTATTAATCAACTTGAAATGCAGTGGCGGACCAGAAATTCTAAGTAGAAGTTGTCCGTGCCATATCCCCAGAAATCAAAAATTTCGTGTGTATATTTTACGAGTTGGCTTTAAAAATAGGGGCATTATCCCCCGGCCCCTTCTTCATCCATTTTTGTAAAATAGACGTCGAAAATCATTCGCTGAGAATAATATCCACAAAGTTGCATTTAAGTAATTCATTTAAGTTTCGATAGAAGATAAATCATGATTATATGAAACACATTGGCAGTGGCGTAGCTACTAGGGTCATGGGGGTACGTGCCCCTCCTCAATCGAACTGCTGAAAAAAAGAGAGATTAAAGGAAAGGAAGAAGTGAAAAATGTGCGAAAATTAGACGATAGGACTCCTCATCACCCTCGACATAATCGGTGGCCTTTTAATTCACATTTCATCCACATATAGTAAGACGGGTGGCCCCCCCCCCGCCCCCACCATGTTGTCAGTACCCCCTTTTAATAACTTGACTCACACAACACCAATGTCTCACGTCACTGTGAAATAGACGAGAGAAATCTATTAATTGAGAACAATGACAACGAATTCTATTGCAAAAGCAGAAGATAAAACATGATTTTATCAAATACAATGTACACGTGAGCTCAGATCGTTCGATGAAAGCGAATGATAACAATACCAACACCGATGTGATGGCAAAATAAAAACATATTTAATGAAAGCCAAGTCGAGTGATCGTTAATCGAGAACAATATACGTAATATTTCAATTAAGCTTTCCATGATTAAAACGTCACGGGAAACGAAACATGATTTATCTAATAGCAATTTCAGTGCTTCTCTCGAGTGTACCTCATTTATCTATACATCATTGTACTTTTTCTAAGAAGAAATAAGATTACAATGTAACCATGTTGATTTATATATTGCCATATCACCCCTTATTTTCTCATCGAAATAATATTCTCATTGCCTGTGTTAGTTTACAACTAACATGACTAAGCTCGTGTCGTATAATTTATCTGAACGATTCAAAAAGCCCAATCATTAGGAACCAAAACTGTCGTCTGAATGATATGCAGCAGATTTGAAATAGGGGCGCTCGCCTCCTGTCGCCTCCTTCTGGGCCGGCCACGGTGAAATAGACGAGAGAAGTCTATCAACTGCAGAACAATGCTCACGAAGTTGCAATTTAGAAATCCATTTGAATTGCGATAGCAGAAGATAAAACATGATTTTATGACAAAAGCATGGATGAGTGAGGTCGTGCAGCCATTACAATACCAAGCCGATTGCGACGGTAGAAGAATAATGTGATGTAATGAAATAGCCCTGGTGAGTGAGATCTTTCAACGAGAAAAAAATCCACACCGTCTCAATTAAGTAATCCATTCAGAACGCTGCAACCGGCGATTAAAAACAAGTTCTTTTTAAAATCTAATATCATTTCGAATTGCTTCACTCGAGAGCACATCATCCATTTAGTACATGTAGGCCACTTTTAAAAATTAGAATTGAGATTACAATGCGACCATGTCGATAAATGCCACAAGACCAGTTTCTCATCGTGTCGGAAAGAACACAGTGTCCCACAGTGTGTTCACAGTGTGTTCACATAATCTACTCTGTGAAGATGTGATTCACAATGTTAAAACGCTCGAGTTTAATAGTGTGAAGATGATTTCACACTGTGGACACCTCCACAGTGTAGTTTACGACAAAGTGTGATGTTCGATTTCACAGTGTGAATTTACTCGCTCACAATGTGAAGATGACATTCACAATGTTAAAACGCTCGAATTTAACAGTGTGAAGATGATTTCACACTATGTTTCACACTGTGAACACACTGTGGGACACTGTGTTCTTTCCGGCAAGGTAATGTTCTCATTGCCTGTAATTAAATTACCACTGTGTTCTGCTTGGTTATATAATGTAAATAAACGTTTGAAAAAAATATAAAAGTATTTCGTTATTTTGAAATATTTTAATTTACAGGATAGACAGAATAATTGATTTTTAATAATATATTTTGATCTCATGAATTGACGCACAAAATAAGATTGTGAGGCTAAAGTTTAGCAAGAGATGGCGCCATTGCAAATTCTTCCTGCAAAACCATTCATTATCCTGTTGTATAAAGTTAAACCTTGTGAAAACGTTTCGAGATTAGGCTTAATGGTCTTGAAATACTTGACTGTTGTCAGTTGATAATAATATTGAAAACTTACTTTAAGTTAATAAATTGCTGGGGATTACAACGGCATGGGTTTCGAGTAACAAAATATCAGTCTATATAATTTAAAATCATGATACAACTGAACTGCCCGTTGATTGAATTACAATTCTTCGTAGCTTCTACTGACGTATATATTACAACCGTGGAAACACAGTCCGGCTTGACAGATGAATATCATTACCAGAATTATTTCTTTTTAATCAATTCAAACAATATTTCCGTCTTCTTTATTGCGTGTACATAAATACTCAAACAACTCAATTATAAACTGATGAAGAAAGAGGCCGAGTTGTATAGTTTTATGACAGTGAAAGTCCCTGGTGACAAACATCAATTACACCCTTTTCTGCTAAACGGTCCAAGACCATCAGGTGCGTGCAGAAACAAGATTTTTTTTCCCTTTTTACTAATGGTATTATTTACACCAAACATCATTTCCTTGCTCCATTTTTATAAGGAGCCAACGTTTGAGCGGAGGGCGAGCCTGGTCAACCATCGATTTTGCTCTATTCATAGGTATGAAAATTTCATGAACACATTTATTTGGGGAGACCTTTTCTCCCCAAACTGTCAAATTTTAATGGTTCTCAAATTTGCTTATACCAGCCAGAACAAATACCAATTCCTGTCAAGTCTGGATTTTACACCCTTTCGCAAAAGTCGGTTTTGCTCACTCAAGCTTTTTTGGTTATCATTTCATAGAAGAAACCCTAAGGTATCCACAGGTATGAATATTTGCTACAATATTTTGGGAGAATGGCATTTTGAAATATTTATTTGGGGAGAATTTTTCCAACTGTTAATCTTTTTGTGGGACGTACTGTATATTCACTGACACTGAACTTACGGAATGACAAAGCATGATATTGAAATACTGCTTCTGACAGTCTGATAAGGATCTATAATTTTCTACATGTTTGGAACGTGACCGAGTGTTGAAGAACTGCATACCCACACGCTCGTATGTTTTGCTATTTGAGTTGGTAACGATGCATAAAGATCGTATGCCAATATATACAGTGTGTCCCAGAAAAAACGAAACCGAGATTGATCGATGCATAATCATATCTTTATCACAATTATGATTAATAAGTGGCACATATTTGTAAAGCTTAGAGTCTCTTCTTTCCTGCGATACCACTCATATGATACATATTTCACGCATGAGTGAATAATAACAATGTGAAGTTGGGATGTCAAAAATTCATTTGGCCAACGATGTTTGAATTTTAAAAAGATAATCACATGTCTAAAAAATTCATTTTCCGCCCTTTCGTTTGACACCTTAATCTTGAAAAATGACCAACGGATGACAGAGATAACTAGAATTTAAATATTGATTGCATTTCGATGATCTTTAAAAATCCTTTGTTCCATAACTCCGCATCGGTTTTCCGCATGAGTGGATGCGGAGAAAGTCATGGATGGTCTAAAAGCTTTCGAGTAGAAACCAATACTATCCCACCCTCCTCATCCTCATTGCCTATTATTACCACCACCCCCCCCCCCCCCCCCCATCATGCCAATCTTTCCCGGAACCTCAAACCCTACACTCCCCCAAGTTCCCCCTCTCTTTTCCTCTCCCACTTTATGTGTGGAGTGTGTGTGTGTGTGTGTGGGTGTGGTTGTGCGTGTGTGGATGTGTGTTAGAGAGAGAGAGAGGATGTTTGTGTATGGTCTAATGATGTTAGTTAGATTTAAGCAAACACCACTGCATAATCGTTTAACTTGCATGATCAAACCAGCTATCCCTCCCTCACTCATTTCCACTTCCATCCCCTACACCACTCGGAACACTAAAAACTCTTCATCCCTCATGTACACTTCCATTCTCTCCCTCCGTATATTTGTAGGTGTGTGTGAGTGTGTGTGTTGATGTTATGGCTGTTTGTTTATCTAATTAATAAGTCGTAAACTCGGCATACCCGTCAACACTCTCAGTACAAAATAACTTTATTTTCCATGAATGTCATTCATAAATGAAGACCTTCTTCATGATCAATGAGCGTTTATCATTTTGGAGACGTTTTATACTGACCACTCCATTTTGTTGACGATCAACCACGCATGCAGTCTTTTGTCTTCTTTGTTCACTGCTATGGCAGGCAGCGAGTACAAACGAATTCATTCATTATGGAAATGCAAGCATCACTTTAAACAAACAGAACTTACTCATTCCTGGCTCATTTTTATCCATTGAGGTGTCAAATTAAAGAGAAGAAAATTATCTATTAAGGAGTATTAATGTCATATTGCAATGATTAATATGTTTTCTAATATATTACTTGGAATTCTAGGTATCGTTGTGCAGTGGACTTTTTGGAAGCCCTGTTTCATATTGTTCTCATTCACTCATGCGTGAAGCATGTGTCATAGAAGTAGTACGTGATGAAAGAAGAGGGACTAAGCTTTAAAAATATGTATTGATTATTGATCATAATTATGATTAAAATATAATAATTCATCGATACATCTCGGTTTCGTTTTTTCTGGGACACACTGTATAGCTTTGACGCAGTACAAAGCCTTTACAACTGAAATCAATAATTTGGTCCAGTCTTTCTTTTATTCCTCTGTCGCAAGTCTTTTGTGGAATGCAGGTTCTCAATTGATTTTTTCCAGCCTCTACAGTGCTAGTGTACTAAACAATTCAATGTTATACTTTGTTGAAATGAAGAACAGAGAAACACACGAATACTTAAATATCAAAAACATTTACGAGACAGGGCAGGACGACCCGAGTGCCTTTGATAAGAGTGAATTATGCAAGAAATTTGTGAGATATGAAAAACACGAAAGTAATGGATGTGATGTAATTGTAGCAATAAATGACAATGCCTTCAGCGTTATGTAACATCGTCACAACTCATTTCTCAAAACCGCAAAGCAATGAAGGTTACATTAACAAAGCTTTACTATTGGAAATGGCCTGTGTTGAAGTTAATAAGTTATTGGACTATTAACTTATAACTTTAAATAGACCGGCCATTTCTCGTGGTTTCTCGTGGACTTTTAATGTACATGCAATTTTATACTCGTAAAGTATTAGCCAAAAATTTTTGCACAATCTACTGACGATACTCTGGAAAGTGCACGTATGCGACTATGCAAAAAACGTTACCATAGTGATTAATTGGGTGAGGAAAAGTGATATGAGTTAAAACATAGATCGCGAATTGTAGATAATGTGTCTCATCTTCAGTTGAATTAACTTTTGGATACATTCATCGTTCATAGTTGCTATGGTTATCTTAGGGATGATATCCACGTTTAGTTTAGAAATGTCAGGACCATCAAATATACCCAAATACCTAATGAATATACGAGTGTTATCTCTTAAATTGACAATGAAGAAAATCATACCCTACTGACTACCGCATGCACTGATAGATATTATATGCTTTACTACATAGTTTATTTCAGAGGCTCATTTCAAGATTGTTGAATGATATCAGCAAAGTTGTTTATATATTGCAAATGGACCATTTCTAACCTTTGAATAATAATGAAATAATTATGATTAAACGAACTTCCTCAATAGAATTGTCAGAATAGAACATATACTTGTAAGCATATCCTTTTCATATAATGAAAAATATTGTCTTGTCCTAATTATGTACAGGCACTTGGTTATCAATTCAAACTAACTCGAGGAACGCTTTTAAATAAATGAGAGGCAATTTGATAATATCTTATATCGTGATTTGTATATTTCCTAAAACCTTATCACAACATACATTTTGTAGTTCTAATTTAATGTAATCATTCTTAATTCTCATCTATTTCAATAAACATGATATATTGCAAATAGTCTTTGTTGAAAATGGGAACAAATATACACATGTAGGTCTATGTATTTAAGAAACCATGGACATACGAGAACGAAATATATATATTATCATTTCGCAAGAACGTACCCATCCTTGTCCTTTGTAGCCAGGAGCTACCGGGGAAAGCTTGTACCTCCGTTTACCCGGAGATACCGTGTTGTTCGTCCGCCTCGAGTCTGGAACTTGAAGAAACTGAGACATATTCCACAATTGTCTTCCTTCAAATTTCTCCCTTCGTGTATTATGTTGCCTGAGTCATCACACATAAGCCTATATCGAATTATGATTTTGTTACTGGTATCAAGATTCGCGTAACGTTCTCACGGCGTACACGTTAAGCTGCTTTTTATGTAGAGTTAATGAATGTCGAAGCGATATACTTCGCTACGATAAAACTTTCTATGAATAAAAGATGATCTGCAGAATAGAATAATGTCATATAATCATTTCCATAATTGGTCCACATCCATAATCGGCATATCATCCTCTGTCGGTGCTATGGTATAGATTTGTAAATCGTAAAAGAAGAAATAACAATTTCCATGAATTCTAAAGGGTGTCTTGCACTTGTAAACGCTCCACCCGTCTACCGACTTGTGAAACACGACTTTCCAGAGCATTTAATAAAACTGTAATCGAAGAATAAAGATGGTTTACGGGCGCCACTCCGTTGCTATTTGTTCATATTACAGGCTGAAGTCTCCATTGAGTAACGACACCGTGCCTATATCACATTTTAATTTTCAGTTGATCATTCGTCTGTTAAAAAAATACCCATGAAAAATTATTCATATTTATGCAGGCCTCAATTCAGTGTCGTCGCGTTTAGTTTCCGATAATCAACATAGCATCGTATGTGCGCTAGAGGGATGAGATAATCTGAGGAAAGGACTTTTTGTTAATCGATATAACGCCATTTGGTATTGTTGTGCTAAGGTACGCACGAGACGAGATTCAAAGATAGATGTATGCGGAATGGAGGGGAAAAACACCTGCCACGGAAGTTATAGGAATGAAATACATACATCAGGGAAATGTGTCTGGTTTTGAATACGTAAATGGGTATGGAATGAAGAGATGTTTACAATTTATAGACGACATGGTTGAATCTGTCCAGAGATAGACATAAAGAGAGAGAGACATAAAGAGAGAGAGAGAGAGAGAGAGAGAGAGAGAAAGGCAGGCAGAGAGACAGACCCATGCAGAAGAGAGAGACAAAAAGATGGAGAGAGAGAGAGAGAGAGAGAGAGAGAGAGAGAGAGAGAGAGGGAGGGAGAGAGAGAGAGAGAGAGAGAGAGAGAGAGAGAGAGAGAGAGAGAGAGAGAGAGAGAGAGAGAGAAAGGCAGGCAGAGAGACAGACCCATGCAGAAGAGAGAGACAAAAAGATGGAGAGAGAGAGAGAGAGAGAGAGAGAGAGAGAGAGAGGGAGGGGGAGAGAGAGAGAGAGAGAGAGAGAGAGAGAGAGGGAGAGAGAGAGAGAGAGAGAGAGAGAGAAAGGCAGGCAGAGAGACAGACCCATGCAGAAGAGAGAGACAAAAAGATGGAGAGCGAGAGAGAGAGAGAGAGAGAGAGAGAGAGAGAGAGAGAAAGAGAGCGAGCGAGATTCACTTTCCTTCCATCTCCTTTGTTTAATGCTCCCCCTCTCTCTCTCTCTCTCTCTCCCTCTCTCTTCCCCCCTCTCTCTCTCTCTCTCATACTCATTTCTAACCCCCTACCCTCTTTCTCGATCTCCCTCCCCCTCCCCCATCTCTCCCCTCTTGATTTGAATTATGTTATCTCATTGGTAAATTAATTATATAAGAATTAATGCTGTCTATGAAACTTGTCGCCATGTCCATTGCAATGAGCGCAATACCGTATTGAATGTGTATTAGTTAGCTTTAAGGAAGACACATTCATCATGTTAAATATCGTGTAAAGAGACGATTGGAAATGTATGGCTGCTATAGCAAAGGTAGCTTAGTTCCAGCCATTAAAAGGGGGCATCCACGCCGGTGACAAGGGAAGGGGAGGAGGAGGAGGAGGAGGGGGGGGGGGGTGGGTGTACCCAATGAATTCGGAAAGAACGTCGAGTTGGGTGAGAGTGTGGAAGAAATGATTTTTTTTAAATGTTGCCTCCCTCTCTCTCTCTCTCTCTCGCCCCCCCCCCCTCTCTCTCGCCCCCCTCTCTCTCTCTCTCTTATGGCCGCTTTTCTCCTTCTCTCCCTTTTAATCACCATTCCACTGTGCTCCTGTAGCTACGTAACTATTATAGCTGTCTCTGATTGTGTTTTGCAGAGTTAATGCATGTACCATCAAAACACTGATAAGGCTTTTCACATGTATGGTACCTATGCGTTTTCAAATACTTCTCAGTTTAGAATACCTCCATATAAACAGAACACCGATTTAGGGGGCAGCACAACCATCCGGTGCCCCCAATCTAAAATTACTGTAGCATAAAAGTACACAAAATAAAAATGTGTCTACCACTTTAAAAAAATTGACCGAAAGGCATCTGAAAACTCTTAAAGGAGAATAAAACCCTGGGGAAATATCCATTTTAATGAAAAGAGAGGACAGAGAGAAGCAATTTCAAAAAAGTTCCATCAAAATCGGTTACGAAATGAAAAAGTTATGAAAGTTTGAAAAGTCTCAATTTACTTTCTATGGCGATCCTCAAATCGGCAATGTTGCTTCAAAGTGACAGGTTTAGTAGTACAACTCTCCATATGTTTTGTACACAAAATTTCATATTTTCTCCATTATCTCTAAAAATGCTGCTTGTCTTTTTGTGATCTCAACATATGTTGTGTCAAATATATTTTCCCATGATATATCTTGAGCTAAGAAGGAGACAAGCTGCACCTTGAGAGATAATGGGGAAAATATGAAATTTCGTGTACAAAAACATATGGAGAGCTGTACTACCAAACCTGTCACTTTGAAGCAACATTGCCAATTTGAGGATCGCCATAGAAAGTAAATTGAGACTTTTCAAACTTTCATAACTTTCTCATTTCGTAACCGATTTTGATGGAACTTTTTTTTAGATTGCTTCTCTCTATCCTCTCTTTTCATTAAAATTGATTTTTCCCAAGGGTTTCGGTCTCCTTTAAAGATCTGATAACCTTTTGTTTGTTAGTCAGAAAATTTCCGGCATTCACTTTCAGTTTCAGTTTCAGTTCATTTCATATCATATCACATAAATAGAACATATTAAACAATGATCAGCGCATTATTACAATACTATTAGAATACATCTTAAATACTTTAAACGAAAGGAAAAAAATACAAGTGGACATACAGAGACACATGAATTTTCCATCATTCTAAAGTTGGGATAAGACAAACAAATTTGGTGTGAAATATGAGGAAATCTAGTAAAAATCTAGGCTTGTATTTGTAGATTCCCCAAGATAATCTTTGACATTATTACTTATACATGACAGATGATCTTAAGAAAACATTTAAAAAGGAACTAGAAAGGAATTAAAATAAAAGGGGGAAGTCGGTGGTGCAGTACACAACTAGGGAGCCAGGATGGATTGCGTAAGTCTTTAAGAGGGATATTTTGAATTTGCGTTTAAAGGAATACAGTGAGCCGGAATTTGTTAAGTTTGGGGGGAGGTCATTCCATAGTTTTGGCATGGTACCCCCTTCTTTACAAAGGCCTGCATCCAACCCTGACTGGTACTGTATGACTCGTCTCCTATATGGGTTCATGTTTTGGGTACTTGTATGTTCATAGAGATAGCTATTTGGGAAAATCCTTTGTCCATTGTTGACACTGAGCTTTGTGAAAAGTGTTGACTACATGAAAACAAAATGTGTTAACACTGCTTTATTTAACAGTTTTCATTCATTCATTCATTCATTCATTCATTCAAATTAACATTTATTTTTCCCCCCATCGATTTTGTCAATATTTAACATCTGTTCAAATAGTTCAAATTATATCAAGTAACATAGCAAACTTGCAGTACATGGAAGAAAGCGTGAATCCCAGTAAGCATAATGGGTACACTCATGGGATATGGTTATATTTGTCTTCTCCAGGAACGTCACCAGGGGTGGTGTATGTGTGTGTGTGTGTGGGAGGGGGGGGGGGGGCTTGATATGACACTCCCCCCCCCAAAAAAAAAAATCGAACAAAAATTATAACTTCTTTCCAATTTCATCGTTAGAACTTTGTTAAACATTTGTCATCAAATGTGAAAATCTGACAAATATTTTTAACCCTTTCCGGCATATTTGGAAAATAATCCAATCAACTTGTCTTGTCATTCATCCTTAATTTATTTGTGCTTGTTTGGAAATATTTGGGTATAACTTGTCGGCAAATTGGGCCCGATATCCCCTCCTTCATCCCCATTCAAAAAAGTCTTGTGACTGGCCGCCCATGCGGGTCCTACGACACGCACTCAGCGGATAATTGCTCCGAGGTCAATTTCGTCCACTAAACGAATTCCTAACTTCAACCCTGGACCGAATAATATAATACTTAACCATAGGAGAATGAAACCCTGGGGAAATATCTATTTTAATGGAAAGAGAGGATAGAGAGAAGCAATTAAAAAAAAGCTTAATCAAAATCGGTTACGAAATTAAAAAGTTATGAAAGTTTGAAAAGTCTCAATTTACTTTCTATGGTGATCCTCAAATTGGCAATGTTGCTTCAAAATGGCAGGTTTAGTAGTACAACTGTCTATATGTTTTGTACACAAAATTTCATGTTTTCTCCATTATCTCTAAAGATGCTGCTTGTCTTTTTGTGAACTCAAATATGTTGTGCCAAATACATTTTCCCATGATATATCTTGAGCTAAGAAGGAGACAAGCTGCACCTTGAAAAATAATAGGGAAAATATGAAATTTTGTGTATAAAACATATGGAGAGTTGTACAGTGTACTTCTAAAACCTGTCACTTTGAAGCAGCTTTGCCAATTTGAGGATCGCCATAGAAAGTAAATTGAGACTTTTCAAACTTTCATAACTTTCTCATTTCGTAACTGATTTTGATGGAACTGTTTTTTAAATTGCTTCTCTCTATCCTCTCTTTTCATTAAAACTGATTTTCCCCAGGGTTTCATTCTCCTTTAACCCTAATCTGGAACCCAATTGCGACCCGAACACTTACTCTATATCTTTGACAAAATAAATCACGGAGCAGACGTCGGATCATCAACGCAGTAGCTGGTAACTCGGTAAGGAAATTTATACTTTATATAGTTTACATTTAATCGATATACTGAACTGTGATTTTAACGGACCGATAACAAACAAAACAAAAACAAAAACAAAAACAAAAACAAAAAACCGGGATGAAAAATATCGAAATAGTTCAGCTTACCATTCGATGGTTAGAGGACCTAAGTATAGCGGCCTTTCTGTTCAGATGAAGCTGTTTAAAACGACGGTTAGCTTCAAGCAGGGCCTTCTGGCGACGCCACTGTTTCCTTGCTCTCCCAATGTTCATCGTTGCTGCTGATTGCCTAAGGAGTGAGAATTTGATAATGATAATAATTGCATGGTAATAATTATAATGATTTTTATTATAATGATTACAATAAAGATTATTATGATAATAATAATGACAATAATGATAATAATAATAATAATATTAATTGAATGATGATAATAAAAATAGTAATATCAATGATGATAATAGTAATAAATAAATAATAAAAGCAAAAATAATATTGATAATAATAAACATAATCATAGTATTGATAATAATAATCATAATCATAATAATAATAATAATAATAATGATAATAATAATGATGATGATAGTAATATCAACAACATCAGCAACAACGATAATAATAATAATAATGAGAATAACAATATAATGATGATAATAATAATGAAGAAGAAGAAGAAGAAGAAGAAGAAGAAGAAGAAGAAGAAGAAGAAGAAGAAGAAGAAGAAGAAGAAGAAGAAGAAGAAGAAGAAGAAGAAGAAGAAGAAGAAGAAGAAGAAGAAGAAGAAGAAGAAGAAGAAGAAGAAGAAGAAGAAGAAGAAGAAGAAGAAGAAAAAGAAGATCAGGAATGACAAGAAGAAAAAAAAAGGAAAAGAGCAGTAACATCGATATCAATAATGACAAAATAATAATAAACACATCTCAGTAAATTATCCAAAAAACTATCAATAAGGTTGTAGCCTCGTTTCATTAAACTTGATATCAATAACAAGTTACAGTAATTGTTATAAGCTACTGAAATCCTTGAATCCGATTGGCTGAGAGTAAATTTGTCATAGAAATGGGGCAGTTGTGATTGATTTTATGATTTTATGAAACAGGGCTCTGATCAAGAGTTCTCCTACGACAATTGCTCGGAGGTCAGTTCCCTACACTACCGAATTCCTAATATCAACTCTGGACCTAACGCAATACCTAACCCTAACCGTAAACCTAACCTATCGCAGCCCTAAATCAAACTCTGGGAGCACTGTGGTATAGTGGTGAAGGCTCTTGACTCGCATACGAGAGGTCCTGGGTTCAATCCTCGCTGGGTGCTTACATCCTTGGATAAGATGTTTTACCCACATTTGTCCCTCTCCACCCAGGTGTGAATGGGTACCTGGCAATTCCTGGGGTAATAGTAATTGCAGGACCCTCAGGAAGAACAGCTCTGATGCTGATGAGGATTCCATGGGTAAACAAAATTATTATTATTATTGTTATCATTATCATTATTATTATTATTATCATTATCATTATTATTATTATTATCATCATCATTATCATTATTATTATTATTATTATTATTATTATTATTATCATTATCATTATTATTATTATTATCATTATCATTATTATTATTATTATCATCATCATTATCATTATTATTATTATTATTATTATTATTATTATTAGTGTTATTATTATTAGCATTATTAATATTATTATTATTATATTCATCATCATTATTATTATCATTAACCTTATATTTTTGACGAAATAAAGCCCGAAGCAATTTATCGTCGCCAGAGCAAAATGTCAGACCCCCCCCCCCCTTCTTCATATTTTCCACGGTAGAATTCATAATCAATGTTGCGTGTAGGCTGTCCGTAAATTATTTAGGGCAATTACCCTGGCATGAGTGAAAGCTTGCTTATCACACCAATCCATTAATCTCACAAAGCAACCAGTCCATGTGTATTGGGATGACATGACTACAATGCTCTCTCTGATGATGGCACAATTCGCTTGATCACCCTACGTAAAAAGAAATGTAGATGTAATGATGTTCCTACGGTAACCTCTTTATTTGTTCCCGGCGTTCCCAACACACCCCAGACTTATTTCAAATGTTTGCTGTAATGAATTCTGTTGTCGAGCATATTTCAAGAATTCAATTCTAGTGCTTATTACAGGAATCATTCGACAATTACTTCATTTCGTTAATGATGTTCCCTTTAGCATGGTAGTCCGAGTCAAACTTTTGCTAGTGGCCACATTACCTGTAAAGGTAACAAGTCTACAGCGGTCACCTATATCGTATTCCTCTAGAAAGTTGGAGAACCTTCTAGAACATGTAGAAAGTTTACTGGCCAATTTTGTATCCTTTATTCCCTTGGATGGCCTTTACTGATAGGTCTGAATGTACAACTTAATTATAGTAGAGTAATCAATAGTTTAAATATTTATTTAAACAAGTACACAGTATTTTTACCTTCAAAATAACATTGCGCCCCTTGTTGAAGTCCAGCTCCCTTACAACCTGTTTATAGTGGCCAACGACATCGCTTGCTCACTTCTCTGCCATGTCTACTGTCCATCACAACGACTGCTTCAACGCCGATATGATCCAGAGGCAAGGAATGATGTTCCATTCTATATGTATGACGGCAGAAGCCAGATAACAGGACCCAGCTTTCCACTTGGTTTCAATCCGGGATATACATCTGTTTGAAAATGAGAAGCAGAGAAAAAAAAAATCAGAATGTCTAGTCCTTTCCATCTGAAAAAGTCAAGTCCTTAATGAATATTCGTTGATGATTTTCAGCAGTTTCATTCCAATTAAACCAGAGGATGTGCAGTTGTGTGATAACCCGTGAAAAAGAGAGAAGCCACATAATATGGAGTGGTGCAAGCATATTTGTATACGATTGAGGAGATGTTCAAATATGTGTTCACTGCATTTGAAAAAAAAGAAAAAATCAATGCTATTATGGACGGGTGACAAATCTCGTCCATCCATTATTTTGTAATGACTTTGTGGATCGATTTGGACATCGGCGCGCTGTTTAATATCCATAACTAGCTGAAAAGCGGGCTAGACTTTGATAAATCTCACCATGAATAGCATATTACCGTCAGCATGGTCAGATATTGATTTAATCTCGACATATGAGAGAGAGAAAAAAAAAAACGCGATTGAATATTGACTAAAAGAAGAGATAACAACTAGTTTACATGTACATGTATTATATGTTTCGCCAGCCGACTGCATTGAAGCGATATCGGATGTCATAAAAAGCGTATGTGGGCGTTTAAACCACCAAACGTCGGACAATAAAATATGATATTGTATCTTTTAAGTCATACATGAGAACGATTTAATTTATATATATTATACAAGTTAGAAAAATTCGTCGAAGCATTAACAGTCTATTTGAAAATGAAGATCATGCTTATTGAGATCACAATCATCCAAAACAAAGTTCAAAATGTTCGTTGTTTATTCAAAAGATTTTTTTTTCTTTCATACGACCCTGTTTCTAATGACTCTCTAATGCTGTGTGTAGTAGCATCACAAGCAAATTTGAAAAAAAAAACAACAAACAAACAAAAACTTGAATTTACTCGTTACCGTGGTAGCGCATCGATGCACACGAAATATTTTTCTCTATATATCCTTTCCTTTTGAGAAATACTTTAGATATGCACAATAAAAACAATATTCATTAAAGGTGACCCGACATTTTCTCCGGCGACAATAATATTACTCCAGGCTTTATATAAGATTACGATTAGGGTTGCAATCAGGTTTTAGGTTAGGTTTAGGGTTAAGGTTTAGAAGTCGTCTACCAGGGAATTGACATCGGAGCAATATTGTCGCCCTGGGTGTCGATCCCGGGGGGATGGGGGGGGGGGGTATATATCCCCCTCAAATTTGAGGTTTGGCGATGGCTTGTATTATCACCCCCCCCCCAATATTTTTGGAGGAAATGAATAAGAATTATGCAAACTCATAATTATCCAAACTCATTATGTTTGATCTTGAAATACCATCACATTCTTTAATGATTAGAAGTAAGGAAATAAGAAATGTCATAATTTCAATGCGAAAATATCTTATGTTACGATTATTAATATTTTATTATATTTGCCTTGACTTTAGACAACTTTTAATCACACAGAAAAACATTTTGGGGTGCTCTAAAATGCAAGTTTTATAGACAGATTTTTTTAAAAAGTCCCTGGTGTAGGAGGGGGTATCCCCTCTCCCCCCCCCCCCCCCCGCTCAGTCGCTTAGCTCCCTCGCCGGTCATCCCCCAATCATGAACACGGATCGACACCCCTGATTGTCGCAGCATGTGTCATACAACCTCGATTATACCAATAGCATTACAGCAGGAGGAACATGATATCACGTCAAATACATACCTTTAATAAATCGGTACTCTTCGAAGCAGCCACAACATCAAGAGATAGTCACGCACCATTTATCATGTCGCTATAGCCTATTCATGGAACATGCATAGATTTTGTCTATTTTGGTAGACAGAGCTTTGGCTGATGACTTTATTAAAACAGCTTTCACATCAGAGTATTTGGTGATCCCATGGCAACGAGTTATGATATATACACTGGGATGTGGTACAAGGACGCCATTAAAATGACAAATGCTGTATCTGTTGCCAGTTGCTTTTAATGTTTCCTGTGTATTGAGATTTAAAGACCTCTTATCAATAGTATCAGTGCGCTGATGTCGTATGACCATCATGGACCAGGGACCTACGCGAGGTATGACCGATTTCACCTGGTGCAATCCGTACAAATTTTTGTTACCAACATGAATTTTATTTGAATGTGCAAAAAATACAAAGTACTTTAACGATGAATGAATGTTGTAATAAACAATAATGTCCACACCTGCCCCCCCATACTTCAAATATTTTCAAAAAGGGTGCACAGTGTTAAAACAAAATATTGGGTCAAGATTTGTGCTTCATTCTTGGGCAGTCCGAAAATGTGCATTTTCATGATTTTTGTGCCCAGCTAAGAAATATTTTCAGACGTTGCCAGATAAAAAGTGGGTATAGTTGAACAAGGATATTACCCATTTTGGCATGTTAATTGCCTAAAGTTGGTAGGAAACACAGCTTTTTTGTGTTAAGCAATTTCTTTTACCAATTACTTTCCTTTTTACCTTTTTTTACTTTAACTATTATTTTTCAGTTTAAGGATCTTCAAACAATAGTTTCTGAAAGCAAACTTAAGCTATCCCTTTTTGGTGTCCGTGAAGTTTTGTTCATCTCATCAAGCTAACACGCTAAGCTTTATTTACCGAATGCAAGACACAAAGTTGTATTATTATGGTTTCTGTGTATGGACATCTCCAACTCTACCAAAAGAGATTAAGTTAAGTCTGACGAGAATCTTACCTCAAGAACATGCACAGGTCACATTGATACCTCCTCTTCAATCCAGTCACGTAAATTCAGTCCCATAAATCCAAGAGTTTAGGTCATGACATCAAACAACTTGATATTTTCTTCCCTTGATCAAGAGATGCTTTTACGATAGGAAGTCATTAAGTCCATCGACACATTAGGGATCTTATAGAATGTCACAACAAGAGGGGGGTATTTGTACACCCCTCCACCACTAGCGTAGGGCACCCGTGTAAACATGGGAGAGGTGCGTTAAATGGTTTGTTTGTTTCTCCCCAATACAGCAATGTTTGGTCGCCTTTCTATAGCTTCTGTAGCGCTTCCAAAGTTTGCTTTACCCCAAACAAATGACAATTAAGGAGTAAACATTCTGATGAAGTTGTTTGGGGCCGAGAAGGACATTGTTTGTCTCCTAGGAAGTGATTTTGATAAAAGGGGGTTTTCAAGGTAAAGTATTTAAGGTAATGACGAACATATCCATCCAAATCGTTTAGAACATAATAAGAAATAATATCGTCACACACCTGATGAAATAATTCTCTAAAAAATGACATTTGTATGGAATTATGGAATTTTTCGAAATGCACTAAGAAAACAAAGAAATACAAAATAATCAAGCCCGGCGTCAGGTTTTGCCCAATAGTTATGCTTTTTCAAACAGATATATCTGTGCATAAATTACCCAACCACTTTCACTCAAAAAGTTGGTGAGGAGAATAAAGCAGTGTTCCACACCTTTTCGTTATTAGGAATGATAAAAATTTTCATTAAAATAATCTGTAGAAAATAAGGCAGAAAAGTTGATTTGAATATTAAATTTGAACATAATAGTCGTAGATGCCATGCAAATAACAAAGACCACCCCTGTGGAAATGCACTGTGGATGATTTTAAGCACTCATACATCATAAGGTTATGGATTTTGCAGGTTGAAAATACTCCACACTACAGGGGGGGGGGGGGGGGTGCGGGGGTGTTTCACAAAGAGTTAAGTTTGACTTAAAGTCGCACTTAAATTCCTAGTTGCGTGCAGTATATGACACATCACCGCATTGGCCAGATCATGCTCAAGGGAAAGCGCGCTATTGGGTAATCTACAGGTAATCTACCAATGAGATTACTCGTTTAATACCGTATGCGCATTGGCACTTACGTATGACTTTAAGTCAAACTTAACTCTTTGTGAAACACTCCCCTGGGTGTGTCGTCATTTTGTAGTCGTATAAACACCTGAAACACCTTTTTTGAGGATATGAACAGGGGCATTCCAGTATTTTGTAAAGGGGGGGGGGGGCATAGTGCCGTAAAAGTACACAAAAAAGGGGGCAATTTTTTTTAAATTGTGTACTTAAGGTATGCCAGTTGGGTTTCAAAGGGGGGGGGGGGGCACAGGCTGGTTTTCCTCTTATGTAGATCCACCACTGATAACTAACATGTAACTAATCATTAATATTGCTACTACTAAGTGGCACAGTGATGGAGGGGGGGGGGGTGGCATATGCCCCCGTTCAATGACGAAAAATCACATAAATGAGAAAGGGAGAGGAAGAAAGAGAAAAGGACTGTGAAAAGAAGATGATAGTTGGACCCCAGCTCTCACTCTCCCCGTAATCAGTGGCCTTGTTAATTGGCATTTCATCCACCGAGCAAGACAACCCCCCCTCCCCCCGCTCAATGTCTGTACCCACACTACACTACCGCTGCTACTGCTAGTCATACTCCTACATCAACTAGATGAAAATATTACAAATTTACCATTGATGTAAATTTGTATATCTATACAAAGAGTTAGTACATAATTATACAGAAATATAGCAGTACAATGTTATATTATTGAGAGCTAGAAGGGCATTAAGTCTATGTAAAATTATATTAGTGAAAGCCCTTATGGCTCTCAGCAGACCATGCTGCAAAAACCAGGGTGTTAATTCAACACCATCTCGGTATCAACATTAGACTACACCAGATAAGTGTTAAAACAACACCAGTTTGATTCAAAACTGGTGTTGTTTTAACACTTAGCCCAATATAGGTACCGAGATGGTGTTAAATTAACACCCTGGTTTTTGCAGTGCATATAATATAAGAGAAACAAAAGAAGACCTCATACGACAATATTATTGTTATAATTCCATTTAATAAAAATATATTTGTCATAAAGTACAATTTTAAGTTACAAAATTATTGTTAAAAAATTAATGTCCGATAATAAACTACCCCTTTAAAAAAAAAAAAAAATGATATATATTCACGACAATAGGGAATTTGATTAGATTATTTAGCTATTAAAAATGTTCAACATAGTGAAACATTAAGAAAAGTATCACATGAAAGAGTTAATATAATACAGCTAAAAGAAATTAAAATGATGTGCACTGAATACAAATAAAGGTAAATAGAATGGGATACATGACAATACAAATGAGAACTACAAGCATTAGAAAATGAACATTTTATAACAGGCAATTAAAAGAATCTGGAATTTCTGTTATTTAGGAATCTAAGATCGAAACAAAAATGCATATTTTCTTCTTTTACCAGCATGTATTCATCAACCAAAAGGTCTTATTTATTAGTCTGATTGCACAAATGACAGTTTTTTGTTTTTTTTCTCACTTTTACAGAGTAGAAAATTGATATTACCTATGGAAATGAGACTATCAAATGGCAAGTTCATATTTTGAAGAAATTAATAAACTAGCTCCGCGCCTTTATTCAAATTGCCATTCATGTCAGGTGTAAATATAAAAATAATCTCTATTCAAAATCATCTAAAATTTACAAACATATTTCATAATTTTAGGCAAGTATGATCTATCACCCATTGGAAAAAATATATATATATATATATATATATATATCAGATTTACTATACTTTCATGTATGCCCTTTCCAACAACATTTAGAAATTATTAATGAGTTCTACTGACTTAACCCTTTCTGTACCAGAGGGACAAAACCTGTCCAAATATCTAAGACCTGAAGTGAACAAAAGTTTTGATCAGGAATGGCTCCCTTTTTTCTTCTTAGAACAGAAAGAGTACCCAATTTAACAATGAAACAATTCTTTATTATTTTCCATGAAGGCAAGACATAAATAAGAAGAGGTTATTTCAAATAATAGGTAAATATTTTGATATTTAAGATGCGAATATCTTTCTGTGTTACAGAAATATAATCAGAGTCCTATATCCTTGGAAAAAAATACAACTTGGTCTGTACTTCATCGTTATTCAAGTTCATTTGGAGTGTCTGCATCAACTTCAAGTCTGTAAAATCCAATGCATGCCAATTTATTTATAGTACTTATTTTTGTACAAAATTTTTAAAGAAAACCACGCTTATATTAATGTTCTTGCAAGTTAATATAAGAGGTGGGTTATACTTCTACACACATATATATATATATATATATATATATGGATTTGTTTTAGATTTGAAGTAAAATATTTGATATATTACATTATCATTTATTGAGCCTTTATCTTCCCAAGACATGCATGCTCCATTAGCTGGGTATATTTGATGATATACTCCACTTTTTCTCACATCTAGGATTGTAAGTGATACTTATCATAATAAAAAGTGGATAAATAATGACAACAATAATATTAACGCATTTTTATGGGAAATAAGAGTCTACAAATACAATTGCTCTCAACTCCTCCATCTAGGGCAATATGCTTATACGTGGGAAATACATGTATATTCTCATATCCCCTCAAAGAAAGTCAATATTACATACATAAAAATATAATTTTTCATAAGTAATTATGATTTCCCCAAAATTTTGTTTACTGTTGAATATCAACCTTTTTTAAAGAGTTGTATGTCATAACAAATATGTAATCTGACCCATATATACATGTAGTACAATGACATATAATTTCAAATATTGTAGTATGTTGATAAACCAAATACAAATCAATCAGTCACCTAATACAGGTATCCGCATGTACAGCATAAATATGATATTTTTGTATTGGTTCATATTAAATTTATACATACCTGTATGTGGACTTGCGTAGGTTAAAAAATAAACTGGTCAATCTATAATGGCCATCTAAAAGAACGATGGCAAAGGTTTAAAGTAATTATAAATTTTCAGAAATCTGAGAATTTGCTGGGAAATAAAATTCTTTCTCATGACATTCAATGAGCAAGTTATTGGCCCATATATAAAATATTCCATTTTGAATATTGGTTTCTTTAAAAAAAATATATACATAAAGATTTTACTATTTATCAGCCCAATTTGTAAGAATCCAGCACATTAGTCTGTCATAAAAAGGCAGTGTTGGAAATGAGTCCTTACTTTGAGTTTTGATAAGAGTTGACTCAGGATGGGTCGAGCCTTGAGTTGAGTTGAGTCTCTCTCACCTCTGACTTTAATACATCAAATCGAGCCAGCTCAAAATACCAACTAACTCATTGCAATATCTAAACAACGGTTCCATGACATTTGCTCCTGCGACAATTGCTCCAGTCTAACTTTGCCATGTTAATCCTAAACCTGAACCTAACCCCAACCCTAATCCTAACCCTAATCCTAATCTGCACATTGTCCTCGACAAAAAACCAAATCATGAACTTGACCTTAACCTTTGACCTTTCGAGATATGGACGGAGGAGCAAATGTCGCAGGAGCAAATGTCGGGTCACCCTAAACAACAATGTGTGCAGTCAGAAGAGCGTTTGCACTGAAATTTCTTTTACCAGGAACCATCAGGAATAAGCCAGTTCGTAATTACAATTTGACCTTTATACACCGTCATTTTGCACTAGGATGTGTGCACCAGTATGATTTTACATGTTAAAGGGAAGGTTGAGTTCTGGGAATGGTAAAAAATAATTTGTGAACTTTCTCATTCTCCTTATGTCAGTTTGTAAGATTACCATAGTAGAAATATCCTCTGAATAGGATTGCTCTTCAAATGCCCTCATATTCAATATATAATGAGAAACAGCTGAAATGTTTGGGCCGAACATTTGTGTGTAGTCCCATATACACATTTCTGTGTGCAGTGCATGTGACTCTCAACATGATTGAGTCAATTTCTTATCATTTTGGGGATTCGAAAACCTTACAGCACACACCAATTCTTATGTGCTATATAATCAATCTTTCCCAACTGCTTTGAGATTAGTTCTTTCACAATGTAATCTCATGACCAGAAGTCAACTTTATCTTTAAACAAGTAGCACATCCACCAAAACAAATTGGGGTCTTTTCAGGGTCCTTTGTACATGAACTAATTACGAACCGGCTCATTGCCAGGATGATACCCCAATCACACTGATGAGATCACCACCACGGTACTGTTTTCATAAAACTTGTTATCAGGAACAAATCACAATGACTGTTATAAGCTACTGAAATCAGAGCATTTGATTGGCTGAGAGCAAATTTGTCATAGATCTGTTTCATTGTTAACCCTTTCGAGACAATTGACCATATTTTGTGGTTTGGCTCAATAACTTTTGATTCAGAGCTCTAAAATATATACTAGATGCATGAGTAGAAAGAGAAAAAAATGTCTGTATACACTATGTCCATTTTTGTTGCATGACCTTTTGCGTTTGATGCCAGGAATTTTAAAAATGAGAATAAGGTTTAAAGTACTTAAATTGGCAACACTTTGAGAGGTTCAAAATCAATGTTTTTTTATCAAAATTAGCAATTTCTAAAAGTTTATGACAAAATTCCTAACCATGTACATTACTTTTAAAGACATTACACCTTATTAGAACCATGTTACACTACAAAAGAAAAATATTGTTGCCAATTTGAAGAACAAAATGTGATTAATTTAGCCCTTAAATAATTCCTGTTCTGAAAGGGTGATAAAAAGTTTTATGAAACGGGGCCGAACAAGAAATGACATCACCCCAAGTGGCTAATACTGCTGATTATGGACTGATTCTGAGTTGATTTTGCTGTGTGAATGAGGTATCATACCCTTCTGCCAGGCTTACAGGAACAAAGCATTCATATCTACAATATAAATTCTATATTTGCATATATGATTATAATACTGTATAAGCTGTTTTTTTTCGCGTACAGATATTTTCGCGATTTTGGACTAGGTAGGGAAATTCGCGAGGGTTTAATTTCGCGTTTTTTGTGATGTTTTTGTTACTATAAACAGCCATATATTGAAGTGGAAATTTTCGCGAGGACCGACTCGCGAAAATCGCGAAAATAAAACCACCGCGAAAATAACCACTTATACAGTATACTCATTAGAAAGACATTCATACAAAAGATAATGCATCAGAGATATGTACATCATGAAAATTAAGGCCCGAATTCACAAAGGAGGTTTAAACCATGGGTAACAGTTAAACCTTCGTAAGCATTCTAAAATAAGCATAAATAAGCGCACATTGCCCATGTGTGCGCTCAAAGAAAATATATGATTGGATCGCACATACGCTTAAAAACCCAGGAGGGGGTTTAAACCATGGTTTAAACCAAACCTCCTTTGTGAATTCAGGCCTATGAGTTTTCACAGGGATATTACCAGTAATGTGTACTGTTTGACCTACATGTACATGTATATCCAAGTTACATGTAGTTAACACAACCACACATTTAACCCTTTCAGGACAGGAATTATTTAAGGGCTATATTGATCACATTTTGTTCTTCAAATTTTTTCTTTTAGTGCTACATGGTTCAAATAAGGTGTAATGTCTTTGAAAACAATATACATGGTTAGAAATTTGTTGAATAGTTGAAAGAAATTGCCAATTTTGATGAAAAACAATGATTTTAAACCTCTCAATGTGTTGCCAATTTAAGGATCTCAAAGCTTATTCTTGTTTTTAAAATTCCTGACATCAAACGCAATATGGTCATGCAATAAAAATGGACATAGTGTGTGCAGAAAATTTTGCTCTTTCTACTCATGCATCTGGTATATTTTTTAGAGCTCTGGATCAAAAGTTATTGAGCCAAACCACAAAATGTGGTCAATTGTCTTGAAAGGGTTAAATAATTTTGTATAACTAGGATTTCCTTGAATAAATCATAATTTGCCATAAATCTGCCATAGAACTGAAATGCTTCAGATAGTAGTACTGCTGTAGCAATTTTGTAAAACCAGGATTGATTGCATAAATCATAATAATCTGTTAAAGAAATATAATGTTTAAATGGTAGTACTGCATTAGGCTGGCATATCAGCATCAACTCATAAGCAACTTTGTAAAATTCAAATTTCATTGCATATATCATAATGATACATCACAAAGCCAAAATGCTCAGAGAGAAAGTTGAGCTTAGCTAAATAAAAAAGAAAGAAAATAATTTGTGAGCTTTTAATTCTGTTTCTTCCTGTGTGAAAGAGTATCATAGAAGCAATATCACAAGCAAAGGATTGCTCATGAAATACTCTCACATTAAAAAATGACGAGAAACAGTTTGAAGCTTTGCATCACATTTTAATGCCCCACATGTGTATAGTCCCAACTCCTAAAATATGTGTGCAGTAGTTTTTCAGTGTTTGTGATGTTCAGTCGGATTGCATCAATTTCGTATCATTTTCATGATTCCAAAACCTCACACCACAATCATTTGTATATATCCCTGTTGCTTCTTAGTCTCATTTTCTATTGCTTCTCTATTGCTTCTAGACATGACATGACCAGCATTTAACATTATCTTTAACCCTTTCAAAACAATTGACCACATTTTGTGGTTTGACTCAATAACTTTTGATTCAGAGCTCTAAAAAATATACCAGATGCATGAGTAGAAAGAGCAACAATTTCTGCACACACACTTGTCCATTTTTCTTGCATGATCATATTGCGTTTGATGTCAGGAATTTTAAAAACGAGAATAAGCTTTGAAATCCTTAAATTGGCAACACATTGAGAGGTACAAAAAGTTGAAAAAATTGCCAATTTTAATGTAAAAACAATTTACATTAAAAGTGGCAATTTTTTCAACTTTTCAACATATTTCTAACCATTTATATTGTTTTCAAAGACATTACAACTTATTAGAACCATGTAGCACTAAAAGAAAAATATTATTGATGCCAATTTGAAGAACAAAATGTGATCAATTTAGCCCTCAAATAATTCCCGTCATGAAAGGGTTAAAAAAAATGAAATGGTAGGGTTCTTGCCGGTGCATAGCACTCTGGGTGCTGATACTATAAAGCAAGTAGGGCTTTTAGAAAAACAAAACAAACCAAGGGAAAATTCTCCCTGACAAGGGTACTGGCAGGAGTAATAAATCTGTCAGAGCATACTTTCAATGTGAAATATTGCTTTGGTCTTCATAAACCGCCCCCCTGGGATGCCACAAGGGCATATAGGGCCATTCTGAGACACGTGTTTGACCAAAATCCTGAAAAATAGTTCATTTAAACCTAAATTTTCAGTATTTGTCTTGTAGTAGAAGGCTCTCATTTTGGATATATAAAGAACAATCTTACCCCCAACAGATGGAGAGTAATTATTTTAAACAAGAATACATCCTTATCTTTCAGAGGTAAAAATTAGGTCAGTCACGTGTGTGACCTTGCACAAATAAAGGGTCTTTAATACTTGTTGGTATTCAAACATACTTTTCTCGTATTTCCCTTGGAGTGCAAGTTTCCACTTTTCATTGCTGAATGATGGGATTGCTCTGAACAGTTTGAAAGCGAATTTCCATAAATGAGTGAACATTCTTTTCTTTTAGAGGTAAAAATTGGGTTGGTCACATGTGTGACCACTCAAAAAAGGGCGCTTTTAAATGTTTCTGTAAAAACATTATGGTTTACGACTTTTTCTTGTCAAAGAAAGGGAAATCTTTTTCATGTAAGGAAATGGTGAAATAAAAAAAATCAATAACATGTAATCTGAGATCCTGGCAATGAGGCAAAATTAGATGGACAAGTGTGTGACTTTTTGTTTCACTTTACAACAAATGGCCCTATAATATTTCACTCTATTTAGACCAAGGGTAATTCCTCCTAAGAAGTCTGACTGACAGTACACTAGTACTGATCTATGCTTGCACATCATCTGATGGCAGGAGAGGCTCTGTGTCACCATCCACACTGATCATGTTGGAAGCTGATGGCAACTGATTTCGAGTGCGTTCAGACTTTGCGGTGAGACGCTTCCATGATGCAAGAACCATTACCTGGAAGAAAAAGATGTTATTAAAGATTTAGACTTCAGAGGGTAGCATTCACTCCTCAAAACCTACACAAGACATTCAAATAGTGAAGGATTAAAGAGCATACAGGGAAAAATAAATGTCATTATAATGAGTATATTACATTTATTACTACATAATTATTATTATCATTATCATTATCTTTATCAATATCATTATTATTATTACTACTACTGCTACTACTACTACTACTACTTTAACTACTACGACTACTACTGCTACTACTACTACTACTACTACTACTACTGCTACTGCTACTACTACTACTACTACTACTACTACTACTCCTGCTGCTGCTACTACTTACTACTACTACAACTACTACTACTACTACTACTACTATTACTACTGCTACTACTACTACTACTACTACTACTACTACTACTATTACTACTACTACTACTCATATTGTTAGCATCATGATCTACTTACTAGGGCCATCACAAAGAGTACTACCATGACAATAAGCATAAGGAAAGGTTTCTCTACTGTCGATGAACTCCATAACGGCCCCATGATGGTGGCCAAACCCCCAGTGGCACGACGGATGCCTTGACTAAAACCTGCAGGGTGGAAATAAATAGCATTCCTATTATTATTCACATCAATATCACACACCAACATCTGATCACTCTTATCTTTTTCCTCACTGATTATCAATATCACAACAGGATATTTACTTCATAAATTTTCCTCGGCTTCAATACTGTTGTTTAATCAAAATTAATCCTTCTAAACCTCTACTATACCATAGGTAGTAAATACATGTACCTCCCAAGAATTCAAATTACATACTCTACGACTTCCTTTAAAAACAGAAAAGAAATTTTCTTCTTCGTGAATCATAGTCTCTCTAAATCGTCCAAGCCAGCTGGATGAGACTATGGCGTATCACAGTGTACATGTCATCTGAATTGCACCCACTGCTGAAAATTGAAGGCCTTTTCTCTCTTTAACAAACTCTGTATTTCCATTATTCTTTGAAACTTCCATATCTTTCTGTTATATCATTCTAGTATAGATAAATGTGCAATTCAACCAACACGACAGATTTTAAACATTAAGGTCGCAACATTTCCAATTGGCTTTAAAGGGAAGGGTGAGTTCTGGGAAAGGTAAAATATAATTTATGAGCTTTCTCATTTCTTTTATGTCAGTTTGGAAGAACATCATAGTAGAAATGTCCCCCGAAAAGGATTGCTCTTCAAATGCCCTTATATTCAAAATATGATGAGAAACAGCTGAGATGTTCGGGCCGAACATGTGTATGTAGTCCCATATACACATTTCTGTGTGCAGTGCATGTGACTCTCAGCAGGATGGAGTCAATTTCTTCTCGTTTGGGCAATTCCAAAACCTTACAGCATACACCAATTCTTATGTACTATATTATCAACCTTTCCCAATTGATTTGAGACAGTTTCTTTCGCAATGATATCGCATGACCAGAACACAACTTTATCTTTTATCTAAGATAACTTTTAGTGAAAGTGTCAAGTATTTTTGATGTGTGTTTATCTTCAAGTGTATTCGTGGTTTATCCTCTGACTATCATTCAAATTTTTTTCATGAATTAAGCGAAGTTCATAACAAGAATACAGACAGTCTGTTAGGATGGTCTTGTAATCCCTAAATGCTGTACTGAGTATCAAAAGCATTCATTGTGCTATGATGGCTCGTTATTACGGAATAATCTACCAGTTCAAGTGAGAACAAAAAGCTCACTTGACTCGACATTCAAAATCCACCTAAAGAAACATTTTCAAATGTTAGCCATGGCCACTGATTGAGCAGTTACATTTATTGTTTACCCTGTAATCACTTTGGTTCTTCATTCACTTGTTCACTATATCATTATTTGCAGTATTCCTAAAATATGTTCATATTATGAGGTCAATTTTAAGATAACTGTCTGTGGTATTTATGTGCATTTCAATTGTATATATATAAATATATATATTTTTGTTCGGGGTACCCCCTTTTCGGATTTGATATTCATGTATCTGATCTCAAGAGTGATCTGAAATGGCAACCACTACAAAACCGACGGTTTGTGGCTGGGCATTCACTCCTCTTCAAATCCATCCACAATAAAGTTGCTATGCCCAAACCTGAATACATTACTCAACCACAGAAGATACTGAGAGGACATCATAGTCTCTCCTTCTCCAACATGAGATGTAACACAGATACCTATCGTCACACTTTCTTTCCAAGGACTATATGGGCCTGGAATTTACTTTCTGTGGACATTGTTAGCTCCAAGTCAGTAGAAACCTTCAAAGCCAAACTCTGGGATGCAATCCAAAGGAGCTGTATAAATATCGTCCCTCTATGCAATTGTAAGGTAATGGGACTAAAATCCAAAATATACTAAATATATCACACACTCTCTCTAACGCTAACGTTCTTATTGGTCAATCATATCCCACTTCGAGGATCAGGACCAGGAACAGAACAGATTCAGATTCAGATTCGCATTAACTATCTTTATTATGTTTAATTTGATTGTATGATTATATACTTGTGATTTTACTCTCAGGGCCCCATGGAAGACCAACATATGTTGAATGGGCTACCCTTTTAATAAATAAATAAATAAATAAGAGGCAAAAAATGGTCAACTAATCGTTTGATGCCATACATACATACCCTGTATTTTTTGTGGTACCACCTTGGAGAAGAGAGAGATGATGGAGACAGCTAAGAATGCTAGACCAGAGACTTGGATGCCACAGCATATGATAAATATTGGCAGGTTTTTGGATACGTTGCCTTGATAAGAGAAAAGAGAAAGAAGTCAGCTCTATATTTTCTATTTCATTACCATGCACACATGCACCCATTAGATACTTTTAGCCTGAAATCCAAGATATGTACATGTATTATAAATGGTATGACATTTATTAGCAATTGAGCAAATAAACCATGACTCAAGACTAAGGTAACTTCGCGAAATGGAGTGGCACGAAATGACGCGTCGGGAACGCAAACGACGATAAATTGTTGGTGAAATAAATGTTGATATTGACTTATGCAATGACAATTTGGGTAATATCAAGCCTATTTATGGTAGTTGAGGTATTTTTACACTCTGTGTGGCTTAACTCTTACAGTGCCGATGTCACATATATGTGACAAACAATACTAGTTATGTTTAGTCGCACATTGCTCCATCAGTAATTATCTATGAAGAGTTTAATATGTATCAAAGTTTAGAGCATGAATCAAGCATTTCAAATGTCTAAGAAACAATATATGGTGCCATAAACATTTTCAGAGAAAATTCAGATTTGGCAGGGGATGTTTCTCACTTTGACTATAAAACAATAGTAAACAAATGAGAAGTAGAATGTAAAGGATTGAAAGTAAACCTATCTCAATCTGCAATAGTTTCTTTACATAAAATGAGTAAAATATACACTGGTATCATTAAAAGAATAATAAATTTCCTACTTATTTGGTAAACATTAGAATGGTGCAAGCATTTGAAAAGTGAGCATTGTTCACGTTTTTGTAAAATCTCGTACTGATAAAACCCCTTGGCACAGCAAGAGTTAATGATGTGTTTCTATCTTAATGCAATAAAGTTATGATTTTCAGCAACGTCCATTTTGCGTTCCCGACGTGTCTTTTCATGCCACTATGTTTCGCTAAGCTACATGTACCTAATCACAGGGCACAGACTGAACAATTTCGACATTAGATGTGTGATTTCTTGGGTTATCTAGTTCTTTAAATATTCACGCTACTGTGAAACTGGGGGAGGGGGGGGGGGGGTTACTGAAATAACTTTGTGGAAAACATGCCAAAGGATTCCTGACTTCATGCACTTGATTCTTATCACAAAACATTTCTCCCCATGTACTGTGCAGGATTGTCATATGAGAATATATAAATAATTTGTCAGATAGTTCCAAAACTGTATGAGAAATAGAAATAAAGTCACATCATGGGCTTCTTCATAACGAGATACTCAATGGCCCGTATTCTCAAAAGCGGCCTAAGTTAAGCCTGGCTTATCTTAGGCCGCTGATTGATGGAAGGCCAAGTGTCCACCCCTAAGTTCCGTATAAATTATTACATTTATGTAACAAAATAAGTTTTGAAAATTATTTTTTGGTGTGAAATGAATAAGGAAATAAATTTCATCAAGACAAGTATTCGTATTTGCATTTAGTTGGAGAACTATGGTGACTTCTATAGGATTAAAAGGTGACATTTAGAACTCCATAATTCAGTGGCCTAATTCTGCACACTTAGTCGGGCTGAAGTTTTGGGGAGTTTATATCCCTGTCCCGGCATCTAAATTAATTTTGCCTCTCATTTGTTTAATATGTCACTTTAGGACGTGAAATCTTCACAGCATCTTTGTATTGCTAGTATATTGCTACTTATCAACAAATATCCAATAAATCTGACGAAAATTTTTTGAGGGCTTACCAAAACTAAACATTACCTTTGAGCCTGGCTTAAAGGGTACCAATCACCAAAATTAATTTTGATGTGTATGTTAGAGGTTTCATGTTGTTATATTATATTCAAAATATGGGCTTCAAATATTAATTCTATAAAGAGATATTGCAGTTTTAATTACACTCTCTATAAGCGTAAAAGTGACACGTGAGTAGACTACACGACGAACGCGTATGCACTCGCCAAAATAAAGGATCGTGCGGAACCAAACTCCGAGTTTGGTTCCGCGCGAGCATTTTCATGTTATCCTTTATTTCCTTCATACTCATTAACTGTTGACCTATAGAATACCAGACAAAGTGCTCTGAGCTTTATTTTATACTTTCTAGCCGTACACAAATTATTTTTTCAGGTGATTGGTACACTTTAAAGTTAGGCGGCTTGTGAGAATACTGGCCTATCTGTCCAGTTAATCTCACTTCTTACCTGGTATTGATCTAGGAACAAAGATGGCCAACAATGCAAGCGACACCGTCTCAATGATGAGACCTATCAGAAGAATCATCCGATCAGAGACCTTCTTACTCAACATCTTCACAATCAAGAAGAAAAACAGGAGCTGGAAACAGAAGAAGAACGGTACAGTCAATATTCAGGTGTGTCAGAGAAGTAATGCCTACTGATTTACACCATGCTATTAATTGAATTTGTGTATCACCTTTTAATATTTGAATATTTTTGTTAAAGGGAAATCCAACCTTAATGGCAAGTTGTTCTGAAAGAAAGAGGAAAAAATCAGAGAAGCAGATTGGTGAAAGTTTGAATGAAATCGGACAAGCAATAAGAAAGTTATGTTCTTTTAAATGTTGTAATCACTATACATATGGGAATTTCAAATTGGCAGAATAGGTAATGTAGCAGCGGTCAACTTCCCCGTTTGCTCCAACACAAAAAATGACTTAAATGTCAATTTATCAAAATGTATAACTCAGTGGGATCTTTTTCTTTTAGGATGACTTAAAACAGTATGCTCTCTACAGTATATTTGGAGTACTACCCCGAGGGTAATGGCACTCAGGAGAAAACAGGAATTCAGTGATATTTTGGTGTATGACAAATGGGAAAGTTGACCGTGAATGTGTCACAATCGATTTACCAAATTGCCGATTTGATGTTCGCATAGATATAGTGTTCTCACTTTTCAAATATTCATAACTTTCTTATTCTATGTCCAATTTCTTTCAAAGTTTCACCATCCTGTTTTTCTTCTTTTTGGTTCTGTTTTTTTTAACTATGACCAAAAAGCCTAATGGCATTTTGACAGCCAGAAAATTTTTAATGATAAAGAATAATTTATAAATTTTCACTTTTTCTTGTAGCATGGACCTAGATTGATCTCCCATAGCTTAACGAAAAATTTTAAACTTAGCATTATGTAACTGAGGTACCCCTGAACAGCACATTGTTTATGGAATTTTGTCCCCAAATTTACATGCCATTTTGTTTGAAGCTAAAAAATATATAAAGCCACAGACAATATATTTCTTTTCTATTGCTGACTAATGAGCATGAGTGGATCTTCTAATAAAAAATTCCATGAACTCTGAACCATCTTTTTTCACAGTATGGTGTAACTGAAATTGGCGTTTCGGACGTTACATTGTCCGTTAACATTTTTGACCCTCATTTAGCCTCCTAGAACATGTACTTAATTACATTATATCCATATTAAATTGCACTTCTTAGTTACTCCAAATACATATCTTGAAATAAATAGCACTATACTCTAATAAAGCTATTTAGTAAATATATCCTCATCAAATGAAAAAGTTGTCTCATTTTCCGTCAACACTTTTGTAATGTCCGAAACAATTTTCATTTTGAAGTGGCTGAAAATATATACTTGGAGGAAGTTCTACTATGACATTTTTAAAACACCTTTAGGCAGCTACCTATCAAAGCAAAATAATATGCAGTAATTTATTACATTGTCACTTTATCAGCAAAAACAATTTTCCGTTAACACTTGTAACGTCCGAAACAAATGTAACGTCCGAAACACAAAATACTGAATAAAAGCTAATTAGTCAAATTTTTAGGATGTCTGGAGTGAATCATTCATTATGAAACAAAATATAATAAGTCATAACATCAATTTAGAAACAAATTGTGTGATTCACATTCAATTTTTTTTTGTAAGAACAAGAAATTTGTTTCGGATGTTACATAGCTTCATTGTTAACACATACTGTAGATTGCAATTTAAATTTTTTTTTATTAACATATTAGCAAATTATGATTTTATTATCTTTTCTCATGTAAAGAAAACTATTTTCAATGTTTAATTTAGTTTTAAATGCAAAGAATGCAGAAATAGGATGTTAAAATCTACTTTTTGCATTAATTAACTCAGCTTTCTGCAAAATTGAATGACAAATTATAATTTTGAAGCCACTCCATGTGATCAAAGGCATTACTGGATGGTTTATTTTATCCTCAATTGTACTTAATCTAAAACCATAATAACACAAGTTGCTTTTAACAAATTTTGATGCATGTTACAAGCATTTTTTGATATGCTGTAAACATGTTTCGGACGTTACATCACACTGTTAACATACATTTTTAAACTCAAGCCAGTTCAAATAAGGGGCAGTAATTGATGCAAGAAGGATAGACTTTAATCTGTTAAACTCTCCTCTTATTGTTAACAATGTTTTTTGTTTCTATTTCATTAGTTTTTAATTTCTATGAAGGTTATCTCAAATGATGTCATATAACTCAAGTTTACATGGTAACTTTAAGGTATTTGCTTGGTAACTCACACACACCGTAACTGTACCCAGTCTGCACAACAAAGAAGATGTTATGCAAATATTGAAAAATCACAACCAAACTAAACTATTTTCTCAAAGTCTTATGTGAAGTACGTGTTTTCACATTAAAACAGGGTGATTTAATCTTTTAACTTTAGTCATGTACATGTAATTGTGGGACTACAACAGAATTGATTAGCATCTAAATTATTTAAATGCTTTATTCTCATATTATTTGGTAAAATGGACTTCAAAATCACATTTTCTTATTGGAAGATCCATTACCCAATTCTTTTCAAACAACTACAAAGCCTTCAAATGTCATCTAAATATATGGATATGTTCCTTTATCTAGTAAAAGAAGCTTTCTTAACTTGTAAAATATGCTACTAAACAAATAACCGTAGATCAGGCTTTAAGTTTACTATCAAGTATTGAAATCTTACATAATTAATTGCATTTGGATTTATACCTATTTGTGAATACTGCTTAAAATAAGCTTAAAAAGTCATAATACAGTGTATAAGCTTCTACAAATTCAATCATTTTATTAATTTATTTTTCATCTGGGATGTATGGTGCCCATCAGCAAAAAACTAGAGCATCCAGATTTGTGTATGACCTGTAACAGCCTTTGTCTGTATATTATGTTTTTATTTTTAGTAGATCTGTCGTATAATTTTCAGCAATGGATTGGTACATTTTTGTTGGAATATTTGACACTTGTAAAGCATATGCCTATAGATTTTAAATCAGAATATGCATTGAAAAACTGTTCTGTCGTTTTTCTACATGTAATGTACACTTGTAAATAGGATTTATTTATCAATATCACAGCATACATGATATATCCAAGAATTCGTGCCACTGAGGTGGCAAACCCTTTGGATATTACATGAACAGTATATGAAAAGCACCAAGCCTTGGAAATTTTGCTGTCAAATACAAAATTTTGTACAAAGGGCACTTCTTTTGCACTAAGCTTGTAAAATTTGTAATTAAAATATTTCATGTAATTTCATACTACAAAAAGAAATTACATACTAGTTGTCAGCTTCACTGTCAAAATATAAGCAAATAGTTCTATTTAGTATGAATCATAGATTGATAAGATTATTACTTTCAAACAATGTCTGTGAATAACTGGCAAGAGAATGAAAAAAAAAAAAAACAACCAAAAAACACACTTGTAAAAGCATGTCAATGTCACATACTCAACATCAGCATATAACATGCAACTCTGACTTCCCTCACCTACAAAACTAAAAAGGCTGGGGGTGTTTCTTAAAATGTCACTGAAATTTGACTGATTACCCATTTCAAATAAGTGATTTTATACTATTATGAGCAAATAGCATAAATTAAAAAACATTAAAAGCTACATACATGCACAATTTGTTTAAATTGATGATCTGATTGAGATATTAACACAATGTAATGTCCGAAACGAAACATCACTTTCCTCATTTTTTTCATATCATCTACAATGTATGTGTCTTACTGGCATTTTCTGAAGGGTTATAATGACTATGATTGCTATCAACTAGCAATTTCACAACATCTATGCACTTAAAGAGCAATGTAAGTACACTTTTAGATAATCCTATCAGTTGACAGAGACCTCTAGATGCTTACATGTAACTGCACACAAATGTTGACATATGTGTGCATAAATGTAATGAATTGTTTAATATTGTGGTATTTTGCAGCCAACAAGTAGTATAGGAGACCAATGATGGCAAAAGGAAAGCAACAAAAATGAGAAAAGTGTGATTTTAACAGAATGTAACGTCCGAAATATAGGATCCTTTACATATGGAAATTATCAGACAAAGCATTTGTTTTAAAACAATTGGGCATGTATCTTTCTTATATCATCACTTGTTTGCAGAAAATAAGTTTGACCCAAGGAAAGTACATTCTACCATAAGTAATAAAAACTTTTAGTTGTCAAACCCCCAAATTTAGGCCTATTTTTCATTTTTAAGTGATCTAAAATCTACATTTCTCAAGATTGAACCTCAAAATTTTGCATGAATAATGTCTGAAATCTATTCTAAAAAATTAACATCTATTATTGGTAAATTTGGTAACAAATTAGTTTAACATTAAAGTTATGAAATATGCTATAAATTGGTTTAAAATTATAAAAACTCACAATGTTTATGTCTGCTGAATAAATATCAAGATAGATTAAGGTATGAAATGTTTGTTTCTCAAAATTATGAACAGTCTTGATACTAAAAATACATGTTTGGAGTATGTACATAATTTTTATTTTCACCCTTTTTGGGACATATCTGGCACTCTTAATTCTCCTTTCACACAAATAAGCTTTTTATAAAGGTTGGATTACCCTTTAATATTTGGGTGTGTCATAGAACATAATTTACACAATGCTAATGAATTTGTGTATCACCTTTTTAATATTTGAATATTTTTGTTACAGTACATGTATTTGAATTGTTGAATCTGTCTTGGAATGTTTAAAAGAAGAGATCCCTGAAAGTTTCAAGAAAAATGACCAAACTTCAGTAGTGAAAAAAAAAAGCAATGTGAATCTGATAAGAATTCTATTTGTACCAATTTGACTATTAAAGTTCCATTTAATACTCCCCCCAAAACAACAACCAGACAAAACAAATAAAAACAAAAAACAAACCAACAAACAAACAAACAAAAAAAACCCTTCTACTTTCTTGACTTAATAAAAATGATTAAATAACATGTTGACTCACTTCAACTCCACACACACAGTAAAATATACTGTTATCAATTTCATTGAAGTTTAGATACAACTCATTCAATGGCACCACAGCAGTCTGTGAAGAAACAAAAAGAAAACAATTCCCATACTTTGTACCATTATACTTGAGATCAGTAATACATTGTAATTCAAAAGCATACAACTGACAATAAGTGAAATTTGCACATTATATAGTTGAGATCTTTGGAATAAGTTTAACAGAAGCTTGACTTCTATTGAGAATCACCAGTCTTTTGTTAATGGTTAAATCACTACTATTATTTTTTACCTTGCAATTTATTTGTCATTCTATTTGACGGTATAGCCCTTTTAGTTTAATAAATGCCTGACCAAAAGGCCTATATCAACAATAATAGAAACACATTTACATAACATATAAGCAAATATAAACAATGAACTACAGTTTGATTTAAAAAAAAAAAAAAAGTGAAAAAAAACCCAGAGTGAATAAAACAACAGAAAAGGGTGAATAAAAAACATACTAATCTAAAAATAATTATTCAACTCTGAAATAATAATGCACTTTAGTACTTGGAAATGAACTGATAAAAAAAATAAGATATAACAAGTTCGTAAATTCTTACCTCCAACCCTGGTTGATTGAAATAAAACACAAACTGTACGGCTAGAAGAACTACAATCTCTTCTGTAAGGCATTCTGTGGAGAAAATAGATTCACATACATTGATACTGATCAATCACTTTGGTTCATTTTTCTAGTAAAAAGAGCACTGGGTGTAAAAGCCATGCCTACATATAATTCTATAAAATGGAGAGACACATGATAAATTTCCTGCATGTGAAAAAATTTGCACAGTATGACATCGTTATGTTGCCAATTTGTGCTCTATTTACATGCTATCAAACATGATGAGATTATTCTTAACCCTAAAAGGAGGCAGTATCCACCCTTCCTGTATAGTCACCAGGATAAGTTTGTGAAAATGTTATTTTTTAACTGCAAACTTTCATGATTTTAAATAGTACCGAGTCTCACATAGTATTTGATACCACATAAAAATTCAAATGTCAGGAACTGTGAAGCATCAAAGGTCATCACACTGTAAGCAGTGTAAATACACATTTTTTTCAATACCTGCATGTATATGTACAGTGTAGAAGTGTCATAAATAATTGTGATAACTCCAAAACAATTAGAGAGATTGATGCGTGTATGAAAATTCATGGGCTTATTCATTATACGATCCAAATCATCCAAAATCAAACTCCTCTGAGCCAGAAACATACAGGGTCTGTTATGCAACAAAAATAATCCCTATTTGTCTTTAGATAATGCTGACATGGCCTTCCTTATGTGTTTATCTTACAGTAAGGAAGGCATACACCCCCTATCACATGGTAGCTCCTCTATTCTCCTCTTTAGCAATGCATGTACACATAACCTCTGCACATTATAAAAAAAAATAATAATAATAAAAAAGTTCAACTTAAAATTGTCTGATTCATTTCCAAAAGAGCAAGATAAAAAAAAAAATTAACTCTGAAGCAATTGAGACTTTAACTAAAGTGTACCAATCAATTAGAGAAATAATTTGTGTACAGCTACAGTACAGCTACAAAGTATAAAATCAACCTAAAAGAACTTTACCTGGCATTCTATACGTGAACAGTTAAGAAGTATGAAGGAAATAAAGGATAACATGAAAATGCGCATACGGAACCCAACTGCAACTTAGGTTGCTTTTTGCAAGTGCATAGGGGTCTGTGGATTAGTCTACTCACAAGTAGCTTTTATGTTTATTCAAAGTTTATTTAAACCTGCAATACCACTATCTCTTTATAGAAGTAATACAGAATTAGAAGCCCATATTGTGAATATAGTATGGCGTCATGGAACCTCCAACATACAGAACATTTTTTTTTTTGGGGGGGGGGGTAATTTGCACCCTTTATTAAGGAATCAAAAATACTTAAGGGGAAAGTTACTAATCCAAATCTGTATGAAATTTTAAGGAATAATTCACATGGACTTTCTGCCAATGAAATTAAGACAACTAAAAGTATATTTGTAGCCTTCAAATATTCATATTGCTGATCACTAAATTCTCTACACCCCCCCCCCCCCCATCCCATCTAAAAAAGAAATAAGAATAAAAATTTGTGCAAGAAATTACTCTTCACATAAATGTTGGGGTCATAGCAAGTGCAAATAAGTCAATTATTATTTAATATACAAACTGAAGGAGTATTTTCAGTACACTACAAGTAGATGTTTATTCATATATGAACCAAAAAAAGTGTCGTTTTACTGAGATAATTTATTTTCAAGCTTATCACTTTAATGTTGTTTACTCTGGCACACACTGTCTGCTAATTAGTCCAAGGACAACCTTTGTAATGCAGTATCTTTTTATATCTTGCTGTGCTGATGTCACACAACATAGATGCAACAAACAGACTACATATATGTCCTATTTCATCACACTTTTCTCTACCAGGTTTCCTTTTATCCCATTGTTTAGAGTATGAATCAAGCTACCAAGATATCAAAGAAATTTTATATGGTACCCCATGCACTTTTTTTGAAAACATGCTTATCCTCTCAAGATAAATATTTCTTACAAAATTGCGGAATTTATATGGAATATTTTTTTCAGTTTGACATAATACAACAATACAAGAATGAGAAACAGAATGTACAGTGAACTCCATTTCATGTCACAATAGTTTGTAGGCATAAAATTTCATAAAAAAACAATGGTGGTTTCAGTATTTTGCACACAATATTTTCTTATACAAGGCATGGTTTAATACAGAGGGGCAAGTATTTCGACCATTTTAAAAACAAGCAATATTCACGTTTTGGTAAAATCTTGAAATAAGCGAAAACCCCTTGGCACAGTACGAGTTTATATTTGTGATTTCTGGAAGGAAGCCGAGCCTCTCTACAGCAAATACATCAATTTGAATTGATATACAATGTATTACATCTGGCAAGCAGTCACTGTTGTGACAAGGGGACTCACCGTTAAGGGACCAGCAAAAGCTGGGCGGTTTTTCTTTCTCTTCTTCTTCTTCCTTGACCATGCCCCCATTGTGCTGCATGTAAGCCTCATCTTGTGGGAGGGCTGAGATATACTCTCCCGATGCTCCACTTCCTCCTGTGAGTATTGAGATAGGTATCAGAGATAAAATGATAAAAATGATGATGATGATGATGATGATGATGATGATAATGATGTATAAGCTTCATTGTGTGGGAGGCCGAGATATACTCCTCCTCCTCCTATGAGAATCAAGATAGATAGGTATTGAGTGACATAATGATGATAATAATGATGATGATGATGGTGATGATGATGATGGTGATGATGGTGATGATGATGATGATGGTGATGATGATGATGGTGATGATGATGATGGTGATGATGATGATGATGATGATGGTGATGATGATGATGGTGATGATGATGATGGTGATGATGATGATGATGATGGTGATGATGATGATGATGGTGATGATGATGATGATGATGATGGTGATGATGATGATGATGATGATGGTGATGATGATGATGATGATGATGATGGTGATGATGATGATGGTGATGATGATGATGGTGATGATGATGATGATGATGATGATGGTGATGATGATGATGGTGATGATGATGATGGTGATGGTGATGATGATGATGATGATGATGATGGTGATGATGATGATGGTGATGATGATGATGATGATGATGATGTACATGTAAGCTTCATCCTGTCTGAGTGTTAAAATGTAGTCTCTCCTGAACACTCTTCTCCTCCTTCGGGAATCAAAATCAATAATTGGTTGAACCACACATTATGACATGCTCCAGCGACAAAATATGAACATATAAGCAACCAAACTTAGTTTTGAATTGGTGCTTAAGTTCCCCAGTCAAATTGTTATTAATTGTTATATCTTTTTTTTTTTTGTTATTGATGTAAAGCGCTATGAAACAACTTATAGTTTGTTAGAGCACTATAGAAATGTAATTATTGTATTGTATGAGTGTAGCAATTGAATTTTCAAAGCCATGATTGTGAACGAATACAAACAACACCTTTCACCTACCCATGGCGTCAGCTACCACGTTGTGCTGGGCCATCCCTTCCTCGTAGCGACTGACGACCATAGTCCCGTTACCATTCAACAGCTTCTCATTGACATCATCCTCCTCCGCCTGATTGATGCTGGGGTTTCCACTCCGCACGCTGCCATTGGAGAGGGCGGCATAATCCCTGCATTGCTCCCCCTCCTGATTAATTGAGCTGACATCCCCGTTTGCTTCTGATTCAGCCATCTTCTTCTGCTGCTCGAGGGTCGGGATGTCGAAGTAGACGATCAGGAAAAGGAATTGCTGGAGTGTCCATAAGATGGCCATAAACAGCTATGAAGTGTCAAAAGATAAACAGTAAAATTCTGTCAAAGCGCTGACTCATATAACATAAAAAATAAGCAAAAGCAGACTTCCCGGAAGGAATTTGTTTACCTGTGGTCTAAATTAAGTGAAATATGGCCTGAGGTGTCATAATCGAGTGATTTAATCACTTGACTGGGGATGCAAAAGGTCTCTGGTTCAAACCCCGGCACATCACTTACATGTATGTCCTTAAGGCATTTTATCTATATTGCTCCTCTCCACCCAGGTGTTAAGTGAGTACCCAGTAGGATGCAAAAATCATTTTGACTAGAACAGCACATGTGCGCCTGTAAAATTGTTCCCAAGCTGGAATGCTCCCAAGTGGAGTGGAGAATCTGCACTCTGAGTGCAGAATGGCAATTAAATCCAATGACTGGGTTTATAATACAATGTAAAGCACTTTGATCACTTACTTAATTAGAAAGGAGCTATATAAAAAAAAAAAAAAAAAAAAAAAAAAAAAATTATTACTATGGTTTGGGAGGACTGAAGAAGTTTTGCAGGTTGAAAGTATGTATTGAACATACTTGATATTCACACCAAGAGTGTTAGGCACTGGACACTGGTTTAAGTTATTTGTATAAATTTTCAATGGAGCAAGACATAATGTAATGTTACATATAAATTGATTCCTAGTTTCTTGTCCATTTTCCCAAATTGTTTTATAATGTTTATTCGGACAAGAACAAGATAAAAATTGTATAATATCTAAAAATTAAGTAAGAAATTGAGTAACATGGTGCAAAGTTCAGGGGAGGTTGGGAGGGGGGTTAAGACTTCACTTACCCCTGGTGAGGTGTATTTATCAACATGGAACTGTCCAATATAGAAATCGCATTTTTCGAGTACAAAATTGAAACCTGGTCCAAACAACAGTCCAAGCTGCCTTGATGCCATCAGAATAGAGATTGATGCTGCTCTTTCGGCTTCTGTTGTCGTCTGGGCAATGTGAGCAAAAATGGCTGACCCCACTCCAGCACCAACACCTGGAAACAAATTTGACAGTTAAATCCTTATATAAATTTTTCATGTACCCTGATAAATAAGAAAATTGGAAACACACAAACAAACTTCATTTGAACAAAAATAAACAATTTATATCTCTCTTCTTATGTGATGGGGTGACCATATTTTGCACACACTTTAAATTACTTTAGGAATGTAATATTCGATCCATGATTTCTCATATTCTACAATAATTTATTTAGATAGATTTATCCTAAACTGAAAGCAAAATTCCGGACTAAAAATGGTTCCAACAAGAAAAAAAATCGACAATAAATTTCGGAGATATCACGATCTCAAAAGCTGATGTCGGATAGCAATGTGCTGGAAATGAACAAAAGGGCATAAAAACATTGAGACCTAATTTCACACAATGTGAGTTTACATCTAAGTTATCCAACGTAGCAATCCATCAAATGTAAGATAATTGCATCATTTGTAAGACAAAATTTCATACTATCATTTGGTATCACATTTTACAAGTTTGATGACATCTTCTCTCAAAATGATGATTTCTAGACCCTTGTTGGTAACTTCATATTTTTCGGAAACTGACGCAAAAAGTAGAAAAATTTGCCAATCTTTTGTCAATATCTTCATCAATTCTCACCCAAATTAAAAGAAAATATTGTCCCCAGGTAATTTTAGCTTCCTCTATCCAATGATGTTATCAGATTTTCGAAATCTTTTCTAGTTTTTGAGATATTGCCCTGAGCGCAAACTTCTATCACGTGAAAAATATTGTCACACCACCATATTACTAATGCTCATAAATGTTATTCATCTAGAAACAGATTGGGTGTAAGAAGGTATTGATTCTTGAATATAACATGTATGGCTAGAGTATGGCCAAGTCTGCGCAGCGCCCTTGTCTGCGCACACGCGTAACTGCGTAATTCTTATAAAACAAAACAAGCAACGAACACAAACTTTCATCTTTATCATAGTGATAGGTATTCATGCAAAAAAGAGTAAAAATAGTGAAAAAGGGTCTTATGTCAGACATCTTTAGTATTCACAAGCCTCAAAATGTTGTCTTTCACGTCAAAACTCCCGAACTGCTTGTAAAATGAATGAATGTGCAGACATGGGCACCGTTGGTTTTTTAAGTTGAAATGACATGGCCACCGTTTCTAGTGAAAATGGCATTGTTCTTGCTCTAATTTTGATGAGATTTTTTTGTAAACTTACTCTAGAATTATCAGGAATAACATAAAATTAAGTTTTTAGAGGAATATTAAAGAAATTTTCAGGTCAGAATCTTAGGTGCGCAGACATAGGGCTCCCCATCATACATGTATGATGACAAATGGCTTGATAGAAATGTGGGTGAAATTGACTGATTACAGGTCACTTCAGGTTTGCCAGAGCCTCGTTTTGGGTCTTCTGAAAGGCCCTCGTTCAAAAAATATGTTAGAAGGGAGAGTAGAAGGTACTAGACCAAAAGGGAAGCCAAGAACCAACTGGGAAGAGAAACATTAAGACCTGGAATGGAAAAACACTTCAAGAGGGCAATGGAATGGCACAGAACAGAGATGTGTGGAAAAATGTTGCAATCAACCTCCGAAGCAGGAGAAGATACCATGACAGATACATGTACATGTAGATAGATTATTGAATTAACAAACATGATGTGTGTGCATTGTGATATTATGTCCATGGTATAAAGAAACAATTTGATTCCAACTCCCTACTGATAGATAACTCCAAAATACAAGTTTATCTTGAGCTCATGTCAATGAAACACGAGTGTTACATACAGGATAAAGACTGTTTATATACACTGTATTCTATAACTTACCAGCAAGTAATCTCCCACCGAGGATAAAGTATTCATTTATCCCAATGAAATAGAGCAGATTACCTGAAAATATTGAAAGAAAAACACATCTTCTATAATAATAATGATAATAATAATAATAACAAAGTCATGTATTCTGGATTCATATAGTGCCTAAAAGATCTATGATATATCTCTAAGCAATTTACAGATATACATTATTACCCCTGTCATCAGATTCAAGCTTGCCTGCATACAATGTATTCACCTTCTCCACTCTCTGTGGAGCATTCAAGCCAGGTGCTTTCTTACAGATGCTTTATGCTCAACAAACCACAATGACTTTCGCATCCTACCGGGTATCCATTTAACACCTGGGTGGAGAGGAGCAATATAGATAAAATGCCTTGCTCAAGGATATTAGTGCGGTGCCGGAGATCGAACCCACGGCCTTCGCATCTCCACTGGACTACGACACCTACATGTACACCTCCTCTATAAAGACAAAATTCATTACATCTTGTCTGTATGGAATTTTCTCCCATCAGACATAACTTCTGTTAAAAGTTTGAATTTATTTAAAAGAAAGCTTAGTTATATAATCTTATTTCCAATGATCTTGCGATGTAAACAAAACCAAAACCATTATCATTCCACGATGCAGTTTTGTTTAGGGTTGTGTGGTTACAATTTTTGTTTTTGTCTGTGTCCTATGTGTTTTTTGTTTTTTTGTTTCATCATAAATCATGTTGTATGATTCCATTTGTAATTTCACTGTTAATGTGAATTTCTTTCCTGTCATGGTGGCTGTCAAGACAAACCTACTAGGGTTTTATACAGCAACCAAATTCCTATTTTTATTGTCAATCTTTTAATGTTTTAATGATTGCATGCAAGATGTAATAATTATGTCTTAAGCCCCTTTCACACCGGGCCTGTGTAGAGTTGTATTATGCGGCGTACCGAGTACGCCAAAATTAGGCGCAGGATCGGTGTAGTCCCTGCGTAGGTTATGCATAGGCTGGCGTACCAAAGGATTTTTCGTTGGCGTAGGGTAGCGTACTATTGTGTAGGAATGGCGTACAGTAGCGTAGTGTTGCGTAGCATTGCGCAGACTTGCGTAAACACTGCGCACTTTCTGCGCCCAGTGCTCTATGCTGAAAGTACGCGAAAAAGTTAAACACGTTTAATTTTTTGCGTCCATCTTGCGTACCCCTTTGCGTCCCTCGGCGTACTGCCACGTAGGCCAGCGTAGGCACAGCGCACATGTAAGGCAGCGTTAGCTCGGCGTAGTCGGTATGCCACACTAGGCAACTCTACGCAGACCCGGTGTGAAAGCCCCTTTAATATTCAATTATTATGTTACATATTTCTTGCATGTTGATATTAATGTTTCTATCTATGGAATTGAATAAAGCTGAATTGAATTGAATTGAATTGAACTCATTGGCTACTGAATGGTCTCATTACCATACATGTACATGTAGGTGAAATACAGGAATCACCCGGTTCTGTAGGTAATAGGTTAATTTCAGTAATATCAGTGTGGAAGCTTAACAAAACATGATGGTGCGTAAAAGAAGTGGGAAAGACGCAAATGACAAAATTATTCAAAATAATAATTTTATTCCATAGGGTCAGAACCAAAATAATAGGATGGAGAATTAGTATTTGGCTCTAGTAACACTTTTAAGCAATATAATATAAAAAAATTAATATTCAGATAAGTCTGATTATAATTTTAGATGCACAGACAAAACTAGCGATTTTTCTCTCTGCATCTTTCCAGCGTCTTTACGTGCCATTACGTTTTGCTGAGCTACTGTACCTTACTGATAGTAATGATATTGAAGATAAAGTTGAGTTCTGGTCATGAGACTGAATTGTCAAAGAAACTGTCTCAAAGCCATTGGGAAAGGTTGTGTATGCTGAACATTAGGTTTTGGAATCACCAAAATGATAAGAAATTGACTCAATCATGCTGAGAGTCATATGCACTGCACACAGAGATGTGTATATGGGACTACACACAAATTTTCGGCCCGAACATTTCAGCTGTTTCTTGTCATATTTTGAATGTGAGGGCATTTGAAGAGCAATCCTTTTCAGGGGATATTTCTACTATGATAATCTTCCAAATTAACGTAAAAAGAATGAGAAAGCTCACAAATTATTTTTCACCTTTCCCAGAACTCAACCTTCCCTTTACATGTAACTCATTGCCTACAGATCCAGGTGGTCCCTGTGTTTAATCTACATGTATAGCAAAATGAGACCATTTAGTAGCCAATGACTTCAAGATGTCATGAATTTTGTCTTTGCAGAGGAGGTATACATGTATATCTACATGGAGGTGTCGTAGTCGAGTGGTTTAAGCACTTGACTGGAGATGCTCCCTAAGCTCCCTAATATCAATAATATTAATCCTACACATGGAGCAATCTGTCAATATAAAGCAGGCAATTTCTATTATATTTACTAATTCACTGAGATATTATTCTTTTACAATTTTAATGTCTTGTTCAAATAAACCTTGGCCAATATTCTTTTTTTTTCTCACACTGCAAAAGTGGATTATTTGAAAGTGAGATTAACATTTTTCAAATGGTCGTGAAGAAATGAAGATATGTGCGCTATTAAAAACATCCATGACTTGCATGTAAAGGTACTTCTTACATGTACATTACAGATAAATCTTCAGTACTCAATATCACATACATGTACAAAGAAACATATTTCTATTGTTATATTGAACATATTTTCCACAAATTTACAAGTACAATCAGCATGCACTGTCAAAAACAAAATTAATCAGAAAAGAGGGAAAAGAAGAGAAAAAGAGAGGCTTCAGTAATTATAATAATAATAATAATAATAATAATAATAATAATAATAATAATAATAATAATAATAATAATAATAATAATAATAATAATAATAATAATAATAATAATAATAATAATAATAATAATAATAATAGTAATAATAATGAAAAAACATCATCATCATAATAATAATAATAATAATAATAATAATAATATTAATAATAATAATAATAATAATAATAATAATAATAATAATAATAATAATACATTTATACGGTATAGCGCATTCAATGCGCTTTACAATGTTATTTATTATTACCCCTGTAATATGATGTAATGATGCAATATACATCATCAGGTATTTCAAACTATGGACAATATTCACCTGCAATTTCCCACATGTTGGCAAAAATGATCATCATTTTTGTTTTGTGCGTCCTGTCGTACCAGATACCATAGACAGGCGCAACCAATACCCCAGAGAGAGAGAAGGCCGACAGAACGACGCCATAGAAGAACGCCTTGGTATGGAAAACATTCTTTAGGTAGTCGTTAAGAGTTGGTAGGATCACAGCTAGATTGGGAACAGAAAATGGAACAGGTTTCACTGTAAAACAAGAAACTCACGCATGAAACTTTCATAAATATTGTGAGTGGTTCACTTTTATACTGTGAAATGATGGAATCACAAGTGATACAACAATTTAAAATTTTTGTAATGCATGGTACACATAGTTTGTCAGCGAAAAATCGTTTCCAGTTAGTGAAAGTGTCTGGCTTTATGGTATAATGAGATTTCGGGGGGGGGGGGGGGGGGGGGGGGGGGGGGGGGGGGGGGGGGGGGGGGGGGGGGGGGGGGGGGCGTTTCATCAAGTGTTTGTCAGTGATTTTTACCGACAAATTTGCTCTCAGCTAATCAGATGCAAGGATTTCAGTAGCTTATAACAGCTGTCAGTAAAAATCACTGACAAAACACTTGATGAAACGCTCCCCAGAAGGCTCACAGTGTGTTTGTACACGCACAGTATATTTAATTTTAATGTGTTTCTCTAGTCACAACTCACAAGTTATTGAATGGTATTTCATGGACTTTGGTACATTTCGCAATGATATTTCAAGTGAAAGAAGAGTGATCAAGGGACATTGTTTAATTACAAATTCATAGTCATTGTAAATCAGAATGGTTTTACAGTGTATACATGTAAACCCTTATACTGTGTCATTGTGTCATTTGGCACAGACACTACACACAAATCCCACAAAAGAGAATTTGTGGTAAACAAAGAGTTAACATTATCTATAGATAATAATTTCAGCATTTCAGATGGATTTAGCCCTTTAACCCTTTCATGACAGGAATTATTTAAGGACTAAATTGATCACAATTTGTTCTTCAAATTGGCAATAATAAAAATTATCCTTTAGTGTTTCATGGTTTTAATAAGGTGTAATATCTTTTAAAACAATATACATGGTTAACGTTATGTCGAAACATTGAAAAAAATTGCCAATTTTGATGAAAAAACAATGATTTTGAACATCTCAATTTGTTGCCAATTTAAGGATTTCAAAGCTTATTCTCTTTTTAAAAATTCCTGGCATCAAACGCAATATGGTCATGCAACAAAAATGGACACAGTGTGGGCAGAATTTTTTGCTCTTTCTACTCATGCAACTGGTATAATTTCTAGGGCTCTGAATCAAAAGTTACTGAGCCAAACCACAAAATGTGGTGTGATGTTGCAAAAGGGTTAAAAACATCTTGAACAAATACGTGCAAACAGTCCAATGTACAGTGTGCAGGTCTACACAAAATTACTCAAGTGCTCATACATACTGTACAATGAACTCTTTTGCAAAGAATGGTGGCAACATTAATTTGCCCTCTGAGTCATGTCCACCGTAGATGTTTTCAAGAGCACAAGTTCGTACCAGCTGGGTCTAGGTTTGCATAACAAATATTAGACGATTGATTGGTATATAGACATATCATGCACATTATTGCTTTGCCTCATGCCAGCAACCTGAGTGAACTTGTACTCATAAAATAAAATTATCATAAATATATACATGTATATAGCCATGCAAAAAGAGAGTAAAGTCAAATGTCAACTAAAGAAAAAATACTGAAATCCTAAATAATAGCCTACATGTACAGTGTACAGTTATCAGCACTCAACATAGAGACAAATATTAGATTAGTGATTGGCATACTGACATACAGTATAATGTACTGCATAGTGACTGCCTTGCCTTTTGCCAGTAATTTGAGTGAACATGGTATCCATGCGAAAAGAAAGTTAGTCAAATGTCAACGACACAAAAAACCCTGAAATCATAAATAAATCATAAATACATTTAAAAAAATTTACATGCGCAGTTTCAGCACTTACATGTAGCATAGCAGATCAATTTAGACACTACCCCCCCCCCCCCCACCTACATGTAAAAAGAGAAAATGAGAACAACAAACACTTCTTATGACAAACTGTTTCAGACTTGAGATTGTTAGATATGCCCCCCCCCCCCCCTCCCTCCTCTATTTCAGGTAAAATTATCAATCCTGGATCCGCCACTCTCAATGCATCCCAAATACAATGTTCTCACAATAGATTTTCTTGCAATTGTAGGTTTTTGAGTACACAGTGTAATGTTTTGGTCTTGATTTCTCACATTCAGATCCAATTTGAAAAACAAAACCAGAATTCCATTCATTGTTACTGATCCCTGGCAGAGATTCAATTAACAAGTGTCACATGAACCTGTCATTCTAAAAATTATCACTGAGCATTCAAATTTTCCTGTGAAAATGAAAGAAGTTATGACAAGTGCATAAATCTGCATTGTAACAGTTTTTATAACTGTAGCATACATGTATACTGAAAAGTTTCAATAAAAATGACTATTATGTTGTGCAACATTATAGAAAATCTGCTTCTTCATTTTTCTTTTTTTTTTACCTTTTATTACACAGATTAAACTCGCACCTTTAATATTTCACTTTTTGGAAAAAATAGTACACTACTTGTATGTATACAGTACATGTGTACATGTCAAGACCCTACAAACTAGGGGTATGGAGTTAAACTGAACATCCCCCTCAAAAAAAGAAGCCCCCAAAAAGATAAATTAAATAAAAATAAACAAAAAAGTTCAAGGGACAGGAGAGGGAGGGGTACTTTCTACACATATGAAGAAAAATGCACCTGAAAGTCTTTACTTTCTTTTAAAATTTTTTTTGCCTGTCAACACCAACAAAATCTTGTGATTTTTCATCTTTCAAAATATTTATTCGCTTGTCAGAATTTGGGGGGGAATGGTGCCCTGCTTTTCAAAATCCTCGGTCCACCCCTGAGGATGCTCCTTAACCCTTTTGAGACAATGGACCACATTTTGTGGTTTTGCTAAATAACTTTTGATTCAGAGCCCTAAAAATTATACCAGATGCATGAGTAGAAATAGCAATCTTTAAATTGGCAACACAGTGAGAAGTTCAAAATCATTGTTTTTTCATTGAAATTGGCAATTTTTCAACTTTTCAACAAAATTTTTAACCATGTACATGTATATTGTTTTCAAAAACATCAGACCTTATTAGAACCATGTAGCACTGAAGTAAAAATATTATTGTTGCCAATTTAAAGAACAAGATGTGATCAATTTAGCCCTTAAATAATTCCTGTCCTGAAAGGGTTAAAAAAACAAAAGCTTAAACAGTCTTGCATGTACATGTGTTTGTTTTTCTGGATTATCCTGCAGTCCAAAATGTTTTTTTATTGAGTTTGCAAAATACTTTTCTTTACTGAAAGGAATGATACCTTTTGGCATTTCAATCCATAAATTGAGCATCTCCACTTCCACAATGTTTCTGGAGTACCCACATAAGTTGCATATCTACAAACCCTTCCCTCAACAACATTGGATAAGCAGTCCATCAAGCAGCCCCACCCCCCACCCCTTTAACCCTTTCAGGACAGGAATTATTTAAGAGCTCAATTGATCACATTTTGTTCTGCAAATTGGCAACAATAATATTTTTCTTTTAGTGCTACGTGGTTCTAATAAGATGTAATGTCTTGAAAATAATATACATGGTTAGGCACTTTGTCGAAAAGTTGAAAAAGTTGCCAATTTGGACAAAAAAACAATGATTTTGAATCTCTCAATGTGTTGCCAATTTAAGGATGTTCAATCTTATTCTCTTTTTTGAAATTCCTGGCATCAAACGCAATATTGTCATGCAATAGAAATGGACACAGTATGTGCAGAATTTTTTGCTCTTTCTACTCATGCATCTGGTATATTTTTTAAGGCTCTAAATCAAAAGTTATTGGGCCAAACCACAAAATGTGGTCAATTGTCTCGAAAGGGTTAACCCTTTCGAGACAATTTACCACAATTTGTGGTTTGGCTCAATAACTTTTGATTCAGAGCTCTAAAAAATATACCAGATGCATGAGTAGAAAGAGCAAAATTCCTGCACTCACTGTGTCCATTTTTGTTGCATGACCATATATTGTGTTTGATGCCAGAAATTTTTAAAACAAGAATAAGCTTTAAAATCTTTAAATTGGCAACACAGTGAGAAGTTCAAAATCATTGTTCTTCATCGAAATTGGCAATTTTTTCAACTTTTAGACAAAATTTCTAACCATGTACATGTATATTGTTTTCAAAGACTTTGCACCTTATTAGAACCATGTACAGTGTAGAACCAAGGAGCTTCAAGAGCTGGAGTTCCAACTGGCAACAAATTATCTCAAGCAGCTGCTCATTTCTAAGGATGCACACAAGAATCTACAGGTGCGCTGTAGCCTTTGATGTCCGATGTTCCAAGGCGCCAACTTCATGGAAAAGCTTGAGCAGTGATTTTTGTTACAAATGAAATATCGAGAATATTTAACTTTTTATTTGAATAAACAAAGTGAAATTTTCACATATGATAAAACTGAATACAAAAGCCTAATTGTGTCCAGAAATTTGGCTATATTGTATGATAGTAGTTTCAATTTGTGGAAAAAAGGTAAAATTTTGCAATCCTAAAATCCCCAATTTGACACTCTTCCGATTACTCCCTGCAAACGAAAATAAAAATTGCAATTGTTCAAGTACAGTTAATTATGATGTTATATGTCAGATTAGTGCTCACACATGCCCAGTCCCGCAATTTTGATTCATATATATCAGGGAATTTTGTACAATTTCTTTTCGCTTGCCCCCAGTAAAGGTAAGCACTGTGAACTGCTCATATCATCAGACTAGTGATAGCGAAAAGTAATTATCATTACAAAAGCATATTTTCCTTTGAAAATGGCCCGTAAGTTGCAGCCAGGCAGGAATCTTTTGTCTTCTTATCTGCAAGAAAGATCCAGCACATGCCTGACATATTTTTCCTTGGCAGCTTCGAACATGGTTCAAAGGAAATGAGCTACATGTGACTCCAACTCTTGAAGCTCCTTGGTAGAACCGAAAGAAAAATATGTTTGTTGCCAATCTGAAGAACAAAATGTGATCAATAAATAGCTCTGAAATAATTCCAGTCCTGAAAGGGTTAACATGTACCTTCAACTACATTCATACTGTACACAGTGGCTGACTCTTTACAAACAATGCTTACTGTCTTTTATTCCTGTCATTTAAAGATAAAGTTGAGTTCTGGTCATGAGGTTGAATAGACCGCTTCTGTAATGTATACAAATTCTCTGAGCACCTAGTGACGAGCTATTCCATTAACCTGCTTTTTATAAATGAGCCTCAATGCTTGGAATCCAGTTTGCATACATTATCTGTTGCTATGTCCGGCAAGCTTTCAGGTTGTCAAGAACAACCTTCGTTTGAAAGGTATATGTATGTATAAAATTTGCATACATTACCGAAGCGGTTTATAGTAAAAGAAACTGTCCATGAGGAAAGGTTGATTATATAGTACAAGTATAAGAATTGGTGTATGCTGTAAGGTTTTGGATCCCTAAAATGAGAAGAAATTGACTCTATCCTGCTGAGAGTCACATGCACTGCACACAGAAATGTATAGGACTACATACACATTTTCGGCCCAAAACATTTCAGCCGTTTCTCGTCATATTTCAAATATAAGGGCATTTGAAGAGCAATCCTTCTAAGGGGACATTTCTACTATGATGTTCTTCCAAACTGACCTAAAACTTAAAAGAAATGAGTAAGCTCACAAATTATTTTTTACCTTTCCCAGAACTCAGCCTAATGATATGATGTAATGTCACATGTGCACTCATTAACCATTGTTTAAATGGGTAAGGGCATTGTGCATTTCCTGCAAGAAGTGCACGTTTTAAAGCCAATAAAAAGAAAAGCATACATGTGTGGGGATACATGTACATTGTACGTGTACATGTACAGTACACAAGTAAATGCAAATACAGTCAAACCTGCTTTATCGACCACCTCTATAGAAAGACCACCTGTCTATAAAGACTACAATTTTTGTTTCCCTTGAAAAGTGTTTCTCATTGAAACATGTACATGTATTTAAGGAGCCTGTACATAAAGACCACCTGCTCATAAAGACCACTTATCATGTCTCTCTTGAGCGGTCTTTGTATATGTAGACAGGTTTCACTGAACTTGATCATACATGTATTGATTGTAATCAGAATACAACTGCTTCCATCAATGTAAAAAAAAAAGTATGATTATCCATCTTGATGGTTTCATACATTGTTAGCACAAAAATATAAAAGAGGTACATGTATATAAAATGTATGGCTTTTTACTCTAGATAGCCATATCATGTCAGGGATTGTCAAGTGCTCAAGCTTGTCCAAAATAAATAGGCCTACTGTACTAACTGTTTTGGTTTCAGTTTGGAAGTGATTTGACACATGAAACATGTGACCAGGCTCACACTATGAATGAATCATACAATGAAGGTTGAAATGAAGCTATTTATCCAACATACATGGGCATATCCATGGTAACAGAATAAAACAATTCCTGATATCGTAGATCTATAGATGTCATAGTCAAGTGGTTTAAACACTTGACTGGAGATGTGATAAGAAATAAGAAAGTTATGAATTTTTGAAGAACTTTGCAATCAATCAAACACAAATTGGCAACTACATTACGTGACATAGGCCTATCTTGCGAGCTCCTCTCCCATTTGCTCAGTACAGAAAATCTCATAAATTTTAATTTTCTTAGTTTTTGATGAATAGATTTGTTTCATACATGTACATGTACATGTATGTATTGTGTAAAAAAAATATGAGTAATGATTATATCTAAGATGCATGTATGATTGAATATTTTCCTTAGAGAAAATGGAAATTAATGATTTTGGGGGTACAGAGCAAATGGGAGAGGTGCTTGTAAGATACGTCATGGAGTTGCCAATTTGTGTTTGATTGATTACAACTTTTAAAAAATCATAACTTTCTTAATTCTTAATGTATTTTGTTCAAACCTTCACTGATGTTTCTTTAAATTTTCTGCTTCTTTTATTATAATCAGGGTGAACTTTCCCTTTAACCCTTTCGAGACAATTGACCACATTTTGTGGTTTAGCTCAATAACTTTTGATTCAGAGCTCTAAAAAATATACCAGATGAATGAGTAGAAAGAGTAAAAATTTCTGCATAAACTTTGTATATTTTTGATGCATGATCAAATCGTATTTGATGCCAGGGATTTTAAAAAAGAAAATAAGCTTTAACATCCTTAAATTGGCAACACATTGAGAGGTTCAAAATCATTGTTTTTCATCAAAATTCACAATTTTTTCAACTTTTCGACAAAATTCCTAACCAAGTATATTGTTCTAAAAGACATTACACCTTATTAGAACCTTGTAGCACTAAAAGAAAAATATTATTGTTGCCAATTTGAAGAGCAAAATGTGATCAATTTAGCCCTGAAATAATTCCTGTCCTGAAAGGGTTAATATAGATACTAAATAAATAGGATGTGAAAGTCATTGTGATTTGTTTATTTTGAGCATCTATAAAAAGACTGCCCAGCGAGTAGAGTACATGTTGTAGATGCATACAATGTGTGCATGCAAAGCCTGAATCTGATCTAATTTGTAAAGTGCTTAGCCTTAGAGACATATACATGTAGATGTATTAGGTGAGCAATATATAGTGTAAATCCAGAATATCATTATCATTATTATCTTGAAAGATTGAAAATATCATAGTAGGCCTTCCTGAAAGTTTGACTATACTTTGAATATATATATTTGTTGAACATGTCTCCCTGCTAAAATAATGTAATGAATAAATTCTTGACCATTTAAAAAACTTAGTTGAAAGATGATTAGCATTAATTACTGAATGTGAAATTGTAATACATGGGCTTATTTTGGGGCTCTTGCTGGTCACTTAATAATTGTTAATATACATGGATGCAATACATTGAAAATATACAGTGTATGTTACTCATTCTCAAGCATTAAAAGAACCAAGTAGGTCCCAATTAGTAAGGCCTAATTAAGTCTGACTTATTAACAGGAGTTATCTAACATTGAGATAACACAGCTACTGGCCACTGTAGTTAAATTGTGCATGAATCAAAGTTCACCACACATAAGATGGGATGATAGATATGTACATGTCATGCAATCTTATGACCTTGATCACACACAACCATGCCTCATGTCAGTTTTCATTTAATATCTACTTTACATGTAATTCATTTCATCATATTACTTACAAATTACACATTAATTTGAAGATTTGAAATGAAATAGCACTAAAATTGTCAAAATTGAAGAGGGTTGTACATGTACTTATTAAACCTCCAAAATGGACAAATCCTGAGCAGTCACAGGGTAAGAAGATTAAGAAGTTCCTACTAGGTATCCCAATTGTCTTCAATAAAATGTGTGAAATACATGTATCTTCAATTTTGTATATTCTGCTATTGCAAATTGTACTAAACTCATGTGGGTTGTGGCACTGTAGAAGTCAATCATTTTCCAAATTATTCAGAAGTGAGACATTCAAATATTATCATTTTTCTTTTTTTCATTTAAGTACTACTCAACGTGCCCTGCTCTCATGACAATATTGGATGAACATTTTTAGCAAATGCAGGATGATTTTTCTCTTATTATCATCTACAATTTCTTGCCTTGTACACATAGATTTATTGCTCTTAATTTTCTGATTTTACTTAAAAGTAGCTGACATATTTTGGAGCCAGAATTCTCTAAAACAATTGTTAATAGTATTGGATTTGCATCAGTGAAAATTTCATTTCATTTTTGTTTGCCGGAGCTCTTTCTGCATTAAAATGAGATTCCCTTTTTGCAATTGAAAAAAAATGTTTTCTTTTGTGTTTTTAACGGACCTCTTTTAGAGATTACCAGAGCTATTTTAGAGCTTTCCAGGTCCCTGTTTAATGAAACTTGCTTTCACTGACAATTTACAATAACTGTTATAAGCTATGGAAATCCTTGCATCCGATTGGCTGAGAGCAAATTTGTTGGTAAAAATCACCAACAAGACACTTAATGAAATGCCCCCCAGGGATCTGTAACACAAAGGTTTGCGATCAATTGTAAATTTGAAATCGATCCTGATTGGTTAAAGGGAATCTTGAGTTCTGGGAAAGGTGAAAAATAATTTGTGAGCTTTCTCATTCCTTTTATGTCAGTTTGGAAGGACATTATAGTAGAAACATCCCCTGAAAAGGATTGCTCTTCAAATGCTCTTATATTCGAAATGTAACTAAAAATAGCTGAAATGTTTGGGCCGAACATTCATGCCACTTGTGTGTTTAGTCCCATATACCCACTTCTGTGTGCAGTACATGTGCTTTTCAGCGAGATTTTGTCAATTTCTTATCTATATTGATGATTCCAAAACAACATAGTATAAAACAATTCTTATGTAGACATGGCCAACCTTTCCCAATTGCTTTGAGACAGTTTTTTTCACAATATAATTGCATGACCTGGGGAGCGTTTCATCAAGTGTTTTGTCAGTGATTTTTACCGACAACTGTTACAAGCTACTGAAATCCTTGCATCTGATTGGCTGAGAGCAAATTTGTTGGTAAAAATCACTGACAAAACACTTAATGAAACGCTCCCCAGAACTCTACTTTATCTTTAACCCTTTCAGCACAGGAATTATTTAAGGGCTAAATTGATCACATTTTGTTCTTAAAATTGGCAATGTCAGTAATATTTTTCTTTTAGTGCTACATGGTTCCAATAAGGTGTAATGTCTTTGAAAAAATACACATGGCTAAGCATTTTGTCGAAAAAATGAAGATATTGCCAATTTTGATGAAAAAAAAACAATGATTTTGAACCTCTTAACATGTTGCCAATTTAAGGATTTTAAAGCTTATTCTCGTTTTTAAAAATTTCTGGCATCAAACGCAGTATGGTCATGCAACAAAAATGGACATAGTGTGTGCACAGATTTTTGCTCTTTCTACTCATGCATCTGGAATATTTTTTAGACCTGAGCTCTGAATCAAAAGTTATTGAGCCAAACCACAAAATGTGGTCAATTGTCTCGAAAGGGTTAATGGTCGGCCTTAACAACAAAATGTGCATGCAACAATGATCTTGATTAGCCATTGCCATTTTGTAATCAATTGCAAACCTTTCAGACAGGGCTAAGAGCTAAATCACTCACTGAGCACTCCTACATATATACATGTATGATGGGGGACCTAAAGCTACGCACTTCGTTTCCAGCTGCTGAAAAGTCACCTTTCGATGATGTACATGTATGCAAATTTCTTTTATATATATCTTGGTTCTGCACACTCTTAAATTAAATCCCTGAGAAAACTACGACGGAAAAATGTCAATAACATTAATTTTCAAGTTGATGTCGATAACCACGTCGAATTTGGTCGACAAAATGAGAGGGTCCTAAAGCTACGCACACGTAATAAATGAATGCAAATCTTGATTTTGAAGCTGACCGACGTTAATTTCACCCTGATTTCCAAATAGTGATAATATCACAAAAATAAAGGAAAATGACTCATTCTTTTTGGCAAACGTAAATGATAATCTCGTTGCTCAGTCACACCAAAAGTTTGGAACATTGAACACATGGCATTGCACGTATTTGCGGGGTGCGTAGCTTTAGGACATGTGTAGCTTTAGGACCCCTGATCATATGTATTTATGTTTTCACTGATTCACTTACCATACTCGATTCCAGCAAACAGGAAGAATATACTGGTGCAGACCTGAGATATAAGCTTCTTCCTCTTCAAACTCACTTTCAGATGCCACTTCATATTGTTTGTTTGCTTTCCTGGAATTGTAAAATTCAAAATAGAGCCATGATAAAAAAAAATAACAAAAATCATTGGAAATAGTGACATCTGACATACATGTATTCCACCCCATTGGCACTGGACACATAAAAGGCACGATAGTATATGAATTTAACCAACCTGCAAGAAAGAAGGGATAAGACCTAGATAAGACCCAGTAGATTTAAACGAAATAAATGAATGATTAGGCCTACATGTACCTGAAAATACTGAAATGAATACAGAAATTAATTCAAGACTGTTCATTTTCAAAGTATGAAACTTGCAACGAATATGTAGCGACTAAATGAGCAAGCATTCAAAGTGGCTATAATTTCTCTCTCTCTCTCCTCCTTCTTCATGTTCTTCTTATTCACCTTCTTCTTCCTCTTCTTCCTCCTCCTCTTCTTCTTCTTCTTCTTCTTCTTCTTCTTCTTCTTCTTCTTCTTCTTCTTCTTCTTCTTCTTCTTCTTCTTCTTCTTCTTCTTCTTCTTCTTCTTCTTCTTCTTCTTCTTCTTCTTCTTCTTCTTCTTCTTCTTCTTCTTCTTCTTCTTCTTCTTCTTCTTCTTCTTCTTCTTCTTCTCCTTCTTCTTCTTCTTCTCCTCCTTCTTCTTCCTCTTCCTCTTCTTCCTCCTCCTCCTCCTCCTCCTCTTCTTCTTCTTCTTCTTCTTCTCCTCCATCTTCTCCTTCTTCTCCTCCATCTTCTCCTTCTTCTTCTCCTTCCTAATCCGCATAACCGGAAATCTACAGGAGAAATCCTTCATTCCGTACCTGATGTGATGTGATGTGATGTGATTAACATTTGTATACCCAGACGTTGTAATTCCGGACAGGTTGTTAATCCGGACAGGTCATTTTTAAACAGTAAATCGAAAAACTTTTCATGCAATTTGTCACAAATCTTTAACAGGATAGGTTGAAAATCATGGGAATTGCAAATATTCACTGGTTTTAGTGTTACTTGATGCGCGTTTTTCGTAAGATCTGAGGCAAATTTGAGTGACTTTGACAGGCTAATTTTTGTTAAGTGTCCGGAAGTACAACCCCCCATCCTACCGGTAGTTAATATATGTGACCCTCCACCACAAAACGACCAATAAGTCGCAACGGGAGTTTTAGAGTAAACGGCTGAAAAAGGTGGTTTGGGTTGGAAATTTCGATTTTAAGTTTTCTGTATTTTCTGAAAGTTCATTTATTAATCTACCATCTGGCAAAATTTCAGGTTAAAATATCTTGCTGAAATATGTTTTTACTCTAATCGGCCATCTTAGCATCCGTACCCAGACGGAAGTTAGTACCGCCTAGCTTACTGAAAAAAAAGTAGGCTGCTAAAAGGCTTGTCTCGCCTATTGTGCGAGTTGGAATGACTGACCGCACATTCACAAAGACATAGAATTTCTGTAGAGCGAAGGTACATAGTCTTTTTGAACCCCGCTTCTGCCATCAATTGCTCGTGGTCTAGTGGTTAAGACGACGGGTCAGAGGCTTCTCTCTACACTGATGCAGTGTTGGGGATTTGACACCCGCTCAGGTCTTACCTGATTTTCTTTTCCACTTATGAAATTGACAACAATAGCGTTTATTACGTTAAATATGAGCATGATTTCAACAATAACAAATAAGAAACTTGACTAAATATTCACTTTCTCAGGCGGATTTACTGGCGGTTGGGTACGGATGCTAAGTTGGCCCTCTAATCCAAAATGACCATGTTTTCCTGGACATTCAAACTTTCTGTGTCAATTTGCTGGGATTGTACTTCACATCGCTTTTCTGGTATAGCTTAAAAACTATGCACTGTCTGATATTCAAATTCTAATTCTAAATACAAAATTATTAACCTCGCATTAGTCATTGATTTAAGTTAGTGTGAGTGCGGTAGTATAGTCAAGGATTGTAATGCCGAACAGATTGTATTACCGAACGTGTACTGTTAAGCGCATAAAATGGGTTTTCATACGCGTGGGATTACGCGTATGAAAACCACACTATTGAAACAAAGGTTGTCTTTTTCCCATAGGTTTCACACGTTCGGAAATACAGTACCCTTTTCAAGGGACCAAAACGCCGCGTCGTTGGGAAGGGTTCACTCGGAAGGGAATATCGTATTAAATCTACGTTATCTTTTTAAAATTCCATCAACTTCTTTTTCTGTAGGACTTTGAGCATTCATTATGTCAGTTTGACAGATATCCGTTTGATATTTTATTTGCTATCGTTGATTTTCTGAAAAGTGTTCGAACACTGGATCTGCTACCATACGCGTACGGACTGTACGGTACTCACCTAAGCTAATTACTGTCAGCTGTTTCCCTAGAGCTGTAAACGCTGAGACTTTAAGTTTAATAATGGCAGAATGATTTCTGGAATATGCTTCTTTTTTTCTCTCCTGTTTTACTAGTACTGTAGCTATGTTTGAATCAAAGACTTGACAAAGCAGAGCCTATTGCAGTGATGAATGCTGGAGCGCGGCCCGGCCGGTCGGGCAGGTATTCCAATCCAGTTTCCGGACAACTCAGTTCGGCTCAGCTGAAATATCCAAATCAATATCAGAAGAGACTTTCCTTCCCAACCTTACGCGTATAGAACTATCCTTCAGTCGAATATAGCAATACAATAACGTTAGATCATAGAAATACAATAACGGTTAGATCTATGATGGTAGATGAAAGTTAGCCGACAAGTGAAGTATAAGCGAGCGCGAGCCTCCGGGGCCTCCGAGCTCCGGTGCCGGTATACCGGTATACCGGTACGGTGCAGTGGTCATGGTGGTTACTCGTATACGTACGTACGATCGCGCAATGCGCGCGGAAGCGTCACGCGCGCGTTGCGTACAATTAATTCTCATGACGTGTATATATATATATATCGACGGTACGGTACGCTCGCTCAGCTCAGCAATAATAATAGACTGATTTACTTTCAAATATGGACGAAGACACCCCTAATATTGTTGTTGAAATTCGCAAGCTGAGAAAAAAGCTTCGTCAGATTGAAAATTTGGAACGGTTGGATCGACCTTTAAATCACGAGGAGAATCTTAAGGTGAGTTAAGATTATTATTTATGAGGACTTGTTAATAAAATAAGAAACCATTCGTTCTATATAATGCTCATGGCAACAGATTAAAGGATATGTAGTGTGTTTTAATAATGAAAGGCCGCATTCGTTAGGAGTCGCTCAAACATTTTTGTTGTTGTTGTCGGTTATAACCCCACTTGACTGCACCAGACGGCTTATTTATTTAAACCATGCAAATTTTTGGATCTAACTCACATGTAGATTTATAACAGCAAGTTTAATTCAGCATTTTATTACTTATTTAGACTTTGTAAGCATCTAGATATAGATCTAGTCAAGGATTGTAATTCCGAACAGATTGTATGGTGGTGTGACCATATTTCGCGCATGTCCTAAGTTCGCGCACAGGGTAATATCTCAAAAACTAGAAAGAATTTCGAAAATCTGATAGCACCAATCGATAGAGGAACCTAAAATTACCTAGGGACAAAATTTTCTTTCAAATTGGGTGAGAAGTTTTGAAGATATTGACGAAAAATCGGCAAAATTTGCTACTTTTTTGCGTCCATTTCCGAAAATATGAAGTACCGACAAGGGTCTAGAAATCGTCATTTTGAGAGAAGATGTCATCAAACTTGTAAGTAAAGCATGATACCAAATGATTGTATGATAAAATTGCCTTGCAAATGATGTAAATAGCTTACCTTTGATGGATTGTTATGTTGGATTAAGTAGATGCAAACTCGCGTGCGTGAAATAAGGTCTCGCTGTTTTCATGACCCATTTTCAGTTCCATGCGCGTAGCGATCCAACATCGAATTTTGAAATCGGGATATCTCCGAAATTCTTAGTCGATCAGCTTCCTTCTTGGACACATTTGCAGACTAATATTTAGCTTTCCTTTTGGTATGAATCGTTTTGAATAAATTACTGTAGAATATGAGAAATTACAGATGGAATTTCACATTCCTAGAAATTTTTAAAATGTGCGCGAAATATGGTCACCCCATCATATTACCGAATGTGTATGATGGGGGGCCCCTTGTCTATGCACCTAAAATTTCACTTGAAATTGACAAGCTTTTCCTTTGGTATTCCTCTAATGACTGACCTCATTTTAATCCTCATATCCTAGAGAGTAACTGTGCCGAAAATCTGACTAAAATTCGAATAAGAACAATTTCATTTTCACAAGAATAGGCGACGCTGTCATTTTGACACTAAAAAAGGGAAGGTTCCCTTGTCTGTGCACTCATTCACTTAAACACGCAGTTCGGGACATTTTGCATGAAAGTTGGCATTTTCAAGGCATGTGAGTAAAAATTAGGCCTGAGTCGAGTCGGTCGGTCCACCGGCGCCCGACCGATACAGCCGGTCACCGGTGCAATTTCATGCACACCGGCGGACCGATGAAATAAAGAAATACATACATGTAAGAAATTCACAGTGTCAAAGACTTTGAAAATTAACCAGTTTTAAGAACTAAATTTCCTTATTTATATTAAAACTTTCACATGATTTTAAATTTCAATCCTTTAATCAACCAAGTGGGACTATGGAAATAAGATGACCGAGCAAGTTTTCTCAATTTTCTTGCTTGAATTTATCGGCCCTTATATTATTGTTGAATTCTGTGTGAGCGCTGCTGGTACGATTCTGCGCACCTTGCCCCGAGATGGCGCTAATTCCAGGCTAACTCTAGTGGAGTAATTACGAGTTGCAAACAAACAGATAAAAGATGGCAGCGCCCATACACGTATACAGAATGCAACAATATCATAATGTTACGGGCCGATAAATTCAAGCAAGAAAATTGAGAAATCCTGATAGGTAATCTTATTTCCATAGTCCCACTTGGTTGATTAATGGTTTGAAATTTAATATCATGAGAAAGTTCTAATATAGATAAGGGAATTTAGTTCTTAAACTGGTTGATTTTCAAAGTCTTTCATTAACACTGAATTTCTTTATGTGAGCCTGATCGGTTAGTCACGGACGGACATTTGACAAATTTTGAAAGTTTGAAGGCCTGTAAAAAATTAGTTATGAGATGTGTTGAGCTGTTTTATGTTTCACTGTGAAGGGTACCACTGAAGGTGCTAAATGATGATAAAATTTGGTTGCCATGGTTACCTACTAAAAATAGAATCCATTAAATATTCAATGTCACGGACGGACTAGATAGAAATGGGTTTCTTGACTTATCGGTAATCTTTTGTCTTTTCTATCTAAACAAGCTGTCACTGACAAATTTTTTTAACTGCAAATGTTAGTCAAGTAAATTGACTTCCCTGTCACATACATAGAATTTTAAAGCAAGCTGTAACTTTTGCTAGAGGTCCGAAAACTTTTTGTCACGGACGGACATTTGGGCGTCACGGACGGACATTTTGAGCGTCACGGACGGACATTCACTTATAAACTGCATGTGTTCCTATCTAAAATCGTGCATACGTACTTTGTGCTTTCTACTTTTTGTTTGAAATTGATTTTATTCCACTATTAAGCAAAACTTAGCTTGAAAAACTTAGTTCTTAAGTGGAATCTATGTCAAAAGTGGATGCCTGTATTGCAGTGTACATACACAATGTACAAGTGCATTTACTCATGTAGTGTACAACTGTACATGTACAATATATGCTACAGACCAAAATGAACATGTTGAGAACAATGTGATGTAAGATTTCAAAATATAACCCTTTACATTACAGTCATGTAGGTGGACTGAAATCAAACATCAGTATTTAGTATTTTAATTTACTTTACAGCTCAAAGTCATATATTTTGTTTCAAACATAGAGGTAATGTAGAAATAGGATTATGTGTGATTGATCATTATCAATATAGGAAGTAAAATTTCTCATTTGGCTTACAACATCACATACCAGTACTCTTTATAACATCTCATATTTTTCAGTAGTTCTCTCTAAGAGGGTGAAAACCAAATTGTGAAATGCAGATCATTGTCTAAATCTTTCTCATACCATAGTTTACTTTTTCAGTAATGTCTCTATCACTTTAAGAACAATGTTAGCTTTCTGGACAAAGGCCCTAATGGCAACAGCTGAGTGTGTAAAGCCCATATAGAGCCTAATTATGTCATGTTAGTTGAGGGATTGCCCAACACGACTAGTGTAAGTCATATATTATAACTTTCTGACCCCCTTCCCCATAAAAAAACTGTTCCAGGGTTGATGCAACCAATTCAATTATGAGCATTTAAAATTATATATTGTCTAAAAAGGTTTCTTCTTATGTTATGTGATTACATCATTTTTTTTTAATTGTTGGCTGTGTGTGATCCTGAACTACAAAGAATTGCTATCTGTCTCAAATGTTACAACTAATTCAAAACATTCTTACAAAATAGAGTCCAAACATGGCTCTTACGGTCTAATACACATCTGAACTCCAATGTTTATAATTTTCAAAGACAACTTGTAATTTAATTTGAATATTGATCAAGCTTCAGTGTTAATGTTGAATCTAAAACTGTTACATGTTGCTGATGACCAAAAATATACAATAATAGTAATAATGATATTAATAAATAAGTAAGGAAATAAGTATTCATCTTCTGTAGACACCTGTAATGGATGTCTTTTGCAGACTGACAATGCAGGCTGGCTCCCATTAGAGCCATAGCAAAATCATTAGATTTTACGACATTTATTAGCTTGAAAAAGAAAAAAATTGGGGCGGGGTGGGGGGTAATTTTTGCATTAATATAGGGGATCACAATACCATATACAGTCCAACCTGCTTTAGCGACCACCTGTATAGAAAGACTACCTGTCTATATATAGCCCACAATTTTTTGTTTCCCTTTAAAACTGTTTCTCATTAAATCATGTATTAAAGGAACCTGTACATGTACGTAAAGACCACCTGCTCGTAATGACAGCTTTTCTTGTCTGTCTTGAGTGGTCTTTATAGACAGGTTTCACTGTACGTGATATTTTGGATGAAATATGTTCCATGAACCAATAAACAATAAAACAATTCATTGAATTTGAAATCTCACAGCATTTACCATTTCAGTATATTGCAGTGTCCGTCCGTGACAAAATTATTGTCCGTCCGTGACAATTTTCAAATTCGTTTTTAGTATATGTATATTTAATTAATCAAGATTTTATTCATACATGGTATAGGTCTCTAGCTAGTGAGATAGCTCAGCATGGTTTTTGTTTTCATTTTTGCCCCACCAATGGAAAAAAAAAACTTTTACAAATTTTTTCTGTCACGGACGGACAAATTTGCATCAAGATTTGAATGACCATGCGGCACGACCATTTCTGTACAAATATTTTCAAATATTTTTTGGTTTTCAATGGAATGGTGTTTGATCTATAATTATTTGCTAACAAAACCCAAGAAAGTTTAGAGAGTGTTAAACTAGGACCAAATCAATCTTTCTAGAAAATGTCCGTCCGTGACATTAGTGTTCATCACCCCTGTTGAAAAATGGGCCAATCCAATGACTTTCCCGACCTTGTCAATTAAACAAACGTGAATTTTAGTAACTTTAGATATTAGTGAAAAACCTGAAAGTGATTTCATCATAAAAATCTGAAAATTAAATTTTCACCCCAATGCTCACTCTTAACCGATCAGGCTCATGTACCGGTATTTCTTTATTTCAACGGTCTGCCGGTCTCGCCGAAAAATCACCGGCAGACGCTGGTCAAAAAAAGAAAACCATTATGACTCAAGCCTACTTGTAATATAAATATTATGTTCTTTTAAGATCTCTCATGTTTTCCCTCTTCAACAATCAAAAACATGCTACTTTCCTGATGTGGGCGGCGCGTTATATGCAGCTTTTTTGCACCGCATATTTTTTCATGAAATTTCATCGGTCCGCCGTTCTCCGCCGAAAAATCACCGGCGGGCACCGGTCAAAAAAAAAACCGTTATGACTCAGGCCTAGTAAAAATGCATAAAATAGACGTTCTTCACCAGTTTTTCCTCATTTTTTCGCTGATACATATCATTAAAATTGATATGAAGATGATTGTGTTCGTTGCGTCTTTTGTGATGTTAGAATCGCGCAGTTGCGGGGGATGATTGAACTGAAGGAAAAGGGGCATTTCTAAGAGCTGAAAGGGGGCATATAATGAATGAGAGCAGGCTAGAGTTAGATGACACAGAATAACAAAATTGGTAAACGAACGAAGGCAAACGATGCTTCTCATTTTCTACAACGATCCTTCTAACTGTAACTGAGAATATTAGATCCAACAACGGCTGATACAAGTCACTGTCGCAGACAAATTATTTTACAGACTTATAGATGTTTAATGTTATGTGAAATTGTGAATCATTATTGTAGACATTGTCGTAGATATTTAACCAATCAGAAACTCGAGAGTGGGACTCTTATTAACTTGGGGGAAATCTAACTGTAACTGAGAATATTAGATCCAACAACGGCTGATACAAGTCACTGTCGCAGACAAATTATTTTACAGACTTATAGATGTTTAATGTTATGTGAAATTGTGAATCATTATTGTAGACATTGTCGTAGATATTTAACCAATCAGAAACTCGAGAGTGGGACTCTTATTAACTTGGGGGAAATCTAAAACTTCGCAAGTCACGAGGCCAGGCATGGCGCTCGCGCTTGATCGAGAATATGCAGTAGGGAATCCCCATGATCACATGATAGACCTAGTACCTAGCAGCGGCCGCGGCATGTGTATAGCACGATGTGCACGTCGTACGTGCATCTAGTTTCGTGCATATTTAATATTTAATCACTGCGACATCATGGGGCGAAGTGTAGCTGCTAGCCTAACTGTTCTGACTTGCGAAGAAGGTAATTTCACGAGGAAAGAAATTATTTTGCTTGCTAAAGTAGAAGCGAGGTATTTTTTTTTTTCAGTTTGTATTTTAGGAGGATTTTTCCGAACAAATATCGTTTGGTTCGCTGCGGTGTACACTACAGTACACCGCAGTGCAGTGACTGCATGGCGTGCATGCACCACTCGCTGCAGTGCCAGTACCGGTAGTACAATATCAATAACAGTACCGTACCGTACGGAAGGATTGAATTTCTCCAACCATGTCTGTCGACAATGTGTCGTTGTCGGCTAGAATTCAAGACGACATGTCGACAGAGAATTTTTTTCTTGATGACAGCACTATTGGGAAGGGGTTCACTCGGAAGGGAATATCGTATTAAATCTACGTTGTCTTTTTAAAATTTCATCAACTTCTTTTTCTGTAGGCCTTTCAGCATTCATTATGTAAGTTTGACAGATATTCGTTTGATATTTTATCTGCTATCGTTTATCGGCTACCGGCAGCACTTCGCTGCATGATCTACTCTAAGTTAGTAGTAGTATTAGTAAATGTCATTGAGAAATTTTATGTTTGAGTAAATAAAGTCATTTTGTCAATTTGTCTTGATTTAATATGAATTTTGTTCTCACTGGCCAATTGAAAAATGTATTTTAATAAAATTTTCTCCTAGTTGTTATCTGCCCACAAGACTAATTGCACCTCCTATATGCCTATGCTATGGCTACACTCCTTGGCTAAATTTTACGAAGCTCATTCAGCCTAAATATTCAATCTTGAATAATACATGCCATTCAGAGTTTTAGACCGTACTAATAACTTAATTCAGTTAGTAAAATTTCTTGCTGTCTTTGATTTCTCTTTCAGGTTGCCAAGAAGGAGTTTGTTCGTTCCCTGCTTCAAGAAAAAGTGAAGTTCATTAAAGAAGAAATCTCTATCACCCCGGAGACATCAACCAGCACACCAGAGTCGGAAACCATCCCGTGGGTGCCTTCAGCTCTTGCAGAGACACATCCGGCCTTGAAGCCAGAGTGTGGAGGTGCTGCGAGTTCAGATGTCAAGATGAAGAGGAGTTATAATCAGCTGGAGGAGACAGGACGAGATGAAGAAAGACCAGATGAAAGCAACAGCTCAGAGAGGGCAAAGAGACCAAAGGATGATGGGAAGGGTGTAACAAGCACAGGAGGAGGGGATGCCAAGCCTCCTGCAAAGAAAGGACCGGAGGCAGGAAAATCACAGAGCAGTAAGCACGTAGAGTTTTAGGCAATGAGAATAAAGATACATGACAACCTGTACATTTTTGCAAGGAACTTCTGTTTTGCGTAACTTCTACGAGTAGAAATGAAAACCGCAGACACTTTATCAGAAAATTAAAATGTGTTTATCAAGTGTGCATACTACTTTCTCAGTGGTAGATCTATTAAATCTTGGAATGTTTTTTTACTATTAATTGCAAAGTTTTGTCAAATCTCAGCCATACATACAAATTGATGAACTTAAACATACTTGTACATTTACAGCATTGTAATGTTTTGGGTTGTTGTTGTTGTCCATTTTTTTGGGGGGGGGATGGTTATTCATCAAAATTACAATGTGTATGATTCTACAAGTTGTACAACGGTAAACTGATCATTTTGTCTTGTCTTGTTTAGTTTTGTCTTGTTATTTTATATTTGTTTCTTTGTTTGTTGCTACAAATGCTGTCACTTTAAGCAGGGCATGACACTAACAGGTGCCCGAAACACATGAGTGCCCCAATTCTGAGTCAGGACCCCCCCCCCCCCCCCCCCCCCCCAATTTTTACATAGGGCTCATGCATGCAGACCATTATAAAATTCATTCCGGAACCCAGACAAAGGTTAGTTTAAGGTTTATCAGTTGTCCTTCAGACTTGATACCGAAATTGTATACATTGTTTTTAGCTTCGCAGAAGTCCCCTCCAAAAGGTCAGTCTGCTTTGGAGAAGAAGAGAGAGAAATGGTCGAGAATGATTTTCAGCGTTCAGGATGTGGAGGGTCACAATGATTTGATCACAAGCGTAGACTGCAATGACAATGTCATTCTTTCTGGAAGGTATGGACTATGGAATCGGCAGAAAAGAAGACTTTTTGTAGTGTTAATTTCTCGAGTATTCCTTATGTCAAAACAAGCGAAGTTGGCCTTAAAGGGTACCAATCACCAAAAAATATTTTACTCTGTATGTTAGAGGTTCCATGTCATTCTACTATATTCCAAATATGGGCTTCGAATATCACTTCTATAAAGAGATATTACAAGTTTAATTATACTTTCTATACGCATAAAAGCGACTTGTGAGTAGACTACTCAACGCACCCATACGCGCTCGCCAAGATAAGGGCTCGTGCGGAACCCAACTCGGAGGTTCGGTTTCGCGCGAACACCTTCATGTTATCCTTTATTTCCTTCATACTCCTGAACTGTTGACCTATAGAATTTCAGATAAAGTTCTTTGAGGTTAAATTTGTACTTCCTAGCAGTATACAAATTCTCTTTTCAGGTGGTTGGTAGACTTTAAATATAAGTGCATTGTGTAACTAATTCTTAGAGTGCTATAGTTTACAGAAACAAAAATTATACTTGTCAAACTGTGCATATGTTTTAAGCCTTTACAGCACTTGGCAGCTGTCAGTGAGTCTTTTTTCTTCACAGCTTTCATGAGGTTGGATTGGCAATTTCTTTGTGGAACTGCAACCTGCACACCTCTTCTTGTACATTTGTCATGTTGAGTACTGTTACTGTGTCAGAAATCTGTGATTTTATGCCATGTAGCAGTGAATATCCCTCTCATGTGGATAGTTGCCATTTAATTTTCCTGATATAATATTTTGGACATACACATAAGTATTACTTTTAATTGTTTTCCTCTTTCATTTTCAGTTTCTCTCCCATATTTAAGCACTGCAGACTATGCATTTGAAGTACAATATTTAATTGTATGGCATCTTTGACCCTCATCATTACCATTATAGGTATTCTGGATTTGAAAAACAAACACATTCTTTTGCTCTTATTTCAGTCGAGACACAACAGTGAAATCCTGGAACTGTCAAACTGGATCAGAGATGAGTAGTCTCGGAGGCCACAGTGGTGCTGTAACATCGGTCTACCTGCTGACAATAGGGGAGAACCAAGCATTAGGTACATGTATGCATCAAAATTCTTTCAGACATTTACTATCTATGAAAGGGGCTTTGTTTCAAAATTAACCGAAAATCATTTATTCCAATACATGTAGGTCTCCAAATATAATGTTTGTAACATGATACAAAATTACTCTTCAATTGTGCCAAGACAATAGTTCTGAGAAAATGTGAACCAAAAACATGTATGCATTGGAAGAGAACTTTTAAATGCCTTATGATTTCACCTGTGTCGTGGTCTAGCGGATAAGTCAAGGGACTATGGAATACTTGGTACAGGCACTAACATCATTTGGCAAGATAACAATCTACATTTGCCACTCCCCATTTAGGTGAAGTAAATAGATACCCGTTAGGAAGGAACACTTGAGTAACCTATCGCTGTAGCTCCGCGAAAACTGGGGAAATAATAGTATTAAGAAGTTTGTATCTTTATGAAAAAGCTCTTTATAAATTAGACTATACAGGCAGAATTGCATCACCAATAAATTAGGTATTTCTATTTCCTTCCAGCTAGTCACTATGACTTTGAACCAGACAAAACCTGTCACCTGGCTCTCAGCTCATCTAAAGACTGTAGTGTGAGGCTTTGGGACTTGGACTGTTCGAAAGAGCTTCGATCCATTTATACATTCAACCCAGTAACAGCAATGGCATTCTTAAGTGATATATCCTGTGTAGTGACTGGGTCAGGTAAGTCTATAATGATTCTTCACTAGAAATATTTGATGTACTCTGTGCGGAATGAGAATGAAACTGATCTGATCGCATGAAATCAGACCAAATATTAGTTCAACTGTATCATATTTATAATGATTACATATGTATTGTTATTATTGACCTTGACATAATGGATCATTTGAAATGATCTCTTTCTATTTTGGTGAAACTTTGATATTTCTCTCCCATTCTCTCCTCTGAAAGTGTGCATGATCTGTCTGTAGGCCTCTTTGTTTTTTGAATGAAATTATCAAAGTTCCTAGTGCTTATTTCATGTAAGTGTAAATTATACCTTTGGGCACGGTGTGTTTAGCTACTTTCAGTAGCATTATTGAGTTTTCATACAAGTACATGTACTGTCTCACAACCTTAGAGGGAAATCCAACCTTAATAGCAAGTTGCTCTGAAAGAGAGGGGGAAAATCAGAGAAGCAGATTGGTGAAAGTTTGAACAAAATCGGACAAGCAATAAGAAAGTTATGAATTTTTGAAAGTTGTAAGCACTATCCTTGTGGGAATTTCAAATTGGCCGAATAGGTAATGTCCCTGTGATGTAGTTGACTCCAACACACAAAATGACTAAAATGTCATTTTGTTTTGAATGTAGTACTCATTTGGATTTTTTTCTTTCATGAGGACCTATAGATAACAATATGCTATCTTCAATATATTTTGAGTACTGCCTTGAGGTTAAAGGCACTTCGGAGAAAACCGCAAATTAATGATATTTTTGTGTACGACAAACGGGAGAGTTGTCCACAGATATGTCACAATCGACTCACCAAATTGCCAAATTGAGATTTGCATAGATGTAGTGATCTCATTTTTCTAACATCCATAACTTTCTTATTCCTTGTCTGATTTCTTTCAAACTTTCATCATCCTGTTTTTCTAAAAAAATTTCTGCTTTCACACAAAATCAACTTATCACCAAGGTTGGATTGCCCTTTAATTTCTAATCAGTGCTGACTACCTATACCTGACTGTTTATGTGTGCGTATGTGGGTGTGTGTATATATTTATGTTCATTCCAACAGTCCTTGTAACAAGAGTCCTCATTTGTCCTTTCAAATTGGTTCGCTGTTGCTATGATGCTTACAATTTTCGTAATAAGTTTTTAAGACTTCATTATGGGTTTTTGAAAGATCACAATGGGGACATGGTTTGAAGATACATGTATGTAGTGATAACAGTGATTTCAGATGTGTGAATTGAGTGTTTGCTCTGACACTCCTTGATGTAGATGGAGGCAAGGTAGAGCTGTGGGATGTGACGTCTGGTGATAATCTCTTCTCTTCTTTGGCTCATGAGGACAGCGTGACATGTATCAAGGTAGTAACATTTCCAACTTTCTGATTGTCCTCAATAATTACCTTTTGAATTTATAATTTGATTAAATGTGATTAATTCTTTATATAGTGCTTCCAAGTTTGCAGAAGGTTATTACAATATCGAAGTTTTTTTTCATCATGTTCATTTATCACTGTTCCTCTTGATAGTATAGTCTCCTGTGATAAAAGCAAACAAGCTTTTCCTAGTTAAAAATTAGTAAGTCATGTATTAGAAATTTGCATGTTAAAGCTACCTATGGCACCTCAAGGTTTACAAATTTTGTAACACTGTTTGCTTGTCTTTTCGCCAAATATCATGAAAATGTATTTTGAGATACTAGACATGAAAAATTGATTTGTAAACTTGCCACATTTGCTTAAATTAACATTGTGTTGTGTATGAAGAAACAGTGTTATGTTCCTGTCATTGATTGTGACATCATCTTTGACACTCCTAATCATATTCAAAGGTCAGGGGTCATCAGGTCGTGACAGCATCCTACGATGGAGTCATTAAGCTATGGGAACTGAGGGACAGGTCACTTCATGTCATCTTTGAGTCCGAGAACATCCGCAGCCAATCAGGCACTCTGGTTCAGCGACCAATCATGTCCTTGGGATTGTCTGACAGTGATGTCTACTATGGGGATGAAGGAACAAATGTCAAAGTTTTAGATTGGAAAAGAGGTGTGTGAAATGGAAAGAACATTATATTCAGTAGATAGATGTATCTTATGATTCATGAGACAAAAATGACCTTCCTACTCAGTAACTAAGCTTCATGCATTCCATGCTGCTCCAAGTAGAGTCAGTGCTGAGATTCATATTTCGGCACTGATTATTATTTAGGCAGGAGTGCAATCAGTCAGGAAACTTTTACACAGACTAAAATTCTCTACATTGCATTTAAATCGGCACATGATGAATTGAGACATAAGTGTTTGTCGCAAACTGGCAGTCATTACATGTCTATGTCATATCATTTTCGATTTTCTCATGAATTTAACAGCATTCAGCACGAAACGACAGTAAAAATGTTATATCATAATCTACAAGCAATACTTGCTTAACGAATTCTGTATTTTTGATGCAGCACTACCAGGATCCATTTCATACCACAGAGTATAATTACCAAGTGGACTCAATTAGAATGAACTTTGAACTTTGTAGGAACTGTGAGGAAGTTGAGCCATCACCTGTTCTATGATTCTCACTAATGAAGTTCCTATGTTCTCATCTTACAATCTTGACAATGGCCTTCCATAAATAATCAGTGGACTTTTAACAGTTGAGTTAGGTGTGACTTATGCCACTTTCAAGTAAATTGGCTGTTATCATTTAACTGAATGAACTTTGACTCTTGCAGGCAACGTGAGGAAGTTGAGAAACCATCTTAGTGAATTTGGAAGTACCTACTCAATGATTCTCACGGATGATGTCAACATGTTCTCATCTTATGATCTGGACAATGGAGTTGGAGCCATCAATGGTAAGGAAAGAAAGATGAAATCGTCTGCTGAGACCCAGAAGGGTGTTAACCATTTCGCTCTGGGCACTTGAAGTGAAAACTATTTTTGGCTTTCATGTTAAGGAAAACTCTGTTAATTGTCATAACAAACTGAAATTGTGCGCAGTAAACACTAATCGTTGGTGCTTGCGCAGATGTCTCTGTTAACTTTACATGAGCACAGTCATCTTTGCGCAATCATTGTTCAATGACTTGTCCTGATTTTGATTTGTTATGACAATTAACATCGATTTACTAACATAAAAGATAACATCGTTTTCAGAATACGGCCCCAGGCTCTTGACAGTTTAAGTAAAAAATTTTTTAGGTTTTATTTCAGGGAGGGAAGTGATAACTGTTTAGGTTTATTTCATGGATGGAGAAGTGATAAGGTGTATTGCTGAGTTTGTGAAAGTGAGAGATGGTGTAGTTACGAGACATTTTGTTTTCATCTCTTCCATATGTGCAGTTTTCTCAGCATCTGACAATCATTACCTTGCCACGTTGTGTGATCCAGAGACAAGTCAGATAGAGTCTATATCTTGCCCAGACCAATCCAATCCATCTCTGTGCTTCATAACGGCAGGTCAAGAGCTAAGGATATGGCGATGTCTACCCATAAACCAGCGCAGGTAAGAATGTATGGGACCATTGGAGAATAGTAGTGTATCTTGTGGTTCAAATTTGTGAAATTTGTTTGTGTAATATTGTTTCCTAAAGAAGTGTATCTATCAGATCTGCTAATGTCTCTTGACTGACTTTACTGTCGCCTTCTGAAAGACACAACTCGGAATCGATTCTTGGTTTGTTACATAGTCAGATCAGATTCGACCAATGGAGCAACTCACATCAGTGCTTTACTCTTGTACTCTCAATTGTAAATCACTGTATAAAAACAGATATTATTGTTATGACTAAGAAGAATTGACTCTGCATCAATTGATAGAAACATTAACTCATTTTATATTTGTTAACCTTTTAAACCTTGTAATGGTAAATGTATGATGAAGCTTTTTAGAGATTTTTTTGTTTCTAGTTATTTCAGCTAAAAAAGATATTGAATAATATCTTGTTAATAAACTGTGATGTTTTTTTTATTTATGTTAAACAAAATTTGTTTGAAGTAGAATTTGGATTTGAATTATTTCTTTTTATCTCTCCCTCCATTTCTGACCTTAAGTTCTGAAGACACAATCTCTGCGACATTTGACCATGCTTTCACGATACCAGCGGACGACTCTGACGATGAGTCCAGCGAATCTGAGCTGAGTGGAGACGATGTATTCAGTCGAGGTACGACCAGGGGATCGAACAGGGGATCAAACAGGAGATCGAGGCGGCATGGAAGTGATGATTCAGAACCACAGCAGTCCTCGTCCTGGCTTTCTTGGTGTTCATTAATCTGAAATCATTCGGGTTTATTCATCCGTTATCATTCATTTTGAGATATGTGCGTCATCGCTAAAAGACTCTGTTCCATAGAAATGTGACGCTACTGCCAGACAGTATAGTGCAAATGCATCGAGTTTATTTAAATTACATATGTCATGTGTCACCACAATAACTAGACAAAGTCTCAGTTCGCAGTATTGATAAAATTGGTGTTTGGTAATGGAAATGTTTTGTCAAGTTCGAAATCTGTGGTATCTAATACCTCCTGTGACTGCTTTCTGAACTTAAATTCAAACTAGAAATATCTGAAATTAGTGTATAAGCGTCATTTTTCACATCCATTAAAAATCACATCTTGTATCTTCCTCTTCCATGACAGGAACATGCATTGTTATTGTGGCAGACCAATGGATTAATATTACTGTCAATCTGACAATCTTCGGACAATCATTACTTCTCCAAAGCAAATCAGTATTATGTGTATAGTGGAAAATCTTTGGCCCAAATTTACAAAGTAGGTTTATCTTAATCCATGGTTTAAACCTCCATAAGCGTAGTATTACACGCATGGCCTTATGTCCAATGAAAGGCCATTAAACGGCAGCTTTATATACGCTTATTTTAGGCCACGGGACGTGGAGGTTTAAACCATGGTTTAGACCATGGATTAAATTTGAACCTTCTTTGTGAATTTTGGCCTATGTGTGACAGAATATTTTGTGAATAATGTGGTAGCCAGTTCATGAAAGAGATGATGAGAAAGAGAAAATTCAAAACAGAAAGTAAAAAATTAAATGCATCGTTGCTCAATACCAGGAACTAAACTAAAACGGTAATGATAGAAATTATGCTTTAGAACAAAATTATAAGACAGAATACATATTACAATCAACACAAAATGTTCACACCGAGTTACTAGTACAGTGGAAACCCGCTGTAAAGAGCTCCGATATGAAGAGAATCCTGATATAGGAAGGTAATTTTCTTGTCCCTGGTCTTAAAGAGGGTACCCAATGCTGAAACAATGTTAGTTGATTTAAAAGATCATGATTTTATTAGCAGAAAATCATCTGCCTTAAGTTTTTTAAAAATTCGTGTTGCCAGAAAAATCCCCGAAATATGGTAAGACTTCAGGATATTTTGGCCCCTCAGCTGTGTCCCAATTTCAGCTAGGTAACCACAATGACGTCAAAGTGGTTACCTTGTCGCGCAATTATAGCAAAATGCGCGCAAGGTGTAATGCATTTTGTACATCTAGCGTGCAACACATCTGCAATACGCGAACCTGGGTAACCACTTTGACGTCATTGTGGTTACCTAGCTGAAATTGGGACACAGCTGAGGGGGCCAAAATATCCTGAAATCTTACCATATTTCGGGGATTTTCTGGCAACACGAATTTAAAAAAAAATTTAAGGCAGATGATTTTCTTCTAATAAAATCATGATCTTTTAAATGAACGAACATTGTTTCAGCATTGGGTACCCCCTTTAAAGGGAGCAACCACTCGATATCCATGTACATTCAACAACACTCAATCTTGGAGCAGCGAACAAATTTGCCGTCGAGGGTGGGGTAGTTTGTCAGTTGAGTTGTTCAGTTCGTCTTTCTTCGGTCGAATGCGTATGACTGCAATTGTGTGCTCGTTTACCGAAGATGTATGGAGATTCCTGAATATTACCCGTGCCAGGCCAAGCTCCAAAACCCACGATTGGCAACTTTTCGGTCCCTTTAATGTTCTTTTGTTTTTTCCCCTGATATAAGGAGATTCCTGATATAACAAGGTAATTTCCATGGTCCTAATTTCCTTGTTATAGTGAGTTTCCACTGTAATAGGATTTTTTTAAAGTAAAATAATTAAAGTTGATGAATTGTGAAAATCATTTGTCAGTCCGATACTCAGTTTTGAGGTAGATAACTAGATCAATCCCAAAGTTTTTATGTCATTATTTACTTTGTTTTTCATTGTGCTGTTTTATACATCTGCAAAACCTCTAGATTCTTCATGGGATGTAAGGGTGCATAGATGTTGAAAGGTAATGTTTAGGTTTTGGTAATCCCTCAAAAATTTTTTTCAGATTTCTTGGATTTTTGTTGATAAGAAGCAAGATACTAGCAATACTAAGATGCTGTGAAGATTTCACCTCCGTAAGAGATACATTTTACAAATGAGAGGTAAAAAATAATTTATATACCGGGCCAGGGATATAAACTTTCAACAACGGCAGTGTGCACTATACACTGTGATGCATGAAAAACCATTGAGGATTATGTGTATTCCACACACAGTGACACACATGCTATCTCCATACGAAGCCCCGAGACTGTTGCGTGGGGAGCCATTGGGGTGGAAAGGTCATACCGTCATAGCATAGGGCAGTATGTTACCGTGATCTAGCGTTCCTTACAGATATGTACACTAAAATTCACCGGAAATTGTTGATGGAATACCATATGATTTTGTACAAACTTCTTTGATAAAAGGAGAACAACATAAGACTATACCCAAACTTTCCATGAGCTTTAAAGGAGTGTATGCTGAGCTTGCTGGCTTTAATGAGTTTTAGTAGTAATTTATGATGTGCCGTTTGTCTTATCATATTAGAAGGTACATGTAATACACAGAGATTTTTAAGCACTTAGCAGCTAGTGCTCTACATAAACTGACAGGTACATATATTATCAGCTTTATCATCTGAACTATGACTAAATCTTCTGTACATATGAGAGAATTATATGTGGATGTGGTGCTGTGTGTATGTTCACAAATGATTCCGATGACCATTGTAGCCAGATCATTACGTTGGATTTAAAAAAGTAAAATGAATTCTTCATAATATTCATGTGCAAATATTAAAAAGAGATAATATACAGATTTCTGTGTAACAGATACATTACAAAATATATGAAACATTTATTAGATATTCACAGATATTCAGTACTAGGTTGAGTAGAACAAACCATGAAATGAATAAAATGAGTCAAATATTTTTTCCTCCATTGTTTGGACATGTAATGAGGTTAGGACGTGTTGTTCCCTGATAACAAGTACAGTATTCAAAATACTGAATTATACGGTATGTGAAAGTATTCTCTATTCAATTTTTTTTTTTTTATTTTAATTATATTTTACTGATTTATGTTATCATTTGCCAATTTACTGTAGAACAACTGTGTTTGAATTGTTTTTAAAATGTCCTGTGAATTGCAAATGCCTGTCGAGCCATTATTATTGTAAATTATATAGATTTTGAAGCATTAAATGAATATTGTTGTTCTGACATGGTTTTTTTTTTAAATATTTGTAAAATAGAGAGAAGCAAGCATATATTATACAGTGCATCCCAGAAAAGAGGTTAACAATGGAAAAAAGTCTACTTAAAAAGTCTAAGTAAAGCCAAGTTATGAAAGAATAGGCTTTGTTTTTTGTATGCCTTTACAGATCCCATCAGAAATTTACGTTTGACTGAGAAAGCCAGCTTTAGTTAAAAACTTGCCAAAATTTATTTTTCAAAACACATTAAGTAATTAATTGCTCCCTGAAGCATAAAGATATTGATGAGATTTGTATGTACATACAGAGAACAAAATCCGTTCTTTCATGAACTGTCTATTATTGAACGAAGTTCGCGAGGGGACTATGAAACGGGCTCCGTTCGTGTGTGCGTGTGTGTGTGTGTGTGTCCGTCCGTCCGTCCGTCCGTCCGTCCGTCCGTCCGTCCGTCCGTCCGTCCGTCCGTCCCGTCCGTCCGTCCGTCCGTCCGTCCGTCCGTCCGTCCGTCCGTCTGTCCGTGTGTGCTCAAATGTTAGAAAATGCTACTTCTCCGTCATTTCTTGGCCGATTTTGATTCTGATTGTTTTATCTGATAGGGCTGGGTGGGGGCTTCCAAACTTCTACACAGAATTTTGAAATTCATTAATTATGCAAATTTATGCAAATTTATTCAAAATTGAGAAAAATGCTACTTCTCTATTTCACATCGAATTTTGATTCCGATTGTTTTATCTGATAGGGCTGGGTGGGGGCTTCCAAACTTCTACACCGAATTTTGAAATTCATTAATTATGCAAATTTATGCAAATTTATTCAAAATTGACGAAAAATGCTACTTCTCCTCTATTTCACATCGGATTTTGATTCCGATTGTTTTATCTGATAGGGCTGGGTGGGGGCTTCCAAACTTCTACACAGAATTTTGAAATTCATTAATTATGCAAATTTATGCAAATTTATTCAAAATGGAGAAAAATGCTACTTCTCCTCTATTTCACATCGGATTTTGATTCCGATTGTTTTATCTGATAGGGCTGGGTGGGGGCTTCCAAACTTCTACACAGAATTTTGAAATTCATTAATTATGCAAATTTATGCAAATTTATTCAAAATTGACAAAAAATGCTACTTCTCCTCTATTTCACATCGAATTTTGATTCCGATTGTTTTATCTGATAGGGCTGGGTGGGGGCTTCCAAACTTCTACACAGAATTTTGAAATTCATTATTCATGCAAATTTATGCAAATTTATTCAAAATGGCTGAAGGTTCATAATGTTTTCATGTTTTATATTTCAGTTGTATACATGCATTGTTGGTATTCTCTTCTTTTGCATGCAGTAACATTATTATTTTATTCACTAAAGTTTTTCACTGAAGTTTTAAGGTTCAGGCTAGTTAATTTCCACAGATCTGCACTTCCGGCGGGGACATTTATTACGTATTGCGTAATTTACTCATTCACTTGTTGATCAGAATATGAAAATTTCTAAATTTCTTCATGACTCCACTATGCTGATACCAGCCAGAACAGACACCAATTCTTGTCAAGTCTGGATTTTGCACCTTTTTACAAAATCGGACTTTGCTCACTGGAGCATAAAATATTGCCAGATCTTTAGGTGTCATTTAATAGAAGAGACCTTAAGCTATCCACAGGTGTGCAATTTTGCTTCAAATGTTAAAAAAATATATATTTGGGGAGACTTTTCTGACTTAACTTTTTTCCTGGGACACACTGTAGAGAAGCAAACAGATAGAGAGAGGGAGTGGGGAATAGAGAAAAGTGACAGAGAGACAGGCAGGGGGAGAGAGAGAGAGAGAAAGAGAGAGAGAGAGACAGAGAGAGAGAGAGACCCCCAGATAAGAAATACAAAATACCAGTACATGTATAAGCATAGTTACAGTTTTGTTAGATTCACCTGTTCCCTTTTAAAAGATATATTTTCAGAAGAGGGAGGGATAAACCAAAGATACAGATAATGAACAATACATTCTTAGAGAACAGAGAGAGGGAAAGAACTATATATTAAAAAGGAAAAAAAATTGAGAGGAAGGATGGAGATTTGTATGTGTATGCACTCTTACAGGACTCGGATGAAAATGTCAAAGGTTGAGGTTGTATTGTTTAGCGTTACAGAATACAGTTACATGCTCACTCTAAGAATGTAGGCCCTTTTACTTTTAAATGAACAGAAAGACCAGAAGGAAAGATGCATTGGATATATATATATATCTATATCTACCAATATCTTTCCAAATCCTACAGAAAGGGCAATCGTAACAATGCTGTTTATTCCATCACAATAGAAATAAGTTATATATATATATTTATATATACATATATATATATATATATATATATATATATATATACATATATATATATACATATATATATATATTTATATATACATATATATATATATATACATATATATATATATTTATTTATATATACATATATATATATATATATATATATACATATATACATATATATATATATATATACATATATACAAATATATATATATATACATATATACAAATATATATATATATATATATATAATATATATATATATATATATATATATATATATATTAGAGACAAAATAATCAGCTTGTTGATTGTGGTAGCTCATCAGGAAGAAGACGAAGGAGGAGGAGGAGGAGTAGGATCGAGTAGGGAGATATGGGGAAACGGGAGGAGAAGTAATGTGATTAATAGACTGAGATGGGTATGACAAGTGGTCAACGACTTTTTTTTTTTTTAAGTTTTTTTTTTAAAACATTTAATCACAGATTTTAACATGCTGAATTCAAATAACAATGAAAATGGCTGATTAGATACAATTTTTGATATTCATTATTTTCACATTTTATCTATACTGGTTACATATACGTGTAGGTGTTTAAAAAAAAAAATCCAAACCCAAACCTGCAACTTCTTCTTCTTCGGTACGTGTCGACAGATTTGCTAGCCCATGTAGAGACAAGGGTCGAGACGTCGAATGATCATGGACTATTACAGAATGATGATCTTTGGTTGATATGTTTCAGCGTTTCGGTCTTAATACTTTATATAACATGTTGGCCCTTTATCAATTTGATTGTTTAATAATTAATTCAAAAGATGAAGGATGTCCAGTGTTTGTGGTATGCTTTTAACCTCTCTTCAAATACTTTTTGTAAAATAAAGCTTGAATTATATTTTCACTTTTTGATAAAACAAGGCCAAATGATATGTGTGTGCCAGGCAGTAATTTTAAGTCAAATACGTTGTGTACCAGAGCTGAAATACAAGAGCACAGGGCCTCTTGCATTTTGTCAAGACCGTACCGTAGCTCCATATGCGCATGCGCGCAGTTGAGAGATTGTCCCTCATTGCTCATTGAGTACGTCATTTGTAAGTGTAAAAATTACATTTTTATGTTTCTTTGTGAATTATTTCGTTTCTTGTAACTTTATTATGACAATTTGTAACAAGTCTAATATATTTTCTTCTCTTTAGCGGGATGGATGTCATGGAAAATACTATAAAAAGAGGGAAGTTTGGAGATACTTCGTTATTACAGTCCCATACGTAGAGATTAGTGTGGGGCACTCACACATATATTCGTGGTTATTGTTGTATCTGTAAAATTAATGTTAGATAACCTCGCACTCCGTACCTTCGTACCGCCGAGAGTTGCCTCCCATAGCAAGTGTGATCTCTAGCACATATGTGTGCTGAAAGCGGCAAGATCGCCAGCCAAAAACAGCCTGAGAATTTTCACTTGATCAAGAAGATAAAGATTCTATCACATGGAGTAAATCAGTAAGGGCAATGAAGGGGGGGGGGGGGGGGAGGGCACTTCTACTTCTTCTTCTACGAGGGTACTCCGCAGGATCCATAAGTCAGGATATAATGCAGAGGAATTAAACTTAGGTGCATAGTTGCAGTGCATGTCTGTTGGTGCATATAGAGAGTGTGCGAGTAAAAATCAATCCCTCAGTTTAGATGCTGAGTGGAAGAGCTCCCTTGAAGGCCTCCAATGAAGTGGCATCAAGGGTGTTATTTGGGAGCCCATTCCAGACTGTTATTGTACAAGGAAAGTATGAGCTCCGGTAGAGTTGGGTGCGAGTGGGAAACATCTGACTGTAGCTTGTTTGAGTGATACTGTCGTGTATTGCTGGGTATCATGGGTGTTGTGAAGTGCAGAGGGTCGATGGCTATCATCTTGTGCTGAATCTTGAACATCAAGCTGAGGCTTGCAGCATTCCTTCGTCTCTCCAGGCTCTCCCATTTCAGGTGTTGGATTATGGCTGATACACTTTCGGGGCGATGGTATCTCTGAAGGACAAACCTTGCAGCTCGCCTTTGGATTGCTTCGATCTGGGTGATGTGCTTGTTAGTGTGGGGGTTCCAGACTGGGCTGCAGTACTCTACATGTGGTCTGACAAGAGAGAAGTAGGCTTGCTGGCGAATCTTCTGAGATGTTTTCCGTAGATTTCTGCTCACAAGACCTAGCATCCGGTTGGCCCGAGATGTGATGTTGTTTATATGGTCAGACCAAGACAAGCTTATCTGGGGGGGGGGGGGGAATAGCCAGGATGGCTTCCTGAGTGTTAAAAAAAAAAAGGGCTATACGCCATTTACACTACAGGAAGCCAGGTTTTTTAATCCGCCATTCTAATTGAGCCAGTTTGGCAGGTTATGAAAAATGCCCTGGAAAATCCTTTTCCCGTTAACTCCCGCCTTCGACAGGTTCTTCACCATAGCGTTTCCTCCTAGGGAAACTTTGGGCAAATTTTTGTAAATTTCTTACTAAAATTCAGCCGCCCAAAGAACCAAAATAAGCATGAAAATTTTCCGAGAACTCACCAGTGTTTGTGTATCCATGGATCCTCTTGTAATGCAGATTCAAGATGGCGGCTGCGTGCGATGGGGCGCGCGTGCGCTGTCGGCGATACAACCATAATCGAAACTATACGATGTGGTGCAGTGGTGGAGATGTCTGACGCAATTTCCATGAATGCTAAACATAAAGTCAACGTAGATGGCACTAAGCCAGTTGAGACCTCAACATTTAGCATTCATAGAAATTGCGTCAGACATCTCCACCACTGTACCACATCGTATAGTTTCGATTATGGTTGTATCGCCGACAGATCGATGTGCGCGCGCGATACCGAGTTTCTTTGTGGACAAAATTTTATTGGCCGAGTTTAGTCTAAAACATCTGCCGCATGAAAACAACATGCGATCGCGAAAAAAATTGGCAGGGATTTCTTAGGTTTTGGACACGATTTTGACTTTGAATTTTGCTGGAAATATCAGAAGTTCTTTCTAACGGCCATTTAAAGTAGGACTGAGATTTTAAAGCGCTGAATTTGAAAGGAAGTATTTGAAATATTTATCTTACTTTTCCCCTCATACCTTAAGTACATGCGATAGAAAATGACTAGTATTTTTGCATTCGTCCCGCGTAGTGGTCAATATGGCCACTATAGTATTACGTGGTGTGGATGAGATGACTATCATGTCATTGCATTGTCATTGTTGAATTGCATTGACCATTGTCTGAATCTGTTCATTGATTTTGGTATGCCTGTCTTATGAGCCCCACATAGTGTCAATGGGTGAGTGTTTACTGCCTCCTTATAATATTATTCTCTAATCTGTGCGATATATGCAATACAAACCGTAATCTTGGCTTTACAAACAGACAAACAGTGAAATTGAAATAGTGATTTTGGTCTAACACTAAAGCAAGTTTTCTTAAATGTAGGACAATACATGTAGGAGTGAAGTTGAGAATACTTTCATTCTATGCCATTAAGTAGTATTTTGCTAAAATGCTGTCTATCACTATCCAAATACATGTGTGTGTAAGTTTTTGTTATCTGTAGGATAACCTGTACCGCAGTGACTTCCTCCAATATGTGAGCATGGGTTCTCGGACTCGCTTGAGAGTTTCAAAGGAGTAATATCACAAGCTACCACTTATCCTCCCAAAGCAATATGGCCATGGTGAAAACACATAAGGGCTGCCCTGTACTGCTGTCCTATTGCCAGCAACAATAAACAAATGCAGATTGCCTCTCTCCACAGTCCACACAGAGAGGGCAGCAGTACTGAAGGATCAGTCTCAGCAGAAAAATAGAATGAACACAAAATTTAATGCTTAAAATTCCATATTTCCTGAATCATTGGTTTAGCTGGTCACCAAACAAGAGGGACTTTGACAGACAACTTGCTAGTAGGTAATATTCTGAGTTTCACTCTCTTGATCTGGTATTTTGGCTGGATATATTATAGTTTCAAGTGGGGCTGAGTGGGTCAGGCATACGAGTGCAAGCTACCATGAATCAAAAACAGCATGAAAATTCCATTTGATTGTGGTAATAGAGATCCAGTCGTTGGATGTATATATAGGAATTGGACATTTGATCATCCTACATTGTAAATGGTATTTTTGCAATGTAGGATGAAGTATTTGTGGAATTTTGTTGATTATTCTGGCATAGTTACCTCTGCAACTTACAGGTCGACGGCCACTGAAATTCACGCAACACCATGCACAAATGGTTCTGTGAGTGAAAAGACTAATAATACATTACATTTGTGACACTTTAAACAAGTCATAATGTTTCTTTCTCATTAATAATTCATAAACACCAGATTTAACCATCAATTTTTTCATTGCTTCTCCCTTGCGTAATTTGGGACAGTTTTCCTAGCAGGCCAAGCTTCTACTGTAGTCATGAACATGCACAACAAGTCAACCCTGAACAGTCCCTGTTCTTTGGAGCAATATCTCCTCCTAGCCAAGACGGCCAAGGGGGCTGCTATGGTGGCTCTCATCAAACAATGTGTGGAGGCACCTGGGGTCTACGTGTTTGGAGAGCTCCTAGAGATGCCTAACGTTACAGAGGTAAAAACAATACAGTGATAGAAACAGTGTTTGAATTTAACTCGTTGACTGCTGATTTCTCTCATTCCCATCAAGGTTTAATGCAGGAGCCACCCAGTTCCTGTAGGCAATGTGTTAACCCCTAGGAGACAATTGACCACATTTTGTGGTTTGGCTCAATAACTTTTAATTCAGAGCCCTAAAATATATACCAGATGTATGAATAGAAAGAGCAAAAATTTCTGCACACATTGTGTCCATTTTTTTTTTTTTTTTTTTAATGACCATATTGAATTTGATGCCAGGAATTTTAAAAAGGAGAATAAGCTTGAAAATCCTTAAATTGGCAACACATTAAGAGGTTCAAAATTGGCAATTTTGTCAACTTTTCAACAAAGTTCTTAAAGACATTACATTTTCTTTGAACCATGTAACATGAAAAGAACAATATGGTTGCCATTTTGAAGATCAAAATGTGATCAATTTAGCTCTTAAATAATTCCTGTCCTGAAAGGGTTAAGATGATCGGGAGATTTGATTAAGCGGAAAGTAATAGTTCCTTCAAATCTGAATACACAGACTGTCCAGTACTGGAAAGAAAGAGAAAACTACCAAACAGTTTTCGTCAAAAATGTATAAAGCTGAGTACGGAGCAAAGGAAGATAACAAAATCAAGCTAGTTGCCTTGCGCATTTCAAGTAAAAACGTCATTAACCCATAGCAGTTCAGAGTTTTCTCATGGTCTAAATTAATCAGTTTTCCCTCCTCAAATCGGCAACAATTGTTCTACTCCTACATACATGTATGTAGTTTTAAAAACATAAAATTGTTTATTGAATGAACCAATGTGAATGAAAATTTATCAGAAAATTTGCCAATATGTACATGAAAATAGTGATTATATATTTCACACTGCATTGCCAATTTAGAGAGTTTAATGATAAGTTACAATTGAAAATGCTCTTATTCATCAATATTTCAAGAAAAGTATTTAGAGAAATGTGATTAAACTTGCTTCCAATAAATTTTACATCCTTCAACTTTGCAATGTAAAAACCTTTGTCTGATACAAGGTATAACATTTGAGTTATTAACAATCATAAGTGTCCACTGGTTTTTTAACTCCTAGTACAATGACAATACCTGTGTATTCGCTCAAAGTCTACATTCAAATGACTTTTGACATACTAATTCTTCCTGTTATACTAATAAGTTACTTGTCGTAAACTCTTTATTATTTTTGTTATGTGCTCTTTGTTCATAAATCTTTTTTTCCCCCTCCTTTTCAGCTTGCTAATGGACCTAATGCAAATCATATAGAACTCTTGATCCTTTTTGCCTTTGGAACATACAGTGATTATTTAGGTAAGTTGGAAGGTATAAAGTAGACATCTCAAAAAATAATTTTACAGTAAACAACCAAATCACAATCAAGAACAGTATCTTTAAAGGGAAAGTTCACCCTGAAGATTACTTGAGTTTAAAAAATGCAGAAAAAATAAAGAAAAATATTGGCGAAGGTTTGATGAAAATCGGTCAAATAATAAAAGAGTTATGAGTATTTAAAGTTTTGGATTCGTGACGTCACATGCGAGCAGCTGCCCATTGGTCATGTAATAAATATTCCATATATTCGCATTTTTTTTACGTTCCACGATAAATTAATATTGTTTCTTTTCAGAATCTAGTATTGAATAGCATTTCTGACAATATATCAAATGCACAGACGAAAATATTCTAAATTTTCTGAGAAAACTGTATTTTATGGAATATTTATCACATTACATAATGGAGGAGCTGCTCGCATGTGACGTCACAAAATCAAAACTTCAAAAGTCCATAACTCCGTTATTCTTTCACGGATTTTCTCCAAACTTTTGCCAATATTTTTCTTTATTTTTTCTGCATTTTTTAAACTCAAGTGATCTTCGGGGTGAACTTCCCCTTTAAGTCAAGACAATTATTGTGTATTTCTTTCTTGGAAAAGAATCTTTTTCAGAAGCTTTTTTTCAAATGAATAGATTTGACAGATATCAAAAGTTTTAGATACCACTTCACAATAGTGAAGTACCGGGTCTAGCGTAGATATTAGCTACTCTATTTTATGTCATAGAATCTTTTTACAAGTAATGTAATCCATTTATAATGTAAGTGTATTATTCATATTTGTTTCAAGGGTGCCACGCCCTACTAGCAGTATTTGCTATCTAGTGGTGTCCTATTACCAAAGATGTGTTTTTCAAATGTATACTATATTGTGATCAATTTTTGGTATTAAAGTTCTTTCACTCATTCAGAATAGTTGCATGTGGTGTAGACTTATCTGTCACCTTTTTACAATATTTGTTCTTTACATTAAACCTGTTGGTTACGATGGGATTTTGGTATAACATGCATTTTTCCATAGACTCTAGCCTCAGTCATCTTGGGCTTAATTCATAGTTTTCTTAAGGTCTAAATTAATCAGCTTTCCCTCCTCAAATTGGCAACAGTTATTTGTTTTTCCTACTGCATATTTTGATGAAAATAAAAATCTTTATGAAATGAACCAATGTGAATGCAAATTACAAAATTTAACACAAAAATTGCCAATTTGAACACAAAAAATAGTGATTATAAATTTTATACTGTATTGCAAATATAGAGATTTTAATGATTAGTTAAAATAAAATCGCTCTTGTTCGACAACAGCACAATCTACTGCATTGAAGATGGACTCAAAATTTTCATTGAATTTTTCTCTTTCTGCTCATGTACAATGTTTAATTCCTAGCATTTTGGATCAAAAGATACTGCAAAAGTGTCACTAAAAGGAGACGCTGTACTGCTATGTGTTAATATCAGCACATAAGACTGAAGATGAGATGGCAAAAATCTTGAATTCATATCAACCTAAAATTTGTGTGTATTTTCTTGAAAACCTATGTACAGACAAAAAAAAAAAATAGTATGTGAATGTATTATTTGTTCTTTCAGGTAATGTAAACAAATTTCCAGAATTAACTGCACCTATGACTGCCAAGTTGAGGCATCTCACTATTGTATCGTTAGCTGCTAAGTCTAAGAGGATACCTTACTCTGTATTACTCCAGGAGCTTGATATGAAGAACCTCAGAGAATTAGAAGTGAGCATGTTTTATTTATTCATTTATTTAATGAAGATGAAAGAGTTTTTCTTAAATGGATGGCTCACCCTAAAGTGCATCCCAGAAAAAAAGTCAATAGTTGGTCAAAGTCTCCCCAAATAAGTATTTCAAAATATTTGTGGGAAATTTTTCATACCTGTGGATAGCTTAGGGTCTCCTCTATGAAATGGTACAAAGAAATCTAGCAATATTTAAAGCTTGAGTGAGCAAACACGGCTTTTGCTAAAGGGTGCAAAATCCAGACTTGACAAGAATTGGTATTTGCTCTGGCTGGTTTTAACAAATTTGAGAACCATTAAAAGTTGACAGTTGGAAAAAGTCTCCCCAAAATGGACATTTCAAAAAATAGATTCATGATATTTTCATACCTATGGATAGCTTATACGTAGGCACAGAGAGTACAGAGAACCAAGCCTGTTCTTTTATAAATTGTCTATATCTTGATTATTGATCAGAAGGTAAACATTTCTAAGCCTTTTCATGACTCTCAACTTTGCTGATACCAGCCAGAACAAACACAAATTCTTGTAAAGTCTGGATTTTGCACCTCTTTTTAAAAGGGGCCTTTGCTCACTCGAGTGTAAAATATCGCCAGATCTGTGAATGTCATATGCCCTAAGCTATCCACAGGTTTGAAATTTTGCTTCAAATATTTTGAAAAATTTATTTGGGAGATTTTTTTCTGACTGTTAACTTTTTTTAGGACGTGCTTTATAAGTGGATACATGTATTTGCTGAATTGATGAAATAAGCAATTGCTCAAGCAAATGCTTACCTAAGTTGTTAACAATAACTTTATTCATCCAAGTGGGTGACAAGGCACTGTAATGTTGAGGCCAACTCCAATCAAAGAAAAAAAGGCAAATCAGACAACTAAAGTTATGACACTTTTGGTTATACAGACGTGGCTGATAGTTCAAGACAAAGTAGCAACTCAGTTATGAATTTGTGATGTCATTCCTTCACTATTCAACACTTGCATGTTTTCATTTAACAAATGTTCAATTTTAACCCCAAGAAAATTATTTCCTTATGCCTTTATCCAAGTTATAATGTTCAAAACATGTATTTGAATATTTGCACTTAATAGAATATATCTGCACCTTCTTTAAAATTTGCTGCAGATTGTGGCTTGATGGTACTACTAATAAATTTGACAATCTAGTGTATGGTTAATTACATATTTTTCTAATCCTGTTACAAGTGTGAAGAGTAATCTATCTATAATTACGGTGGAACCTTGTTATAAAGAACACTGCTCTAACAAACTCTCATTATAACAAGGTAATTTCTTTGTACTGGTATTCAATTGTTTTTTATCCCTGATATAACAAGATTTAGATAGAAAGAGGCCATTTCCCTGCTCCTAGGGAGTTTGTTATTCGTGAGGAGGTTCCACTGTAGCCTCAAAAAGAGAAAGAAAAAGATGAAATATAAATAAATGATCTTCTGTGATAAATAAAAAGTCCAGTAACAGCCAAGCTAGGATTTGAGGATCTTGAAAAAAAATCAAGCAAGTGTTTGATGAAAACAAATTCTTTGTATTCAAGTGGGCTATTTCTCAACATCTTTTCTCTCATTTGGAAGCAATTGGCAATTGCTGAAAAGGTTTTGCTTGTTTGATGTTTTTGGCCCATTGTCATGGTTGTTGGACATGTACATGTACATTTGATTCTTTTACTCATTTGCTCTTTTAGGACCTAATCATTGAGACGATATACTCAGAGATCATCCAGGGTAAATTGGATCAGAAAAATCAACTCTTGGAGGTCGAGTTCACCATTGGCCGGGACATCAGGCAAGATGCCATCGCCGATATCGTCAACGTTCTACAAGAATGGTGAGATTAAATGTTTCTTAATAATTCATAATGGTGGCTTTTTGTATAGTACTTATTTCCGCTACGTCGTGACGCTCCTGGCACTCCAACTTTATTACCCTGCTCATAGATGAGCAGCCAGTTATGTAGCTCTCCAGCATATCAGGTGCCCATTTACACTTGGGTGGAGAGTGGCAAATGTTGACTAATGTCTTGCTACAAAAAAAGAATGTTAGTGCCAAACTATCATTCAAACCATCACCCTCTCGACAGAAAGTCAAGTGAATGAACCATAATACCACAACACCTCAACCTTCTCATTTGGAGTTGAAAGCTTAACCCTTTCAGGACAGGGATTATTTAAGGGCTAAATTGATCACATTTTGTTCTTCAAATTGGCAACAATAATATTTTTCTTTTAGTGCTACATGGTTCAAATAAGGTGTAATATCTTTGAAAACAATATACATGGTTAGAAATTTGTTGAATAGTTGAAAGAAATTGCCGATTTTGATGAAAAACAATGATTTTAGACCTCTCAATGTGTTGCCAATTTAAGGATCTCAAAGCTTATTCTCGTTTTTAAAATTCCTGGCATCAAGCACATTATGGTCATGCAATCAAAATGGACACAGTGTGTGCAGAAAATTTTGCTCTTTCTACTCGTGCATCTAGTATATTTTTTAGAGCTCTGGATCAACAGTTATTGAGCCAAACCACAAAATATGGTCAATTGTCTCGAAAGGGTTAAAGGAGAATGAAACCCGGGGGAAAAAAATTTCATATTTTCTCCATTACATGTAGCTCTAAAGACTTTTCAAACTTTCTTAACTTTCTCATTTCATAACCGATTTTGATGGAACTTTTTAAAAATTGCTTCTCTCCATCCTCTCTTTTTATTAAAATTGATTTTTCCCCAGGGTTTCATTCTCCTTTAAATAACCTAACACCCCTCTTGTTGCTGAGAACCCCAAAATTCCATTGAGTTTACTTAATATTTTATATGTCTATGGGACTGATCGGGTTAATCAAGGGTTGCACCTAACTTTTTTCTGTACTTCTGCCAGACTATTTGAACTTGATTTTAGTTATTAAGCCAGAATTTTCAAGTGGTCTGCCATGTTCATTGCCGAAAACATAGTTACACATTGTGCATAAATCAACTGGCTAGTACTCTTAAGATTTTAAGTAGTCAACCCAATTTTGAACCGTACATTGCAATCTTGTTCCTTTCATGTTATAGGTGTGATGGATGTGAAACAATGCTGAACAACGTTGAAGAACAGATCCATAGAGCAAATAAACACAAAGAAAATTGCTTCAAGGTCAAGTCACAGATAGAAACAGAGGTATGTGATACCTGGTACAAATTATACCCTAAGATAACTATTTATTTTATATATCTTTGCAATAGATTATGAATTGTATAAGGCCATTCAATTGGGCTGTAAATTGCTTTTAAAAATTGACCTTTTTTCTTATATTTCAAAGATCAGAGAGTATGTGTAGTAGGCTGGTCATTTTGTTTTTAAAAAAATGTTCTCCCTTCTGTGTCTGTTAAAGCATCTTTCCTTACTGAGTTCTTGAACTTGAACTTGAACTTGTACTTGAAATTTATTTATCCAATAACAATAAAAAAAAAAAAACACATAACAAAAGATATACAAATTTAGATACAACAGAGTTAAGGATAAAAAGGAACCAGTAAATAGCATGAATGCTTATCGAGTCTGGTACCTTTAAACATTAGAAAACATTGTTTGATAATAGAATAAACAACAAAAAATGAAATGGTAGATATGAAGAGGATTATAAACAAAACTATAATACAAATATAAATGGATGAAAGGTCAGTATCAAGTATGTAACTTTTTAATTAGATACTTTATATCTAGAAGTTTTTATCAGTTATTCATTTAATAGGTACTCAACTAGTGTCTTTCTAAAGCAAGTTATGGATGGCTTTGTCTGCACAGCAAGTGGTAGAAAGCGTTGTCACTACGGTGGTCGGCGCCGGTCGGAACCTTCCACCACTCGAAATTTCCGACCAGCACTCAATGCAATATCACACCCGCCTGCCCGGCACTAATTTTCCCACTGACAAAGAAAAAATACTATGATTTTGACCTACGAACATGCAATTGTGGTTTAAGCCAGCAGATTTAATGAAAAAATTATACATACGCATAAGCAAATTTACATGAAACCGAGCGAAGAATTTTCCTGGAAGGTATACACCTATACACAGCCACTAGCGCAGCGCAGCTCCTTCCCAAATATGAATCATATTTACGTATAAATTGTTCACGTACCCGTACCTGTACGTACCCGTGCATGCATGCCCAACATCAAATCACTACACACTGTACTCGTATCCGAGCTGGAATGTCGCAATCAGCTGATTTGCACATGTTCGGGTTTTGAGAAACTCGCCCGTAAGTAACTCACGGGCGATAAAATTTCCACCACTAAAAAGTCCCTGGTGACAACTCTGGTGGTAGATCATTCCACACCGAACTACCTACATATAAAACTGAAAATTTTCTTTTGGTCGTTCTGGCCTTGGGTGTATACAAGTTATTTTTTTCCCTTTTGCCTTGTCCGATAATTATGCTGAATAAAAGAGCAATATTGATTGATTGAATGAGGTAACATTCCATTTACAAGTTCTATTCTGATTTAGTCTGAATCACATGTTACAGAAAATACAGACATTTGGTGTGTAATTTTATTTACCGGTATTTATTCATTTATATAAAATAAAGTGTGTGACAGTTACTGTTATCTCGTGTAATGGCACCAGGGGGGCGTTTCATCAAGTGTCTTGTCAGTGATTTTTACCGACAAATTTGTTCTCAGCCAATCAGATGCAAGGATTTCAGTAGCTTATAACAGTTATTGCAACTTGTCATTGAGGACAAGTTATATGAAACAGGGCCCTGAAATGATCCCCTCGTGAAAAATGGACTGTTTCAACCGTAGGGTACCATAAGCTACTGCACTTGTTAATGTTTTGTATGGTTGTCTCAGGTGCTGAACATCAAGAAAGCGATCAAAGCTTCCTCAGTGGCGCAGGAAGGTGACGAAGCGGACATGGGCGTCGACGCGAGAGAGTTGGAGTCGCAATCCATGAAACCATCCAAGAAAACTTCGAAAATGAAAGGGTGAGAAAGATACTCGTAGGGAAGACAATTTATCTTGTGTCTCCCACAGAAGTATTTGAACACTACTGGCTTGTGAACCTTCAGACAATTGGATGTTCACTTTAATGGTTTTAGAGTTACCAGGATTTGGAGGCGCAATCCATGATACCTTCGAAAATAAAAGGGTGAGAAAGATACTCGTAGAGAAGACAATTTATCTTGTGTCTCCTGCAGAAGTATTTGAACACTACTGGCATGTGAACCTTCAGACAATTGGATGTTCACTTTAATGGTTTTAGAGTTACCAGGATTTGGAGGCGCAATCCATGAAACCTTCGAAAATAAAAGGGTGAGAAAGATACTCGTAGGGAAGACAATTTATCTTGTGTCTCCCACAGAAGTATTTGAACACTACTGGCTTGTGAACTGGAGACAATTGGATGTTCACTTTAATGGTTATAGAGTTACAAGGATTTCCTTTATTTATTTATTTATTTATTTATTTATTGGTATGTGATGATTGTCCAGCAGCAAAGCTGAAGGGGTCAATTTACAATCAGATATGCATGTACATATATACAATAGAATCGCATCAAATATATTTAAAAAATACATAATTGGAAGTAAAACAGATACAAAGACTTACGCATAACAAATAACAAATAACAAATATTTACAAAAAAGTACATTCGGTTGGCAGGCAGTATGGGAATTCTAGTTTGTTCAACATGTATTATGATCACACATCGATCCACACTTTAAAGGAGAATGAAACCCTGGGGAAATATCCATTTTAATGAAAAGAGAGGATAGAGAGAAGCAATTTTTAAAAAGTTCCATCAAAATCGGTTATGAAATGAAAAAGTTATGAAAGTTTGAAAAGTCTCAATTTTCTTTCTATGGCGATCCTCAAATTGGCAATGTTGCTTCAAAATGGCAGGTTTAGTAGTACAACTCTCAATATGTTTTGTACACAAAATTTCATATTTCCTCCATTATTTCTAAAGATGCTGCTTGTCTTTTTGTGAAATCAACACATCTTGTGTCAAATACATTTTCCCATGATATATCTTTTGCTAAGAAGGAGACAAGCTGTACCTTGAGAGATAATGGGGAAAATATGAAATTTTGTGTACAAAACATATGGAGAGTTGTACTACTAAACCTGTCACTTTGAAGCAACATTGCCAATTTGAAGATCCCCATAGAAAGTAAATTGAGACTTTTCAAACTTTCACAACTTTCTCATTTCGTAACCGATTTTGATGGAACTTTTTAAAAATTGCTTCTCTCTATCATCTCTTTTCATTAAAATTGATTTTTCCCCAGGGTTTCATTCTCCTTTAAAAGATAAGCACATGTGCAACAATAATGATGATGATGCCAATAACAACAGTAACAACAATATAACAACAACAATAATGATAATAATGCTAATATTAACAACAATAATGATAATGCTAATAAATGCATTATGATCATAATATCAAAACAATCGTACTTCACTTAGGCAGAAGCATTTTCTATTCCATTTCAGTAAAGAATAAAGGCTTATAATTTTTTTAGAAAGAAGAAAAATATTTGAACACAAATTTCAGTCAATTTTTTGTTTTTAATATAGATTTGTAATGAAAGGTTTAAGAAGGATAACGTAGAGATTTTTTTGTAACCTATGTTGTAGATGGACAAACTGAAATGTGTTGTGTAGATGTGTTCTAACAGAGGTCAGAACGTTTAAATGGTCGTGCATCTGTTCACACCCTTCTGCCGGGCACTTAAAAAATGCTGTTGAGATTACAAAGAATGGAAGGAAGATTTTTGTTCTCTTTGACAATTTAATAAAGAAGAGCATGCATTTATCAACAAAGCCCCACCCCCTCCCCTCCCCCATAGTGCAATTAGGTACAAAAGCTGTGCATATCTTATTGCTTTGTTGGTAGGGGTACGTTTGTTGATACATGTAGTTTACTCTAAAACCAGAAACTTTATGAATTTTAAGAGTGGTCCAGATAAACTGTGAGAATAGAAGCAACTTAGTATGGGATGAAACAAAATTTGAATCGTATACGTGCGTATAATCCAGAAATAGCTAATACAGTATTTAAAAGCAGTTCTCTTTTCTGTTTACCCTCCAATTTTTAATCTAGGTGGTTAATCAGTTTTCTCCCCCTTTCGAAAGAACCCAGACAATAATTTCTTTCTTAGTCGAAAATTTTATTTCAGTTATTTACTTTTTATAAGTCTTTTGGTCTCCTTCCAATCAAATGGAAAATTCAAGATTACTTTTCATTCTCCAAACAGTGCCATGATGTAGAATTAATCAAATTTCTCAGATTAATGAACTAAGTATTTCATCTTTTACTTTGTCCATCTTAATTTCTGTGTTTAGTCTGAGAGGTAGTGGCAAGTTCTGGACCAAGTCGAACTGAGGAGCAGCCCAGAGTCTGGGAGTGTGCCATCGTCATGGCAACAGGAATGCATCCTCAAGAAAAAGACTTTGAACAGATCCAGAGAGACTTTGATCTCAGAGACTGAATTTCCAGCCTTATCATGTTGGAGAAGATGTAAATATATATTGATATCTAATTTGTGATCATCTGAGTTGGGATGGGTGATGCTGAGGAGGACATCTAGTTGACTGGAAACTCATCAGACAGTCTTGGAACCTGTCTGTCCTTTGAGAACAACATTGGGAAAAAGATAATGTGCATCTTATTTTGTTCGGACAACACATGCTCAAGGAACGATCGCTGCAGGGTCAGTCTTTTAGGCTAGTCAAATTCCTCATTTCAATCCTGGATCCTTCTCTATACCCGGCCCTAACCCCAATCCTACACCTAAACCAAAACCTAAATCCACACCTAAATCCAAACCTAAATCCAAATCTAGACATAAACCTGACTTAGAACCCAAATTAACCCTAATTTTTACCCTTATGACCTTGATGACACAAGCTGGGAGTCAATATTGGATCACCATTATTCTGCATTTGCAGTTTCTAAATACCAGGATGTATGAACATTATTAGTGTGATTGAACCTTTTCATAGATAAGATGTACATGTAGTAGCAATGGAGAATTGGGTGAAGATTTTTTTTCCCCACAGCCTCTTTCTCACTGACAACTAATATTCGGTATTTAAAGTATACTAGCTGATTACACTCTTAGTGTGGAAACAAGAGTATCGCATTGCTGTCCATCAAGGGCATCATGTACAGTGTTCAAATGTTTTATTCTGCAAATTTAGGAAATTTAGAGCATTGTGTGGAAAACTGCATATTGCCATTTTTTAAGGGGGGGGGGAGATGTTGGGAATTTGTCAGATAATTTATTGGCAAATTTGGTCCAACACACTGTCCCTTTCCCCCCCCCCCCCCCCCCCCCCCCCCCTTATTATCATGGTTTAGATATGCCTCCTCTTTTATGTTTTTTATGTTAAAGACTTTCTTTGGCACATATTAACTTTGGGAAAGACATTTTGAAAAATCAAACAAAAATTTTGTTGGAGGCTAACTGCACAGGCATATCTAGTATACTTGTACAACATAAGCAAAGTTTAGGAATATGTTATTTTTCCTTCTTTATATTGGTAGCTTCTTCAATTTCTCTTCTTTGCATTTGGTTGAAATCTTGAATAAACACATCATGACAAAATCAAAAATGTAAATGAAGCCCACTTCTAGAAGTGGCATGTTACAATTTATTTGGTTGGAAACCAGAAAATCATTATTGGTAAAAAGTCTGGTTTTCATTTTTAATGGATGATTTACTTTGTATGTAATGTTCTTTCACCAGTAGCATGTTTTCTTCTGTCAGAAAGCTATAATACTTTGTTGAAGTACTTATTTTTAGGCCTGTTGTTATTTTGATCATGTCTTTTTTTTTTTTAGAAGATGTCCAGTAAATTGTTTCAATAACATAGTCACTATTGTCACCAGCATGATGGTAGTAGTGATGAGGATTCTCATAATTGTTACTGTATTTTGTACTTAGATAGAATTATCGTCACTAAAAGGGGCTTTATAAACCCCTCAAAAAAAGTTTGGAAACTCAAGTGTGATCGATTATATCTCTCTTGTCATGGCATAATCTTTGCTATGTTTAGTATCCTTAGAAAGTGTGTTTATTCCTCTTTGAAATGATACCCCATTTGTTATGATTTTGCAGTTATGGAATTTGCAGTACATCAAAATAAGGGGCAAGGTCGAAAGTTAAAAGTTGCAAAATGCACTGCTCTTGTTCGGCTGTGCATTCTTCTTCCTTTGAAGAGTCGTAGGGCTGCTGTGTTTTCAGATGATCTTCCAAATGGAACATACACACTGCACTGAAACAAACCTGCATAAGTCGAAAAAATATGCATGCACTAAAAAATCATGCATTATCATCACTCACCAAACAAGCATGAGCATTCAAACAAACATGCAATACACTTCAGTTCACATGAATTCATCTCTTTAAAAAAAAAAAAAAAAACCAAACCCCAAAACAACCCCCCCCCCAAAAAAAAAAAAAAGCACAAGAGAAACTTCAAGGCTTAGATTAACAATATTCATGTTATTTTTTATGATTATAACTTAGTAAATTTATTTCATTTTTTAGGATTCTTTAGAATTTATCATTCATGGATGACCAGTTGGGAACAATAGCCCCACATTCATTTACCAAAATCACACTCTTATTTCAAAGAAAGACAATAATATCGGTGCTTACCAGTGCATTTTGCAACTTTGCACTTTTGACCCTGCCCCTTATTCTGAAGTACTGCTCATACCATGACTGCAAAATCGTAACAAATATGGTATTAAGTTAAAGAGGAATAAACACACTTTCTAATGAATCTAAACAGAGCCATGATTATGCCACGACAAGAGAGATATAATCGATGGAATTTGAGTTTCCAAACTTTTTTTGAGGGCTTTAGTTCGCCAGTAAATGAATAATTGGCTTGCAGATGATGATATCTAAAATAAAAGAGTGGAAATTGATCTTGTATGTAAATAGAAAGTGCAATTTTGGTAACTCATGTAAAGCTGATTTAAAGAGAGGGGGAGAATGAGAGAAAAAGATTGAGAGAGGGAGGGGGGGGGGTGGATGGGGGGATGAGAGATGGGCAGATGGAAGAATAAAGAAAGGAAGAGAGAGGAAAAATGAGATCGTGGCTGGAGGGAATAAGAGAATTTGAAGAGGAGAGACCATCGATATCTGGGAGAGACTGGGTGAAAATTGAAGAGAGGGTAAAGAGAAAAGAAGATGTAGAGGGCCTGAGAGAGTTGGCAAAGAGAAGAAGATAGAAGGGAAAAGGAGAGGGGAAGACATAGGAAACTGGATAATGTGAGAGAGAGAGAGAGAGAGGGGGGGGGGGGGGGGGGTCAGAAGGAGGTACAGCAATGCTAGTTGAGTACATTGATCTCTACCACTCTGCCACTGAACTCTATGACACGCCCTCTACGTTTGTTGCGACCGGTCGCCATGTTTGGGCTCGCAGAAAAACACCGCCGCTGTACCACTGATCTCACCCACCATTTCAATATGTTGTGCATTTTTAGAATTAAATAATTCAGCACTGTGAAGTCTTTTCCATGAATTAACTGCAAAATCAGGCAAAACAAGTGCACCCTTACAAATTCCAAAGGCGAATTAATGTGACAATCAGTATAATGTCTTTTTTAATAAAAAAAAATCAAATCACGTATCTGCCCCCCCCCCCACCGACTTTTTCCCCAAGAAATCGTGCCCCCAGATTTTTGTGGAACTAAAATCTTTATTCATTCATTTTTTTTTTTCTTTTGCTTTCAGAGAATTATGGAGGAAAACTGAACCCCTGAAGATCTGAGCAGCCCCCCCCCCCCCCCCCCACCACTGAGTGACTTTTGGATGGCTGGCAAAAATTAAAAAATTTTAAAAATGCCACCCATAGGGTTAGGGTTATGGTTAGAGGGAAGAGAGAGAGAGAAAAAAGAGGGGGATGTGGATGGTAGGTCTGCCTTTTTTAACAACACGCTGATCAGATAGGTTGCCGGTTTTTTTTTTTTTTTTTTTTTTTTTTTCCTCTTCACTTTCTTCTAGAGTGGATCAGCTTAGTTGTTTGCCTACGTGACTTATAAAAGATACGCATCTGGAAGTTTGAATAGACTAAAAATGTCGACTAAGTTCTTCCCAACTTAATGCTATGAGTATGACACATCAAAAAGGTATTTTCCCTCGGACAGAATCGACGTCTATAGTTCATTAAAGGGCAATCCAACCTTGGTAATAAGATGATTTGTGTGAAAGCAGAAAAATAAGAAAAACAAGATGGTGAAAGTTTGAAAGAAATCGGACAAGGATTAAGAAAGTTATCGATGTTTGAAAAATGAGATCACTACATCTATGTGAATCTCGAATTGGCAGTTTGGTGAGTCAATTGTGACATTTTTGTGGACAACTCTCCCATTTGTCGTACACAAAAATATCATTAATTTGCGATTTTCTTCGAGGCGCTTTTACCCTCGGGACAGTACTCAAAATATATTGGAGATAGCATATTGTTATAGGTCCTCATGAGCGAAAAGATCCTACTGAATAATGCATTTTGAAAAAAAGTGACATTTAATAGTCATTTTGTGTGTTAGAGCAAATGGGGGAGTGGTCCACAGCTACATCACAGTGGCATTACCTATTCGGCCAATTTGAAATTCCCATATGCATAGTGATTACAACTTTCAAAAATTCATAACTTTCTTATTGCTTGTCCGATTTCGTTCAAACTTTCACCGATCTGCTTCTCTGATTTTTCCTCTTTCTTTCAAAGCAACTTGCTGTTAAGGTTGGATTTCCCTTTAAGCTGCCAGTATTGTCATCGCCCTGAGATGTCTTCTTTGGCCAGTGAAGTTTTTCCGGTACTTTTTCAACGATTACTTAATTGCTAAATGACTTTCCTTCACCTTTCCCCAAAATGAAGTGAAACTTCCGTCTCTGCAAATTTTCAAGGACCCCCGGGGGTTCTATCTTCCTTATAGCTTTGTTTATGTCTGCTCGTTACTGATAATGATAGATATCAATCAACAACTTGAGCTGTCGACAGAGTGTCAGATAGACTTCACTTCCTTCCGAAATACAAAACATTCCTTGATGTTACGTGCCAGATGTATTTGGACAAAGATCTTAATTCTCTTTAGTTAGATGTTCCTGGTAGATCTTAGAAACTGCAAGAACATTTATCCAAGTTTTCTGAGATAAAACGCGCACATAATCCAGCGTCGAATTTCACAACAGCGAAGGCGAATCTTGACCCTGCCGATGAATATATGTGAGAACGCTGTCAAGACACGCACTTTTAAAGAAGGATGCACTGACTGGTGAATTTTTCCTACTGCAATGAAAATATCGTCTGATTTGCTACAAGGAATAACATTTAAACGGCAGAGTCCCCATCGAATGTTAGATTAGGTAAGTTTCAGAGCAGAAATGGGAACGACATGATTTTTATTTTATTTTTTTTGTTTTTTGTTTTGTTTGTTGTGTTGTTTTTTTTTTTTTGGGGGGGGTTAAAAAAGAGTGTTGTGGATTTTCATTTTGATCAAGTAACTTCAAATATATGTTAATATCGTAATGACCCCCCCCCCCCCCCCCTCGTTCCACACAAAATAAAATGCTAGGTATTATATAAGGCCTATACCTATTTGTGTGTGTGTAATTGGGTTTTTACAGACGTGTATCAATCAGATATGATTATTTACGTCTGGGACCGACCTTTAACGTCACCATCCGAAAGACGTGACTCAGTCTCGAACCTGGGTCCACTGAATCAGTTTATAACTTCCACTGTTAGCTGGATTACAGGCGCACGCCACAACGTCTTTTTGTATCATTTTGTATCATACAATTGTCAAAGACTATGTCCGATTTTGCTTTGTCAAGACCCTAACCTCGTTATCTTTGATGGGTGCATAATGTTGTTTTCATTTCTTGAGGAGTATTATATCTACTGGTAGTCTTAATACATACTGGTGTGGGATAGGATCACCTTGCGTACGTGCCGAATCCCAGAGCACAAAGTCATAGACCTCTATACTGTAATGCACTTGCATCCGGGAGTTGCGTCATTAATACGTACCTGCCATCTTTATCTGCTTTACTTCCCAAAAATGCTGTTCTCGATTCACTGGCGTAAATCCGGGGGGGGGGGGGGGGGGGGGGGGGGGGGATATATCCCCCCACACACTTTTCGAGGAGGGGGAGGGGATGGCCTGTACAATCATCCCCCCCCCCCCCCACTTTTCACGAAAGAAATGAAAAAATATGTTACTAGAATCTAATTATCACTATTATTATCATTATAATTATTATTATTAACTTTGTTATGACTATCATCATTATTATCATAATCGTATTGATTATTATAACCATCATTATTTATATTTTTCTTTTATTATCTCTATAATTAAGTGCAATCATTATTATTTTTATTATTATTATTAACAGGTAACAGTATTATCACTTTTGTTTTTATTATTCTTCTTTTTCTTTCTTCTTTTTCTTCTTCTTCTTCTTCTTCCTCTTTTTTTCTTCTATTATCTTATCCTGATGATGATGATAATGATGATGATGAGGAGGAGGATGGTTATTGTTATTTATTACAGTATTTGTTATTATCATCATCATCATTTTCATAGTTATATTAATATTATTTTGGTATATTAAATTGTTATTGATAATGTTATTCATAAAATCATTATTGTTTTTATTTTCATCCTTATATTTCAAACATATCATTGTTATAAAATATATCTAAAATAACTTTACCACTTTTCATCAGGTCGGGGTGAGACTGCTTCTCCCCTCTCCACCCCCCCCCTCTCTCTCTCTCTCTCTCTCTCTCTCTCTCTCTGTTTCTCTCTCACTCTCCACGGTCTCAACTTCTGTCTGGAAAGTGGTACTATCATGGTCATTATAATAATTGTATTTGATTTTTCCCTGAGAATGAACAGAAATTTTTAAAGCAACGAAGTCTGAAATAAAAGACATTTCATCTGATTTTATACATCATGTTCAAGACTCTTCTTCACTCTTCTAGAATGACGCATCATTTGAAGAAAATTAGATGTTTGTAGACGTTTATTAGTGGGGGTGTGTGTGTGTGTGTGTGTGTATGGGGGTGTGGATGGGTGTTAGATTGAATGTGAATGATATGGGAGGGGTATATGCCTATGGGTGTTTTTTGAATGACAAAACGTGCCTTGTGTTTGTCAAACAAGATCACGTTGGCAAATTATTTCAACCATCCCCCCCCCCCCCCCACTCTTCGATACGGATTTACGCCACTGTCTCGATTACATGTATATTGCACAACCATAACCAGGCAGATGATTTGTGGTATATAATTTTGTTTTCTGACTCCTCACATCTACATTCAGGGGCGTCGTTAGAAGGGGGACACCCACTTACCATTAGAAGAATTTCTAACGATGGCCTCATCCCCTTTCAAGATGGTCTAGCGCAACGCCCCTATCTATGTTTCCTCTTTTCTTTTCTGCCTAAAACACAAATAGTTTTTTTTTCCCCAGTTGGGTTAGGCAACTGTTTTGCCCTCTGGATACAAGGAATCTCATGTAAGTTTGTCACTTTGACAATGGCACGTAGCCTGTGGTATAGCTTGTTGATGTTTTCAAAATGGTTTCCTGCACCAAAATGATTGGAAGTATAGGATGACTAGTGTGATTGAATGTTGATCACCTGTGCACACAATATAAATATGAATGTCCCGTCACCACATCCATTTTAGTGGCGAATTCAGAAATTGATGAGGGGTGTTCCCGCTTGCATTAGACCAATATGGAATTTGCATTGTTTTGTTTTTTTTTTTTGTTTTTTTTTGGGGGGGGGGCGTATGCCGACTAAACCATATGCTGGATACGCCACTGAATAAACACTCTTTCTCTCTCGCTCTCATTTTTTTTAAACTAGGCCTGCATATACATATACCCACATGCACAAGTCATATTCAAGACACACAGTCATATATCACATTCCATAACCATAACAACTCCTAAAGGGGCAATGAGGAAAATTCCTCATATAGGATGACTAGTGTGATTGAATGTTGATCACCTGTACTGTGCACACAATATAAATATGAATGTCCCGTCACCACATCCATTTTAGTGGCGAATTCAGAAATTGATGAGGGGTGTTCCCGCTTGCATTAGACCGATATGGAATTTGCATTGTTTTTTTTTTTTTTTTTTTTTTTTTTTTGGGGGGGGGGGGCGTATGCCGACTAAACCATATGCTGGATACGCCACTGAATAAACACTCTTTCTCTCTCGCTCTCATTTTTTTAAAACTAGGCCTGCATATACATATACCCACATGCACAAGTCATATTCAAGACACACAGTCATATATCACATTCCATAACCATAACAACTCCTAAAGGGGCAATGAGGAAAATTCCTCAGCATGCATCCCTTTAGATAGTAAAGTCTTTCTCTTTTGTCGTTGGTTTTGCTTGCTTCCTTGCTTTAATACTTGTCAGATAATTTGTAGACTGATCCTTCCCGGCCAGAGGATCATATAGATCCGCCACTAGCTGCACATAACTTTCTGTTTTTAGCACCCCAAGTGAAGAAATCGCTCATGTACGGATCAGGACAAAACCTCAACATTCAAATTACCCGGTACATTTATTTTCGAAATAAATTATATGAATTCGATTTTTAATGGGCCTAGGTAAATCATGCATATTAAGGATAAATTTTGTTCATTTCAGATCTACTCTGGATACGGGTGTCTTAATAACCATGATGACAGATACAGGCAGTACGCGACGCTCTGTAGGCACGATCATAACGACAGGGATACTACTTTACTTATTCCTCATGATGTCCAAATCACTTGGGGAAAGGACAGTTGAACTCAACCTCCCAGACAGGGCTGTTCAGGAAAGAGACGATGGGATATCCCCTATGGCTCAAAGCTACCCTTCATCATGCAACGTACCAGATCTGCCCTGCTTCTGCAACGGACCTACTCAAGGAACTACTCAAGGAAGTGCCAATCAGATCGTGTACACCAGCATCTCGTGTTTCTTGACCGGGGAATGGAACGTCACCATTGCAACCATTCCTCTTACCAGATCACTCCTTCTGAGGTGCGATTATCACGGTAATGGGACGGAAGAACCAGCCGACTTGAAAGAGGATCTGTTTCATAAATTTGCAGGTGTTTTGGAGGATCTTAAAATGATGCAGTGTAAAATTGGTAATTTGCCTCCTGAGATCTTTGCTGACTTGATCCATCTTCAGAGGTTGCTCCTAATATCTGTAAATATGAACACTCGCAAACTGTCTGCAATTGGAGGCATCAAAACAAATGCCTCCGTCAAACTAACATTCAATGACCTGCATTCACTAAACTCAGATTCCTTCGGGAAGTGCATGAGCAATGTCTCGATCCTTGATCTGTCCTACAACGGGATGCAGGAGATTGGAAACGGTACATTTGCCATCTTTCCATCGCTCAGAAAGTTATTCCTTGGAAATAGCAGCATCAGCTTCGTCGCCGAGGACGCTTTCAGAGGGCTCCAAATACTGTCAGAGCTCAATATTAAAGACAACCCCGACCTATTTCACGGAAGCTGGTGTATGTTAAAGAATGTTCCCTCATTGATAACCCTTGATCTATCATTAACTGGTTTACCGAATGCTACTCAATTCAACTGTGCCCCTCTTGTACATTTGAGAAAGCTGCTTATTAATGACAATCTGTTACAAGAGCTTGGTGATTCAGTGTTCACTCCCATGCCCAACCTAAGTTTCATTGATGTATCATACAACGAGCTAGAATACATTCACCCGAGTGCATTTCACGGTGGATTGAATGGCTTGAAACATGTTAACTTAAGCGGCAACCGTCTTCGCAACTTTCCAATATTTGCTTTTATGTCGACCCCAAATATTAAATCAGTCAATATCTCTCACAATTATCTTAGTGTAATTGAGATGGGCACATTCAGCGGTCTAGAGTCTCTCCAAACGATAGACCTCTCCTTCAATCACCTCCACACCATCGAAACATTTGCAATTGTTAATCTAGATAACCTGACAATGATTGACCTAAGACACAACAACTTTGCCATCTTCCCTGACGATTTAGTCTGGCCCTTTGATATTTTACCACCTCACATACCAATAAGAGCACTGTTGGAAGGTAATAACTTTACTTGTGGGTGTCCCTTCATGCTTTACATTCGAAGAGGTGCGTTTGAAGATACGTATCCATTTTTCCTTCTTCCTGATAACTCGACTTGGACTTGTCAGGCGCCCCCACCGGTGGCCAGCAAGCCAATGATGACACTACCCCTGGAATATTTCTGGTGTCCATATGAGGATGACATATGTAAGCGAGGATCATGCGAATGCTACAGCCGTGATGTTGATAAAGCGAATATCTTCTTCTGTCATACTCATACCCTCCACTCATTGCCAAACATTCCCTCAAAAACATTTATATTCAACTGCAGTGGATGTCTTATTGAAAGTCAAATGACATTGCAAACAGGTATTTTTCAGGCAAGTGCTCGGCTGGCTGTTCTTGTTCTTCGGGACATTGGTCTCGAAACTATTTTACCTGGTGCTTTACAGGAATTTCCAAATCTGCAGGAGTTAGATGTTTCCTACAATGTCTTAAACGCATTCAGTGATGACATTCTTACCAATCTTACCCATCTAAACACAATCGATCTGTCAAACAACCAGGTAAGCTCACTAAGTTCCGATACATTTAGGACAAATCTTAATCTAACGACTATACACATCCATAGCAACAGCCTCGATACTCTAGAGGATGGAGTCTTCAACTCCACGACATATCTGACGGTTCTGACCTTACATAACAACCCTTTCATTTGTAACTGTTCTCTCTTCTGGTTGAAGCAGTGGCTTCAATCTCATCTGGACGTCGTTCCCCATCTGTATGACGTCACATGTTACGTAAACTCATCGGACCCTGACATGTACCCAATAATCCAGGTGGCTGACCAAGACTTTGGATGCTATACCCCAAACGTCCATACGCTTACGGTCCTGGAGTACAACGCTGTTATCATCACATTGACACTTACTGTATTATTCTTGATGGTTGGAACAGTCATGTTCCGACATCGACGAGCCATACGCGTCATCCTCTATACGCGATATGGATTCCATGTCTTACACGATGACGACGATGATGTCGTCTTAGATGATATCAGATGGGAATTTGATGCCTACGTCGCCTACAGTGACGAAGACATCCAGTACGTGATTGATAACATCATACCTATCCTCGAAGAAGACCCCCGCTACAAGCTTTGTATACGTCATCGAGATTTTGCTCCTGGTGATTGCATCGCCACAACTATTGTGACCAGTCTTGAGGCCAGCCGACGCAGTATCGTCCTGCTGAGTCGAAGTTTTCTCCAGGATGAATGGCGACTCCTCGAGTTCAAGACGGCTCACCAGCGTGTCCTCCAGGATAAGCGAAACAAGAACCTCATTCTCGTCTTCCTTGAGGATCTCGCCAAGGACGAGATGGACGAAGATATGAGGTATTATGTCACCGCCAACGCGTATTTGTCGACCAGAGATCGTCTGTTTCGAGAAAATCTTCTGTACGAGATGCCCAGGTATCCACTGGCTGAAATTCATGGACAGGTTGGACATGAAAGATGAAAGCTTCCAGAAGGTTTAAATAAAATTCCTTCGATTTTTTATTTCTCTATAATTATTATCACATAACATGTATAATCATGTTCTTTTGACAAGATAATGCTTTGTGGTAAAAATCTAGTTTGGAGGGCCTAGGTATATTTATGTACATGTAGTAAAAAATTGAAATAACATTTATTGTAGTCCAACTGCTAAACATGGTCTGAATACTACTACATAGTTGTTAAAGTATCAAAGATTTTACAATCGAAGGAGAATGAAACCCTGGGGAAATATCCATTTTAATGAAAAGAGAGGATAGAGGGAAGAAATTTTTAAAAAGTTCCATCAAAATCGGTTACGAAACGAAAAAGTTATGAAAATTTGAAAAGTCTCAATTTACTTTCTATGGAGATCCTCAAATTGAAAATGTTGCTTCAAAGTGACAGGTTAGTAGTACAACTATCCACCAGCGTACCCAAGGGGGGGGGGGCAGAGTGCCCCCTGACCACTTATGTCAACTTTTGAAGCCCCCCCCCCCCCCCCCCCGAGCGAGTTTTGGAGGGCTGGCGAGAAGAAAAAAATACGGGTCTCCCTCCAAGCAGAATTGGACAGTTGACAAAATTTGCTCCTCCTGTAAAAAAATCCTGGGTACGCCACTGCAACTATCCATATGTTTTGTACACAAAATTTCATATTTTCCCTATTAAAGCTCAAGGTGCAGCTTGTCTCCTTCTTAACTTATGATACATCATGGGAAAATATATTTGACACAACATATGTTCAGTTCACAAAAAAGACAAGCAGCATCTTTAGAGATAATGGAGAAAATTCTTTGCTGTTAAATCATAGTAAATGCGATTTCATGCTTTTCGGTTCTAAATCGCAACTGAGCAAATTAGATATAGAATCCATTTCTGTTTCTGGTAATGACATTTCTTTGTCAAACTCATGTCGCAATCTTGGAGTTATGCTTGATTCTCAAATGTCCTTGTCGAATCAAATTACTAGCATTTGCAAATCAGTTCGCTATCAATTATGCAATATCGGCTTCATCCGAAAATATCTCACTCGTTCTGCTACAGAGAAACTTGTCCACTCGCTCATTTCCTCACGCCTTGATTTCGGTAACGGCCTACTCTACAACTTACCAATTCACAAATTGCTCAATTACAAAAGCTACTAAACGCAGCTGCACGCATTGTTTCTCTGTCAAGCAAACGCAGTCACATTACCCCGATCTTACAAAATCTCCATTGGTTGCCCGTAAAGGAACGTATAATTGTTAAAATCCTTCTTTTGGTCTATCACATTATTAACGGAACAGCCCCTGAATATAACAAGTCTTTATTGCGTCAATATCAACCCACACGATCCTCCAACTCTGGTCTTTTACATGTTCCGCTTTCTAAGAAATCTTGGGGGGAAGGAGCTTTTGCTCATGCCGGACCAGCCCTGTGGAATTCACTTCCTCAGGAGCTGAAGAACTCCAACTCCTTTAAAAGCAACCTAAAATCCCATTTGTTCAATCTTGCGTTTTGAAGACAGATATTTTCTCTTGTTATTCATTCTCTTGTTATGTTTGTATAATTTTCTTTATGTTGTAAAGCGCCTTGAGCATTTAATCAAAATGGATAATTGCGCTATAAAAATCTTATGTATTATCATTATTATTAAAATATGATATTTTGTGTACAAAACATATAGATAGTTGTACTAAACCTGCCATTTTGAAGCAACATTGCCAATTGAAAATCGCCATAGAAAGTAAATTGAGACTTTTCAAACTTTCGTAACTTTTTCATTTCGTAACCGATTTTTATGGAACTTTTTAAAAATTGCTTCTCTCTATCCTCTCTTTTCATTAAAATGGATATTTCCCGAGGGTTTCATTCTCCTGAACACTATTTTAAAGCAGAATTATCAAGAACATTACGGCTATAGCCCAGTTAACCCACGGGCCCGTTAGTCAGGAGGTAATAATTTTTTTGTTTTGGGTTTTGATAGTGTATACCAGGGGCGGCGCCAGGGTATTTAAATAGGGGGGGGGGGGGGCAAAATGACGCGTATAGCAACGTCGCACGTCGAGGGTCTTGAAATCATAGCTTGAAATAACAAATAGGACTATAACAGTTATGTCATAATTGCATGGCCTAGCCTTCTCTTCTCCATTTCCCCTTCTCTTTCTCCTTTTTCCCCCTTCTTCCTCTTTTTTTTTTTTTTTTTTTTTTTGCTCGCTTGAAAAATGATAGGGGGCGGCCGCCCCCCTGCCCCCCCTGTAGCGCCACCCCTGGTGTATACGTGTCATAGGAAGTACATTTTATGTTGCAAATATAACACTCGTAGGTCTCTCAAACCCGCAGTAATTTTGATATCATAGCCTAACTGTATATAGCCTACGTTTCCTTTCAAACTGAGTTGGACAAATTTTTTCTTTAAAAAATTAACAGCTAGGAACGCTCAAAGATGAATGGTGCAGTCTCATGAAGTTTCAAGACGAAACACATAATGGCAATTTATGCAATCTCGTGGGAAGGGGGGGGGGGGAGTTGGATGGTTAAACCAAGACTATGCAGATTCGCCAAAAATAAGAGAAATTTCCATTAGCAAGCTGTTTGGCAAAATATAATGGAATAAAGAAATTTAGAAGAGCTATTAATTACCTTTCAATCATCGGTATAAGATGAATGTATAAAAATCCCTACTAAAATTAATGTAATTTGTGTCGTTGTAAAGTTGACCTAAACTGATTTTCATATCGTAGTTCTACTTATGATTATCAATCCTATGTCCATAAAACAGTATAAAATATGGAAAATTAAATTCATGCATAGCTAGAATGACTTTCGTGATTACTATTGGGCATCAAAGTTCTTAGTTCCAACTTTATCGGAGTTTCTGGAAGAATGCGTTGGTCTCAGTCTCATTTCTCATTATATTTCTATTCTTATGTTGCACCAAATAAATTTTAATGTGGAATGCGACTAGGGTTTCCACATAAAAAACATCCCTGAGTACTTGATTTGAGAGTCAAAGAGTTCTTCTGGATAAGAGTACTAGTAGGCTTATTTTCCATGTTTTGGTCCTATGTGGCAGTATTACGTGGGTGCAGAACTATGGTCCAGACAATGAGATGGCACTGGCATCATTGCAGACGACGTACTCGGCGGATAAAATAGCGAATTAACAAATTCTTCACTTTAGAGGGGGGGGGGGGGGGATGTACTCTAAAAATACAGGAGTAGAAATCTGCTAAATGAGGAGTCATAGACGACGTACTCGGTGGATAAAATAGCAAATTAACAAATTCTTCACTTTAGAGGGGGGGGGGGGGGATGTACTCTAAAAATACAGGAGTAGAAATCTGCTAAATGAGGAGTCATAGACGACGTACTCGGTGGATAAAATAGCAAATTAACAAATTCTTCAATCTAGAGGGGGAATGTACTCTAAAAATACAGGAGTAGAAATCTGCTAAATGAGGAGTCATATTAGGGATAACTTCATTTGGGAGTAAAAATACACACTCAAAATTGTGAAATCCACTCCAAATTAGAGTGTAATTAATCCACTCAAGGCAAGGTAGTGGTTTGAATTACTCTTTTGAGAGTGAATTTCCACTCCTAAATGTTTGGAGAGTGATTCGATTATGTTCTTTTCCTCTTCCCCTCCCCTTCTTTTCTTGGTCGATTCTTTTTTCTCCCACAGGGGCATGTACCCCGCGTGCGCCCCCCCCCCCTGTACATATGCCCAAGTGTTTTACTCCCAGCTGTCCCAGGTGTTGTTGTGTAGAGCTGGGTTCGCACGTGGGTCAGGGTCAGGGTAGCGTACGGGCACTGCCCCATCCTGGTAGAACTGCAGTCGGTCTAGAAGAAAGTCCACCATGTCGGGCTCCTCTTCAGAGAGGTCAGTGTACTCGTAAGGGTCGTTCTTGATGTTGAACAGCAAGACACACTTTCCAGGAGTAATGGTCGACTTCACTGTGGTCTTTCCCGATTCAGGCGGAGGGTCCCAATCGCCTTTACCTGCATAATGATTAGCATAATCATGATTATTAGGTTTAGAAGACGTGGATGAGAAGAGGGGGGGAGGGGTGGCGGTGAAGCCCGACTAAAAATTATAAACAAGGGCGCACAAGAAAATCCTCTGCCATTTTAGCAATTTTCTTTGTCAAACGGCGCGTTTTTTGCCATTTCTGGAAGGGGAAGATCACTGAGAAACAGAAAAAGGTTTTCATGAAGTACGTACCATTGGTTGAATTGAATAATAATTTCATCAAAATAAAAATCATACAGCCTATATATAGTACTCACTGCAGATTGCTGAGGTGACACCTATTGTGTGTCTTCCCAGTAAATCTCTCTAAGGGTTTGTGTGCCTGTGTGGGTGAGTGTGTGTGTGTGTGTGTGTGTGTGCAGTGGCGGCACCAAGGGGGGGGGGGGGGGGCATGGGGGGCATTTGCCCCCCCCCAGTCAGAAGCTTTGCCCCCCCAGTTGCCCCCCCCCCCAATAATTTTCGGAGTGAAAAAAAATAAAAGGGTGGAAAATGAAAAAGAAAAGAAAAGGAAAGAAAAAAGTGAAAAAGGAATGGAGAAAAGAAGGAAAAAGACAGAAAACGCAAACTTGGAAAGCAGTGGCGGCATCAAGGTGGGGGGGGGGGCATGGGGCAAATTTGTTCGCTCAGCTCGTGTAAATATCCTCATATTTGGGTAGTTTTATAGCCGAATAATTTCTGTACATTTCCACTATAATAGTGTCAAAATTTTTGCTCACTCGCTTCGCTCACTCGCAATACAGGCCTATAACTCCCACCACATAATCAGGCCGCGAGATGATCAAATGTACTCATATTGGGGTAGTTTTATAGCCAAATAATCATTTCTGTACATTTTCACCACAAAAAGTTTCAAAATTTTTGCCCGTTCGCAATGTATAACTACCACCTTATTATCGGGCAGCAAGATGCTCAAATGTCCTCATATCTGGGTAGTTTCATAGCCGAATATAATTTCTGTACATTTTCACGACAAAAAGTGTTCGCAATAAATAACTACCACCTCATAATCGGGCAGCAAGATGCTCAAATGTCCTCATGCATATTGGGGTAGTTTTATAGCCGAATATGTAATTTCTGTACATTTTTACTACGAAAAATGTCAAAATTTTTGCTCGCTCGCTTCGCTCGCTCGCAGTATATAACTAACACCTCTTTATAATCGGGCAGTTCAGCTAGATGCTCAAAATGTCCTCATATCTGGGTAGGTTTATAGCCGAATATTCTGTACATTTTCACTACAAAAAGTGTCAAATTTTTTTTTGTCCGCCCTTGCCCCCCCCCCCAACATTTTCTTTTGCCCCCCATTTGCCCCCCCCCCCACTTTGAAAATCCTGGTGCCGCCACTGTGTGTGTGTGTGTGTGTGTGTGTGTGAACATAAAAAGGCAATAGCTCGAAATAAGTTAAGTCTACATCTAAAGAAATGGAATTATTTTGAATGTTGGACGGAAGGAGGACATACACGATAATATCACAAACAGTTTTAATGAAATTATATTCATTATTACAATTGCCCTATATACTTTGAATTTGCACCTATCAGGTTTTAATCTATACCTTGTTCAGTTAAATTGTACTATTGTTGTTTATTTATGGATGGCATGTTATGGAAATATATAATTTGTATTGTGTTTATTGCCATGTTGAATTATATTGTGTAATTAATGCTCAATTTGTAATTATTCGTTTTGAAAAACTGAACCAAGGAATAAAAATATTATGAAAAGAACAAAAAAAAAGTTTCCAGGTGTATGCGTGGAAAGAAAAAAAAAGTGAGTAGTCAAGTCACTACCGTTGTCCGATAAACGAAGGAGAAACAAGGCAATTAATGTCTGGAGAAGAACACAACGAGAAGGGGTACAACGAGAGCCGACCATATATTTAGATGTTGAAGTCCCCCGGATGTGATCCGTGTGCTGGCTGCTCGAAAACGACCTTATAATGGATCAAATGCCAGTGTGAATATAGCCTCTTGTCGAAGCCCTGGCGCAGTTGAAATCCTTGGCGATATGGAGGCAAAATTTCTGGCTCGCTTCGCTCGCCAGAAAAACCGAGGCGCTTGCGCCGAGGGCCTCTTGACACCCGATCTGAATTTCTTTTGTATTTCATTGTTTTGACGAATATTCCGACCAAATTTTGGTCGGTGAAAATCATCCAATAAGCGCGAGCTACCATGACGTAATGTTAAATATTCATGACTCGACTGCACGCTATTTCTTATAATTATATTAATTAATCGCAGCCCAAAATGGCGTTCAACGTTTCTTCCACGACGAGTGATGACGATATTTGTAAGAGCTTAGAATATAGAATGTAGAATGTTGAAGATTGACAGATTCAAAGATTTGCAAGTTGGTGCAATCAAATCTGCACTTAAAGGACATGATGTTTTTGTGAATCTGCCTACTGGCTATGGAAAAAGTGTTATTTTTCACGCGCTACCGCTCTGTGCTGATTACCTCCGTGGGCCAGGGATGGAGAGTGAGACTGCTGCTTCGCGAGGGCCAGGCGGATCCCCCGGGGCCTTGCCGGGCAGTGAAGTTGCTGGTAACTCCTTGGTTACATCATCTTCTAGTCTATCATCTTCACGAAGCATTTTGTTGATTATTTCCCCTTTGGCGTCTCTGATGAGAGACCAGGTGAAGTCGCTCAAGAAACGTGGACTTCAAGCCATCTATCTTGGGGACGCTTCGTCACAAGATGTGACTTTAGAAGGTATAATTTTGAATTTGACTCGGTCAAGATCTAAAAACTAACTGTGTTAGTGTTATTAGTTAATAACACTGTAACAGTGTTATGTCAGCTGTTCTTCGTCAACAAATGGTAGTTAGTCTCAATTTTTGTTCGTATTTCCGTGTAACATCTCGTACTCGCGTGATATTGAGCACTTTCTGTAAGCTTCACTTTCGAAAAAAAGCTTTGATCATAGATTAAGTCAATTCTTCAGAATTGATGGGATGCATCTATTGTTGAACGGTGACTTTTATTGCCCATTCTTGCATTATTTGTAAATATATAATGATCTCTTGAGAAATATGTACATTTGTCTTATTTCAAATTACCATGGTTTGTAAGCTAGAGATCGAATTCTTCATAATGTGCTTGTCTGTGAATGTATTTTGAGCAAGAGATTTACGTAATCCCCCCCCCCAAAAAAATAATAGACTAGTCCAGAACTGAAGTAAGAAATCCTTGAGATTTCATTGGCCAATTTGCTGGGCGATCGCCGCGGTAATCTAACTATTCACGTTTTCATGCATAATTCAGTAGGAAATCGTGCCTCATGAATATATAATTCAGGTCGGGTGTCAAGAGGCCCTCGGCGCAAGCGCCTCGGTTTTTCTGGCTCGCTTCGCTCGCCACCAGAAATTTTGCCTCCATATCGCCAAGGATTCCAACAGCGCCAGGGCCTCGACAAGAGGCTAGTGTGAATAAGGATTTTAAATGAAGCCTTCTATTACCATTATCTGGGTTGCCAGTGATAAGTTTCCAGTCATAGTATCTGATAGCTGCTCTCATTGAAACCTGGAATTTCTGTGATCTCGTAAAGTTACAGAATGACGGGCGGAGAGCTCGAGGATTGATGTTGTGAAGTAGTTCTACTCTGGGTGACGGAACGCTGTTCCTGTGACGGATGTAACATGTGTAATAGAGAAAATGAGACTTTATACCTTATGCCCGGCTCACACGACGCGTCATTTGCTGACGTTAGCACCGCGTCAGTGACTTGCACGGTCTTTTGCGCGTCATTTGCTGACGTTAGCACCGCGTCAGTGACTTGCACGGTCTTTTGCGCGTCATTTGCTGACGTTAGCACCGCGTCAGTGACTTGCACGGTCTTTTGCGCGTCATTTGCTGACGTTAGCACCGCGTCAGTGACTTGCACGGTCTTTTGCGCGTCATTTGCTGACGTTAGGACCGCGTCAGTGACTTGCACGGTCTTTTGCGCGTCATTTGCTGACGTTAGGACCGCGTCAGTGACTTGCACGGTCTTTTGCGCGTCATTTGCTGACGTTAGCACCGCGTCAGCGACTTGCACGGTCTTTTGCGCGTCATTTGCTGACGTTAGCACCGCGTCAGTGACTTGTACGGTCTTTTGCGCGTCATTTGCTGACGTTAGCACCGCGTCAGTGACTTGTACGGTCTTTTGCGCGTCATTTGCTGACGTTAGCACCGCGTCAGTGACTTGTACGGTCTTTTGCGCGTCATTTGCTGACGTTAGCACCGCGTCAGTGACTTGTACGGTCTTTTGCGCGTCATTTGCTGACGTTAGCACCGCGTCAGTGACTTGCACGGTCTTTTGCGCGTCATTTGCTGACGTTAGCACCGCGTCAGTGACTTGCAAGGTCTTTCGCGCGTCGTTTGCTGACGTTAGCACCGCGTCAGTGACTTGCACGGTCTTTCGCGCGTCATTTGCTGACGTTAGCACCGCGTCAGTGACTTGCACGGTCTTTTGCGCGTCATTTGCTGACGTTAGCACCGCGTCAGTGACTTGCACGGTCTTTTGCACGTCATTTGCTGACGTTAGCACCGCGTCAGTGACTTGCACGGTCTTTTGCGCGTCATTTGCTGACGTTAGCACCGCGTCAGTGACTTGCACGGTCTTTTGCGCGTCATTTGCTGACGTTAGCACCGCGTCAGTGACTTGCACGGTCTTTTGCGCGTCATTTGCTGACGTTAGCACCGCGTCAGTGACTTGCACGGTCTTTTGCGCGTCATTTAAGGGTTATATGGTTTAGAAAATGATCGCAAAATGAACGGTGCAAACAATACTTAATAACTGAAGTATGAGCTAATTGCCTTCACAGGGTCGATTAGCGCATGTACTGACGCAGTCGAAATGACACCAGTGTCAGCCGGGCTTTATACGTTGCATACGAGTCGTCAATTGCCAGACGAAGCACTGCGTCTGCGACGAGTAACGTCTTTGACTCGCTATGCTAATGCCAGTTGCATCAATGAAGGCGTCATTTCAACTGCGTTATTACCTGAATCGAGCCTGTGAATGAAATTAGCCCGTACGCTAGCTATATTAAAATCATTGCTTTCAATTTTTAAACGCTATCACTTTCAGGTGACGCATGAAAGGGCCTAGCAGTCACTGACGTCGTCTTACGTCAGGAAAATTAACCCTTTCAGGACAGGAATTATTCAAGGACTAAATTAATAACATTTTGTTCTTCAAATGGGCAACAATAATATTATTTTTTGTTAGTGCTGCATAGTTCTAACAAAATGTAATGTCTTTGAAAACAACATACCGATACATTGTTAGAAACTAAGTCGAACAATTTTGATTTAAAAAAAAACAGTGATTTAGAATCTCTCAATGTGTTGCCAATTTAAGAATTTTGAAGCTTATTCTCCGTTTTAAAATTCCTGGCATCAAACGCAAGTAGTATGGTCATACAACAAAAATGGACACAATGTGTGCAGAAATTTTTGCTCTTTCTACTCATGCATCTGGTATATATATATATATATATATATATATATATATATATATATATATATATATATATATATATTTCTTTTTTTTTGGGGGGGGGGGGCCTCTGAATCAAAAGTTATTGAGCCAAACCACAAAATGTAGTGTCTCGAAAGGGTTAAACGACGCCTCCTTCACAGCAGGCTGAATTCAAAATGAACAGTGCAAACATTGTGTTGAATTAATAGCACATGCACTAATTGGCTCATAGGCTTGATTAGCATGATAACGCATTCGAAATAACGCACCGTGTGCACAGAGCATTACAAAGTCACATAGTCTGGGAGCCTGTCCCGAAATAGTCAACCCATTTTACATATGAGATTTGACCCCTTAAAGTTCCTTAGACTATCCATGCCATTCACAAAAAGCTTGTCAGCTCGAACGAAGCCGCCGGGTTTGGCCCCCAGAGCCCCCGAAAGGAGCCTCAAAGTCGGGTCGATTTAAACCAATCTAACATATGCGCCAAACTCTGTCAGAATTAAGGTGTATGACTATACATTACCAAAACACCAAAACTGACAAAATTTTCCGTCGGGATGGGTTGTCAGACCGCCCCTAAAAATTAGGGCAAATTTTTCCCCCTAAGGTTCGTGGACCAAATTTTGTCAGAAGGAAGAGTTATGGGTGTACATTACAAAAATATAAAAACTTTCAAAAAATTCCATCGGGAACGGGGTGTAACACGCCCCTAAAAAAAACACCAAAGTGCCCCTAAACCCAGCTTTGCTGCCCAAAATGCTCTGGATGTAGAGAAAAACAATTTTTTGGTTTTACAACCTTAATAACTCCACAGTGTCTCATTCAATTCATGTCAAATTTACCTAGTGCAATCTTGAGTATTGTATCTTTCTTGGGGTGAAATTTGGTGTCAAATGATCATTTTAATAATAATTTATTAAATTGTAAAAATTGTATTACTTTTTCAAAAGTAGTCAAATGATATTGTCAGGATTATGTAAACACACCCATTGTCCATCTGCACCTGTTTGACAAGAGATAATAGAGGAGCTTGTTAAGTATCTGGGCTATGTGGCTGCCATGCTGAATTCTACCATTCATGTGTTAATAAAACAAAAACTTTGGCAAAAATCTCTTGTCATCTATCGAGAGGTTTTTTCCTCATATTCATTGGTGAAACTCTTTTAAATATTTATTTCATGACATAAAAAAACAGTACTTGCAATCAGAACCAGATTAAGAATTAGGTTCTAGTAACCTTCTACCTGATTGTGTTCCACACGTTGTAGCCGTCTAGATTGGTTCCATTCAAGTTCCAGCCAGCCACGCCTTCGACTAGTGTTGGGAACCAGTCACTTACATGAATCAACTCCCTGTTTACTGTGCCCTGAACCTCGGCAGACAGTAAGGGACTGGATACGAAGCCTATCGCACGAGTCCCACCTTCCCAAAGCGACCCCTTCCCTCCCCGTAGGGGCCAGTTGTTACCCCCTTGAGTAACCTCGCCTCCATTGTCTGCAAGAAAACCATAGAAAAAACATAGGCAAACAAAACAAACTGAATCAAGACTTTGGTAATAGTTTTATCAAACAGTTTATAGTAATACGGAATGAAACTAAGAGATATAAAATTATCGAAATCGAACTTTCGATACATCCATATGATGAACTGACAACACCTTCTAGCATCTGAGAACCCTCTCTTCCACTACTTACCCCCCCCCCCTCAATAACTATATGCAAATTACAAATGGGCGTCAGCCTTTATTTTCGGCCTTCATTCGCCCAGTTTTTATTATCCATAATAACTACATAAACAAACAAACAAAAATACTCCGATCTGTACCTGTGTGATCGTCTGACGGATAAATCCCGTTACTAATGCCCGTACTTGCACACGACCGGGCGTCATTTCGATTGCGTCAGTACCTGCGCTAATCAAGCGTGAGAAGGCAATTACTTTTGTACGATGTGCACTCTTACATGGCGCGTCAAGTACCGCATCAGCCAGTGACGCAGTTATACGTCTAGCAAAAATTTAATGACGCATAGTACGCAATAGGCATGAAGCCTATAAGCAAATTTGTTGATGGTGCTTAATCCGCCAAGGAACTCATCCGCAATTACTTACATCGCTAGTATACATTTTAGTATCGGGCTATAAAAGCCCGACTCCTACGAGCCGTCATTTGCTGACGTTTTGATGACTTGTACGTTCATTTGCAAGTCAGAAAAGAGTGATATCGTTTGAACAGCTGTGCAATGTTTTGTTTTGTTTTGTTTTGTTTTCTTTTCTTTTCCACTGTCTTTGTAAACCGAAATGAGAGGAGTCTTTACAGGTTTCTACCTTGAGCCTTTCCTAATTATTGGCGTACACTAGGTCTTTTTCTAGACCGAGAGGTCTGCTTAACGCACGGAACCGGACCGTCCAGAAGATACAACCCCCTAAAATAGTGGAAGGATCGTCACTGATACCGGACATGCAAACTCCTCGGCAAAAAAGTAAAATTGAAAAACTACAATAATAAAAAAAAAGTACAGAAACGCCCACGTAGGTGGCGTCAATATTCGGAACCGAATCGTTCCCCCAAAATCAGAAACAAAAACAATAACAGTGCAAACAATACTTTTTATAACTGGCTTATGGGTACTGGTTCAAATGCCTTCACAGGCTCACCTAGCGTAGGTATCAACGCAATCGTGTGAGTCGGGCTGACTGATGAACGAATCTAGATATTCGACAATAAATCTCACCTGTGGAAAATATTAGGATGGTGTTATTCCACAGGCCTTCTTTCTTCAGTGTATCTGTTATGTTTCCCACGGCCTCGTCCATGCAAGTAGTCATTCCTGCGTAGATCTGACGGTACTTGTCTGTGATAAACTTGTATTGCTTCCGGTAGCTATCTGGGACCCCCAGGATGCTGTGTACGGCTTGAAAAGGCACGTACAAAAACAGGGGCTAGGAAATGATAATGATGAAAACAATTTGATGTATTGAGCACCTGTTAGCTTTTAAAGAATATGATACACATACACTCGAACCATAGCAGGAATCTTAGGATGACGAACACAGACGCTGCCTGAAACCAGGGGCGTCGCTAAAACAGTTTTAATGGGGGAAGAGGGAGGGGGGGGGGGTGACACCCAAATATGCCGACAGAAATGCTGCACCCTAATCCCCCACAAATGATAATAAAATAAAATCACAGATGTAGAGATCTTGATCATACAGGCCCATTTTCGCAAGGAAGGGGCTGAAACCTTTTGCCCGAATATCAACTTTTCAATTTCTAAATTTTTTTCGAGCGAGCGAAGTGAGCGAGCAATTTTTAAAAACTTTTCGTAGTGAAAATGTACAGAAGTTACATACAGAAGTTACATAATTATCTGGGAACCTCGCTGCTCCAATATGTGGATATTCTGCCTAATCTCTGCCCGAATATGAAGTGGTGGTAGCCCGAATATCGGAACTTTGTAAATCCTCGGGGGGGGGGGGGGGAGGGGGTTGCAGCCTATTACCGAAGGGGGACGCCTTTTGCTGGAATATTAACTTTCTAGGGTTTTGCGAGCGAGCGAAGCGAGCGAGAAAAAATATTGGCCGTTTTTCGTATTTTTTCTTTCCTTTTCTTTCTGTTTTTGTTTTTCTTTCCTTTCCCTCTTCTTTTTTCTTTCCTTTTTTTCTTCTCCTTTCTCTTTTCTCCTTTCCTCTTCCCTTTCCCTTTTCCCCCTCCCTTTTTTTTTGCCGACAGAGATGGCGCAATTTTGAGATGGGGGGGGGGTGTGACACCCCCACACACCCCCCCCCCCCCTCTATCGACTCACCCGCCTGACACGTCGAGCCTCTTATATCATTGGAAACCAAAAGTTCTTTTAAGAACTCACTCAATGAAGAATAACAACAGTCCCTTTTGGACTAATTTACATGGTGTTTCCGTAAAACTTTTGTGCATTTTAACCAGGGGCGTCGATCCGTGTTCATGATTGGGGGATGACTGGCGAGAGAGCGAAGCGACCGAGCGGGGGAGGTGCCCCCTCCCACACCGAGACTTTTTCAAAAATATGTCTTTAAAACTTGCATTTTAGAGCATCCCAAAATGGTTTTTAATAAAAAGAAGGAATGCACTGATCTACGCCAAAGGACGGAACCCCTTAATTGAGAATAACAATGCGAGCGAACGAATTTTCTTCGATATTTTCGTTTTCGCATTGAAATTATGGCATTTCTTATTTCCTTACTTCTGATCATTAAAAAATGTGATGGTATTTCAAGATCAAACATAATGAGTTTGGATAATTATTAGTCTTAAGTTAATGTATCATAATTCTTATTTATTTTAACCAAAATTATTGGGGGGATGATAATACAGGCCATTCCCCCACCTCATTTTTAATTTTTTTTTTTTTTTTTTTTTTTTGGGGGGGGGATATATACCCCCCATCCCCCCGGGATCGACACCCATGATTTTAACCTTACAGTCATTTGCAAAACTTTAAGACCACCTGTAATTTTGTTCATATTTCTGTCACTTCGCTCGCATTACGTTGTCTCACTGAATGATTTATAAATTTAAGAGTTCTGTGACCCCCCAAAAAATATCACAAAATAGAGGTACTAGACAGAATAGAATACTCCGTTAATCCGGTACCAGTACTAAACTAGACACATAAACAGATCGTTAAAAAAACAAACCTTTTGCTTGTCATGTTGTTTGATAACCCTCTGAGCACGTTGTGCAAAGACATGGGTGGAGTAGATGCCGGTGTAGTTAGTTGCAGGCTCAAGACCATCCCTGAAGTCAAGTCCATGCCATTGCTCACTGGATGAGAAGGCATATCCTCGAAGGTGTGTGTAGTACGCTTCCATACCAGACAAATAACCTATCGAGAGATGAATTCCAGCATGTAATGACTATCATACTTTCCATGCCTAGAAAAATATACATGGAACCAGTAATCAATTTAGCTCTTTTGGTCACAACCGGTCGTGCACCTCCTTGCGTGTGGTCTGCGACGGATTTCGCAGAAAGCCTTGCGTCACACGCACGGGTCTGCACGTTTTTTTCCAAGCACGTATCAGCACGCAGGACACGCAAGGAGGCTGTTGGACAAGTCCAAGAATCTTTGCGTGTGGCTACGTGTTCTGATGAACGCACGTGACACGTGCAGCCATCGTACTTCCTGCACGTGCTTCTTGCGACCATCGCACGGGCTCCTTACGGAGGTCTCACAAAGCCCATGGCTCCATACGGAGCCGTGACATGTCGCGCGTCGGTTGCACGTACCTGTACGGGGCTGTACGTTCGCCTCAAGAGTTCTTGCAGGTAAGAGGGAGTATGTTAATGAGGCGGGTGCAAGACGCCCAAGAGGAGGGGCAGATAGGTGCACGACTGGTTGTGACCATGAAAAAAGAAGGACGTACGAATCGCAGGAGTTGGCCCACAGCCGATTGCCGATGCGGACACGCACGTGCAAAAACACGCACAATCAGTTGTGACCATAGCATTAGTCACAGACAGATAATGACCTCGACAAGTCTCAAGCCATAACTGGTCGTGCACCTCCCTGCGTCGGGTCTATATGGATTTCGGAGAAAATCCCTGCGTCCAACGCAAGGGTATGCACGTTTTTTCCAAGCACGCAGGAGCACGCAAGATACGCTAGGAGGCTGATGGACGTGTCCAACAATCTCTGGTATGTTTTTAGATGAACGCAGGTGACACGTAAAGTTATCGTACTTCTTGCAAACATCGCACGAGCTTCTTGCAAACATCGCACGAGCTTCTTGCAAACATCACAAGGGCTTGTTGCTGTATTCTCACAAAGTCGTGTGGCACCGTACACAGCCATACGCAGCCGCAAATCCATCGGGCGGCATTAGCACGGCACCCGCAGGGGGGCTGCACGTTCACTTCAAGAGTTCTTGCAGGTAAGAGGGAGGTATGTTTGTGAGGAAGATGCAAGACTCCCAAGGGGTGTCGTAAGAAGGATCGACGTACGAATTGCAGGAGTTGGCCTAAGCGTTGGTCAGAACGGTCCGTGCACCTCTCTGCGCGTTGTCTACGACGGAAACACGGTCTGCATGGTTTTTTTCCGAGCACGCAGCATGCAAGACACGCTAGGAGGCTGTTGGACATGTCCAACAATCTCTGCGTGTGGCTTCGTTTTTTGATGAACGCAGTTACGGAGGTGACACGTGCAGCCATCGTAACGGTTCTTGCACGGGCTTCTTGCTGGTCAGTTGTGACCATAGTGACCATAGGTTGTGACCATAGCACTGTCGTACTGGTTCCACTACCAAAAAAAAAAAAAGAAGAAGAAGAAGAAGAAAAAAAAAAAGAAGGAAAGAAAGAAAGAATTAGAAAAGAGCAAAGACATCAATTTACCTCTGGCTAGAAAATGTATTATTTCTGATTACAGTAGTACGACATTTAGAATATATAAATGGCTGAATTTTCTTAGTATCTCCCCTTTCATATTTATGATTCTATTGCATGCAAATCGTATTTATGTTATCACAATTTTCTTACAATAGGCCTACACTGTAAAAAAAAAAATAACTGTATAACTACAGGTTTTTTGGCCCTTAAAACTACAAGTTATTGCCGTTACACAGTCTTTTTCCTGTAAAACAACAGCAAGTTTGTTGGTTTACCGGAAATCAGCATATATTTACAATCGCCCAACAAAGTTGCTGTTGTTTTACAGAAAAAATACTGTAATTTTATGTCGGGCGATTGTAAATATATGTTGATTTCCGGTAAAAAAAAAAAAAAAAAAAAAACTGTGGAAAAACGGGCATTCCCGGCATCGTGACTGCCAGGAAATTTCCCGTGAAAACACGTCAATTTTTTTTTACAGTGTAGGAGGGTAACTTTTATCTTATACCCCTTTATTAGGCATATAGGCTCACACACTATCGTGTAATTTCTTTCGAAACTGAGGTAAATTTACTAAAGTAATTAATGAGTTAAAGCTACAGCCGCTACTCAAGCTTCGAAGTCCTCTAGAATGGAAACTTTCATTATTCAAAATAGAATGTCCTCTAATCCCGTCACTCTGCTCCCTCCTTTAATTAATGTACTTTAAATTAATAAAATTCTATATAAACATGTATAACACAGGCAGAGAATAATCGTCCTCGGAAATTGAAAATCTCAAGAAATTGAAGATGATTTTTAAATCATCTTAAAAGCTGCCTATTCTCATAAGAGAAAAAAGAAAAGCGTAGATATTCTTATATCTACGCTTTTTTTTCTTAAAAGCTCAAACTAGATCATTACTGGTGTGCATAAAACTAGTCTGAAATGCAAAGTTTCAAACCATAAAACGTAAAATTTTCCGGCTCGGTCGCTACGAGACCTTGCAAATATTTGATTTAGCAAGGGCGTTTGATGAGTGCAACATTTTCATGGTACAGCAAAATGAAAAGTCTTATTATTTCTTGGAGGGGTGGGGATGTACCCCCATTGTACCCCAATTTCAAAGGATTGATTCCCGAGTATAGTATGAAGTGTATGACTGGCACTTTAGAAAATACTTCAATTCTTGCCGACTCAGCCTCCCTCAAATTTTGTTGGGCTCAATACGCCACTGGACCATAGCTAACCTGTAGTTCACATTTAGTCATGCAAACATGATCATTTGCATATTAAACAATACTAAGGGCCGATCTTCAGTTAACACTGACCTCTAGAAAGCTCTCTTGTAGAAGTCCAGATGCCACTTCATTTCAAGCACTTTAATATTTACATTATATGAATGATAATAATCATAACATTCTGGATTTATATAGCGTCTAATACATCTACGATGACTCTAATAATGAATAATGACGTTCCTATCTTGTATCTACCTGACTTGCCTGTTATACAATTCTTCGTTACACTATGAACTGATGAACATGACGGACAAAGAGAGTGGACAAAATAAACAACCCCTCATTCTACCCTTCACATTAGTTCTGGTAGACTTAAAAACATCCATTCACTGCTCTTATGTAAAACAAGTAGAACAGGTGAATATGCACGTGACACCTATTCTACATATTTTTACGTAATAACAGTGAAGGGATGTTATTTTGACTACTAGAACCATTGTGAAGGGTAGAATGAGGGTTGTTTATTTTGTCCACTCTTTTTGTTCGTCATGTTCGTCATGATATGAAATAAAGACATTATACCTAGGAATGATTTGAAACCTCGATTAGTCGGCCAGCAAGCTCTCTTGTAGAAACCCAGATGCCATTTTCCTACCATATGAGAATCATATCCCGCCTCGGTGAGTTTGTCGGCTAGGGTGGGGTCATCGATAGGAAGACAGTTTGGTTGAGCTGGCCCAATAACAGCATGCTGAAGACCGGTATGGATCTATTATTAGTGATAATGAATACATTTTTACCTCAATATTTTCAATTTGCTTTTCAAGAAGACAAATTCAGTGCTTTAATCACTTTCGGTTATGACCCCCATTTTGCAATGGCGTAGCCTAGCCTGGGTTCAGGATCTGAGGGGCACTGGTGTCGTTTGGGGAGGGGGAGCGGTTTCTCCCTCCCATCCTTTTACATCTTCTTTATAATCATTTTAAACAAAAAATACTTTTCAGTAATTTTTGATTGGGGGTACCTGCCCCCTTTGTCCATTGTGCCCCCTGTAACTATTCCACTGCCCATTTGTCCCCTTCCCATTTTGAATAATTGCAATTAAGGGGCAAGTCCAAGGTATTTTTTCCAGAACGTTACCGACTTCATCGGATTTTTTTAGTATACCCGATGATTCTGTCAAATTGATGGCCCTACTATAAAGCTTGGATAAGAAAAATGATATATAGGAAAATGACACAAGTGATGCAATCTTACAGTTTTCTTTCTTTTTTTTTCTTGGGAATATATATGGGACAGCAACTGATAATAATGATAATAATCTGGATTTATATAGCGCCTAATATCTATGCGATGTCTCTGAGCGCTTTACAGATTTAGTCGGTTACATGTCGTTTGTCCGAAGGTTCATAATTCCGAAGGTTCGTTTTTCCGAAGGTTAGTATTTCCGAAAAGTCATGTAGGGCTCTATTGCATTTTCGGAATTACGAACCTTCGGAATAATGAACCCTTTTTCATTTTCGGAATTACGAGCCTTCGGAATAACGAACCTTCGGAGTATAATGCATCAGATGTTCGGAATTATGAACCCTATTACATTTTTGGAATTATGAACCCCCTGCTATATGGAAAACTATGTTTCGGAATTATGAACCTTCGGAAAAACGAGTGCCCCCTATTACCACCCTTGTCATCGGATTCAGACTTGCCACTTGCCACTCTCCACTCTCCGGGGAGCATTCCAGCCAGGCGCCTTTTTACAGACGCTCTCAATGCTCAACAAACCACAAATGACTTTCGGATCCTACCCGGTACCCTTTTAACACCTGGGTGGAGAGGAGCAATGTAGATGAAGTGCCTTACTCAAGGGAATAAGTGCCGTGCTGGCATCTCCAGTCAAGTATTTAAACCATTTGGCTACTACACCTCTCCTACCTCAACTAATTTGACTGATTTGACAATTTTCCCCCCATTCAGTTCTATTCTCCGTGATTCTTGGGAGTTCCTTCCGTTGGTAGACAAGTGTCTTTTTCTAACTGATCTATGTACAAGATGGAAGTCATTGCCGGGCGAACTCTGGTGCGTTTACCCCTTGAAGGCTTCCAGAAGAGCCTTTGTGAAATTATTTCACTCTTGCTCCTCCAGCAATGACATCTAATTGAACTTATGCGCCGTTCTTTCAGTCTGACTAAGATTTGTGTAATATTCCAATACAAATTTAATTGTCATATAATGGTCCTTCCAGCTGACATTCAATATTGCTCTCAAGAGTCTTGTATACCTCTACAATGACCACATATACCCTCAGTAAATAATCTGTGTTGAAATTCTGCCTATATATATATATATATATATATATATACCTGATATCTTCCGCTCATTAGTTGTGCCCGCGATGGAGTACATATCGGCTGAACGTAATAATTCTCCAACTTGACTCCCTGGGCAGCTAAAGCATCTAAATTGGGAGTTCTTATTACTGGATTCCTGTATCCGATGTCATTGAAACCGTAATCGTCGGCCAGTATGAACACGATGTTCGGTCGATCTTTGCTCCCTCGCGTTGACAATGGTTTGGGCTCTTTCGCCGTGTTCTCACGCAGAGATCCGATGTTCTTTGATGTCGTGGTAACCCTTGAAAAATCAACAAAACGCTCGAAGGCAATGAATGTGAAAAATAGTATTGCACCGAATAGCATGAGACCAAAATGACGACGAGGTAAAGTAAAAGCCATGACTATGCCGTCACGAAATTCACGGTAAAAACGGTACGAAAGACGAGATCATAAGTATGCTAGAAGTGAATGTTCCTGTGTATTCCAGGTTATTTTTTTTTATCGCGATCATTTGTACAAAGTCTAAACTGATATTTTCAGTGATATTTACAAATGCAAGTATTCCGTTAGTCAAATATTTACAGTGGATGCTATGTTCGAGTGTTTGAAGTTTATTTACGAAGTATAGGCTTTTGTATCAAGTCTTGCAGGTAAAAATGAACTTTAAATGAGCATGTTTAAAATGATATCTCATTTAAGAAGACATTATATCCGCCTTGTTGCCTTGCCGGATTTATAAAAGATCAAATAAGAAAGAATAAATGAACGTCCTTTACGCCTGTTAACAATTCTTGGTGAAAGGTGATCTTGTAATGACGGTATTAAAATCCTCATAGGGCTTCCAAGTACTCAACTGACCCTGGATGTCCAAGACTACCAATAAGTAATGGTTGAAACGCTTTTAAGTACAAAGTATATAATAGCTGTTTAATGAGCAAATAGATAATAATAACAATAAATCACAATGAATATATCTAACGTCTTTTCCTATTCATTCAATGCAGACGTGAGAGGGGGCTTGGGGCTGCAGCCCCTAGGAATTTCGAAGAGCAAAAAGAAAAGAAAAAAATTCCGTCAACCATCTCCATATATTCTAATAGCAGTGAGGTGGATGCATTTGTAATTTCTCATCTAGTATATTTCATTAGTAAAATTATATCACAAGACAAATCGATGCAGCGTCCTCTGCGGCACCCTGGCAAAATTATGTTAACTCCTGTGCAGATAAATACTTATCAAAATCTTTAACAGAATGTGTAATTGTAGATTAACTTACCTTACTGACATTATGACAGTCGTTAACATCCATTTTGGTGAAGTTGTGAACAAAAATCACTTGAAAACCACCCACTGAATGATCGCACACAAATCCCGTGGGCTAAAATGATGGCTAAAATTGATCCCATCCTCGTTCAAGAAGTATTTTTCGAATAAAAGCGCATCGTTGCTGCGACGGGTATTGTGAAATCTTTTGATATAACTCCACGCAGCTGCGATGAGAAGGCTGCGAACGATGGGTCTTGTGATCAATCGCTCGTGAATGTTAGTGAAAGTTGATTTTTTTTTTTTTTTTTAAATCACATTACAAGGGATCCATGGATTTCAGTTAAGAAATCAGCAGACGCCTCTGATCCTATAGTTCTTTATGAACTAGTTTGGATGCGGGCTAGTGGTAAAACTTATAATTATGATTATATTGTGTTTGAAAAAATGATTGTCTTTTGTGCAGAACATCGTAACTGATGCAATCATATGACAGAACATATACAAGGAGAGGAGCACAACATCATTTACATTATATGCAAATATAAAGTTGTCTGCGAAATGCTGACCTTGAAGATTTTAATCTGATTTCACCTAGGAGACCATTCCACAGTTTTGATCCAACAAACGAAATGCAAATCTATCCTTGCCTAGTCTTACATCTGTACGGTACATAGAGTAAGCCACTTTATTCCCTCTTGTTGCATATCTGTATGATTTGATAATAATCTCCTAAAGAGGATGGTAATATACCTTTCTCCAGATCATACATAAATGTTGATACAAGAAGTTCATGGAGTTGAAAAATATCTAGTTTTCTTAGGCTTTTGAAAAGAATTTTGGAGTCTGTTCTATAAATGGACCACATAAAAGTTATTGCAACACGATAAAAACTACTTTCGAAAAACAACTGAAGGCAATTTCAGTAGCCCTGTCTATCACCTTTAGAAATGTGCGAACATTACAACGGTGTATTACGTAATCCGAACCTGATTTCTATGGGCAGTACAATAGGCCTTTGAAATTTATTTTTCGAAAGTAGTTTTTATCGTGTTTTGCTTTCATTGCCATTGTTTGACAAAGATTACACAGTTTAGATTACTTTTGTAAATACTCCCCCATACTTCTATTCCATAGTGACGCTGTATAAAAGTCTCGTGTATATGTGTAGTACAAGTAGTAAATAAGAAAATATACATAATTATATTCTTTGGAACAAAACGTCTTTAACTTAAACAGAATGCCTAATTTTCAATTCAATTCAATTCAATTCAATTTTATTCAACTTTTCTGCTTGTGCACTTGTTTATTTTCTGAATAGTGTTCTTTCTATGATAGGTGACAATCGATTTGAATGTTTACAAATGGTGCAACAGATACCTCACTAGTTAAGTGTATTATCCTGATATTCTCATAGATCTACTTTGTTTTTTTTTTAATTTCATCACAATATAACTCGTTTTATGTAGTTTTATTGTAACGCTATTTGCATTACACCATTCCTGGCCAGTGATTTATATGAAAAAGTGTTTATGTTAAGCCTGTTTTGGGTTGGTAAAATCAAGTCAAGATGATATATATATATATATATATATGCATATTTTACTGGAAGGTATATTAGGGAAACACGAGGACAAATAAATAAGACAAAAACTGTCTCCCTAATACACTACATATGGTTGTATAATATATATATATATATATATAAATATATATATATATATATATATATATATAGCGAGAGAGGTGTGGATGTGTGTACCAATCGGTTGAACCATGTTAAATTTAGATATGTGAAGAGAGAATATAATGGTACAGAATGAAGCAGGTCACTCGGTGTATTTGCAAGCTTTCGGCTCCTGGCCTTCTTCAAGTTTATTTGCTAAATCAAACAGAATGAAACAAATAATAATAATAAGCAACTTAACAAAACTAAAGACAACAGAACAGAACTATCATAAATCTGGCAACATAAATCAACAGGAATAATTATAAGTGAAATTGAAAAGATGTTACTCGCCAAAACAAAACTAAAAAACACAACAGAACAGAATTGTTATAAAGCTGGCAACATAAATCAACAGGAGTAAGTGAAATTGAAAAGATGTTATACTCGGCAGGAGTAAGTGAAATAACGAAAATGGAACTCAATAAAAACAAAAGTAAGCAAAGTAAACAAAGTAAACAATTACCTGACTTTTAAGGTCGAAGCAAATGTATATGTACTCTCGTGTGTAATGGGTAGGTGTTCTGTGCAATAATCGTTACATGTAATACGGACGTCATGTAGAGGGCGTTTACTACACAAGTAAATAAATGGGTGCGTCCGACCGGAACAATGTAAAAAAAGGGGGGAAGGGGGGCATGGTGAAGTTCCAGCGTCTGTGCTAATCAAGCCTATGAAGACAATCAACCCATATACATATTAAAAATAATTTTGTAATGACTTTTGAAACGATATCATTTTTCATGACGCGCAAAAGACCTTTAAAGTCACTGACACGATTCTAAAGTCAACAAATGACGCCTCGTAGGCAACGTGTTAAGCCTGGCTCACCCGAAGCGTCATTTCGATTGTGTCAGTACCTGCGCTAATCGAGTCTTTGAAGGCAATTAACCCATAATTCTATTAGTTATTAACAGTATTGTGTGCACTCTTCATTTTACAACCACTTTTTTAAACGATAACACTACGCACAAAAGATCGTACAAGTCACCGAGTCAGCAAAATGAAGCCTCTTGTGAGCCGAGCTTTAGGCACAAAGTCTCATTTTCTCTATTATACATGTTACGTACGTCACAGGAAAAGCGTTCCATCACCCAGAGTAGAACTACTTCACAACATCAATCCTCGAGCTCTCCGCCCGTTATTCTGTAACTTTACAAGATCACAGAAATTCCAGGTTTCAGTGAGAGCAGCTATCAGATATTATGACTGGAAACTTATCACTGGCAACCCAGATAATGGTAATAGAAGGCTTCATTTGAAACCCTTATTCACACTGGCATTTGATCCAATCCAATATCATGATTATAAAGCCGTTTTCGAACAGCCAGCACACGGGTGATATCAGGGGGACTTCTACATTGCAATATAATCATAACATTGGTTGTACACCTTCAACAAATGCCTCCTTCTCCATACTGCATAAATTGTCTTATTATTCCTTTGTTTATCGAATTAATGAGTTAACTAATAGCACACTCACCTGGCCAAAAATCCCCCAAACCAACTACTAGTATCAACAAACCCTTGGCGAGAATTACTCGGAAACTGCTGTCCTCAATACTACGCCTTTACACAAACAGTAGGCTATATGATTTTTGTTTTGATGAAAGTTATACTATTTTTTTCAATGCAAACATTGGTAAAAAAAAAAATTAAAAAAAAAATTGTGCTTGTCATTGATTTTCCCCTTTCAGAAATGCACCGTTTGGCAAGAAAAAATTACTGAAAATGCAGAGGGTTTTCTTGTGTACGTGTTTGTATTTTTTAGTCGGGCTACACCGCAACTCCCCCTTCTCATCCACGTCTTCTAAACCTAATAATCATGATTATGCTAATCATTATGCAGGTAAAGGCGATTGGGTCCCTCCGCCTGAATCGGGAAAGACCACAGTGAAGTCGACCATTACTCCTGGAAAGTGTGTCTTGCTGTTCAACATCAAGAACGACCCTTACGAGTACACTGACCTCTCTGAAGAGGAGCCCGACATGGTGGACTTTCTTCTCGACCGACTGCAGTTCTACCAGGATGGGGGCAGTGCCCGTACGCTACCCTGACCCTGACCCACCTGTGAACCCAGCTCTACACAACAACACCTGGGAAAGCTGGGAGTAAAACGCAGGGGCGTGACTATGGGGGTGGGGGGGGGGGGGCTACGTGCCCCCTACTCCCCATCTAACTGTAGGGGGGGAGGGAAAAATAATTATAACTGAACTACTCTCTGAACAAACAGGAGTGGAAATCAAATCTCACAATAGCGGAATCCACTCTTAAAAGAGTCATTCAAACCACTACTTTGGAGTGGATTCCACTCTAATTTGGAGTGGATTTGACAATTTTGAGCGTGGATTTCTACTCCAAAATGAAGTGATCCCTAATATGAATCCCCATTGAGTGGATTTCCTCTCCTGTATTTTTAGAGCGTACGCCCCCCTTAATAATAACTGATAACTATTTTATCCGCCAATTACGCTTTATACCAGTGCCATCTCAATATCTGGACCATGGGCGTATAAATGGGATGGGGGTATACATCCCCGACTTTTCAAGGAAAAAATAATTTAAAAAATCAATCAGCAGTTGAAAATATTGACAAAATTTATATAAATGACTCTTAGTATTGAAATTTTCCCTTTATAATCATGCTATTAAAATAATAAAAATAGGTGCAGGACGTCCTAAAAATGAGTCCGACGTGTGTGTGTGTGTGTGTGTGGGTGTGCGGGTGTGAATAATTCAACACTAACACTATGGTATGAAAACGAAATGAAGATTTGTATTTGTTTGAAATTATTTACATTTATTTTATGTAATGATCTATTTTGAATGAAATCTCTAATAAAATATTTTGAAAAACAAAAAAAGTGTATGTGTGTTTGTGCGTGTGCTCGTATGTGTATTCGCGCGAGAAATCGCGACGCCTGATTGCAATCATCGACCCCCCCCCCCACTCCTCGGAACGGATTTACGCCACTGTTCTGTACCATAGGTCTGCACCCACGCTACGCCACATATTCTGCCACAAAGGACCAAAACATGGAAAGTAGGCCTATTCCTGTCCAGAAGAATATTGTTTGACTCTCAAAACAAGCACTCATGGATGTTATTTTTTTTAAAACACTAGTCGCATTTCACATTTAAATTTATTGCGTGCAACATAGAAATAAAAAATATGAGAATGGGACCGAGACCACAGCATTCTTCTAGAAACTCCGATAAAGGTGGAAGTGAAAAAGAAAAATGATACCTCATTGTTATCATAAAAGTCATTCTAGCTGTACATGAATTTAATTTACCTATTTTATACTGTTTACTCAACGTTTCATTATCATGAGATAAAAAAGGACCTTTAGAGAGTCAATGATTCATCAATAGTTCACACCTGCCATATCTTGGGGAGCTGACAACAAGTCAGCATGGACAAATAAAGGATAAATAATCATAAGCAGAACTACGATATGAAAACCAGTTTAGGTCAAATTTACAAATATATATTTTAAATCAATGTGATTCACATGCAGAGCTGCCAATTATTATTAGTGATACTGATGATTGAAAAACAGGCCATTCATATCACGGCTAAATGTTTTATTCCACTACATAGCCAACTAATTTGATAATGGAAATTCATCTTCTTTTTAGACGAATCTGCACAGACCATTCAACTACCCCCCCCCCCCCCCTCCCCCCGGAGATTGCATGAATTTTCATTATCAGTTTCGTCTGGAAACTGCATGAGACTACACGATTCATCTTTAGGATTTCTTAGCTATCAAATAGTTCCCCCCAAAAAAAAAAAATTGTCGTCCTCAGAACAAATTGCCACTGTTGAGGTTAAACTGCCCGTATATGATCTGATCTGCTCTTAGATGATACCTATTCGGGACAAAAACAGATCTCATTTCTTAGATAGGTAGGTTGGCCTTACTTTGTTTTCTGCGCTTTCAATCTCTTGGCAGTTTTCCCCAAGACAGTTTTACCAAGCGAAATCCGGATTTTCCTAGGCGCTGTTTGATGGTTGTCCCTCTCACTTACAGGTATAGAAATGCCCCTCCTTTGATAAGTGCCCTACGAGGTAAAGTTGTCCCGGTGACTCTTCTCAATGTGATCATGGTGATGTACCCTTAGTTTGGTACTTATTCATGATGACAAAACAGAAGCCGTTTGTTTAATAGATAGGTTGGCCTACATCCTTTTTTGTTGTGCTTTGCTTTATAACTGCATTTTTCCTTGAGGGAGAAGCCAACCAAATAGGGCTTTTCTGGCCGATATCTTAATCAATGCCTCTTATCTGTAGTCTATCATCAACATGACCTACAGACATTCGTCTTAAGAGAACATGGGCATGCATAATGGAATGCTGTTCCAGAACGTGCCTTAGGCCCATCATGGTTAATCTTAGAGGGAAGAAGTATCAAGAGCATATGAAGCATATGCAGCAATAAAGATGGCAATTTTCAGCTGTGATAGGACATTTTCCCCATCGCTTGAGGGCCCAGTAATATTGCTTAAAACCGGTCAATATGGTTATTTCAACAACAAAAACTTCCGCTCGGTCACAAACTTAAAAGTTAATGAATAAACAGAACAAAAAATCAACAGAAAGGAAGGTGGTATACAGATTTATAAATAGGGAGATTGAAAACCATGGCCGAGTATGGCCGCCTCCTCGCTTGATCTGCCTCGACGTTTACTTAAAACGTGCTATAAGCCTCGCTGTTGGTGAGAAAATATCAAGCCCAGGTTTGAAAATTCTGTGTTCATTTCTAACACGTCCACTGCAGCTGCCCTCGGCTTGGGATGGGCGGCGATGGGTTGAGCGCTTTGGTCCCGGGAACCGTCGCTCTCCGGCTGCAGAAACTATCAGATCATCTATAGTTATTTATTTACTTCATTAATTAGGTCATTCTTTGTAAGGCTAGGAATAATTGGTGTAACTATAACTACACCAGAGTGCCAAGTCAATGCCCCTACTGGCTACTTTACCCAGCAGCCCCCAAGACAGGATACCACAAGGGAAGATATTCACACTGGAAGAAGTAAAAGAAAGTGCAATCTCCATTCAAGGCATGACTGGTCTAGGGGAGTTCTGGGGAGCGTTTCATCAAGTGTTTTGTCAGTGATTTTTACCGACAACTGTTATAAGCTAATGAAATCCTTGCATCTGATTGGCTGAGAGCAAATTTGTAGGTAAAAATCACTGACAAAACACTTGATGAAACGCTCCCCAGTTGTACTCTCCTCCTGGTTGACTTCTACAAGGGGGATGGTGCGTCTTGCAATTAACTTCCAGCTGCCAAATGTCTTTCTTGCCAACCATAGTGTGTAGGTAGCTCGTAATGCCACCCTTGATATGGAGTCTACAAGTCTACAAGTCTAGGGCTTTCCTTATTTCTTTGATGTTCAACACAAAGAATTTGAAGCAGGCTCTTAATGTCTGGCTAGTGAATCCTCTAGATCCCATTTCGACATGGAAGTACAGGAGCTCCCAGGCTTCTTTAATAAGGTCCTCATACTTGCACTTCTTTTTGAGATTAGCTTGTGCCATATTCTCCTAAGCCGGAATTCTGTAACTAACTATACTATAACTAAGTTCTGTAGCTATTTCTATCTTCTTTGCATGAGGGTGAATATATCGTGATGTCTGGTCTTCGTGATGTAGTGACTATTTCTGGTGCATGGGAAGATTATTACGTATTGTCTTCATCCCATTATACATTATACATTATACATATACCACACTCCAATATTCACCGTTTTGGATTATTTCTTGCTAATACGTGTATCAATGTAAGTACATGTATATCAATATTTTCTGTCAAGCTTTTCCTTTTTCCGAAGATTGGCCTTTTTTGACGATTCCCCCTATTTTGAAAAACTTTCCGACTACTTTTTCCATGCGAAAGAACATTATTACTGGAAAAGATATTTTACCTCAAAGATGTAGAGCTGAAAACGAGATGCAACCGCATGGATACAAGGATTCTGTAGACAATTCTGTAGACAATATCAAAATATGATGATTTACCCATATTTTGTTCTTTTTAACATCGAGTTGCTTTGGTCTATTAAATAAATTTCCACAATGCATTGTTTGCATATGTATATTTATTGCATGATCTTTTTTGTTTTTTGTTTTTTGTGATGAGGACGTCAACTCAAGCTGTGCTTATAATTATGACGGCCCCTATTTCTATGTATGATTTTATCTGAACATACATTTTGAGAGATTTTATGATGATCTATATGGAAATAAATAAACATCCAATCAAATCAAATTAGTCATCACTAATACGAAAATACGGTGACTGCAATTTTCTTTATTATTATTTTTAGCTTTGATAAACTGAATTGACATGATTGATAATGTGTTATTTCGGAAGAGAACTAAAAAGTAGTAAACGCTTGGCTCATGTTTATCAATTCACGATTCGAGATCTGTAGGTATCAACAATTTTCTTTTTCTTTTCAGTCGATAAAATCTTCACTTTCAGTCAATCAAAGTACGAGAATTGCTTGAATGTTTTCATTGATAATCAAACGTTGACAAGTATAGTTTATAAAGTCTGTATGTAAAAATTCTGGTTTAGTCTGGAAGTCTCAGCTACAGCAGTCGGGTTTGCCATCGTAGAATTGGTCTTCAGAGTTCTGTCTTATCTGTATGGATATAGAAAAAAAATGGAAAAGAATGTTGGAAGGGAATGAATAAAGAAGGAAATGGGAGAGTAAGAGAGGAGATATACATGTATAAGAATGAAATTGGGGAGAGATAGAGAGAGGAAGAACAAAGGAAGGGGAGAGCGATAAATACAGAAAGGGAGAGAAAGAAGGAAGAATGGAGATACAGCGAGAGAGTGTGAAAGAGAAAGAGAGGGAGCACAAAAAATACAGAGAAAAGAGACATAGGAGAGAGAGAGAGAGAGAGAGAGAGAGAGAGAGAGAGAGAGAGGGGGGGGGGTGGATCGAAGGGAGAGGAGGAGGAGGGGAAAAGAAACAATACTAAAATAATTCCTCTAACGCTCAATAATGCAGACATGATTATGATACAGATTACAGTCTTGGAATATGATTTAACAGGATAAATTCAGAAGCTGTCGATAAATGGCATTTGGCTTTCATCTACAAAAGTTCATCTTTCGCCGAATTCCAACAAAGTTTTGAAACAGATGGATGTTTTTTGTTGTTTTTTCATATATGGGGCATAATGTGAACATCATGAAAAAAAAACAACAGGCAGATGATAGACAAAAAGATTAGATAGAGAAAGAGTGAGGAATGAGAAAAAAAGAGGGGGGGGAAGAAAATCGAAGAAGGGGATAAATTGAGAATAAAATGAGGATCGAAGATGATGAAGAAGCATAAGGAGAGGAGGAAGAACACGAGGAAGAACAAGATGAGAAAGAGGAAGAAGAACACATTTTTAAAAAAGAAGATTTTTTAGAGAGGTAATCTTACATTTACAGAGAATATTTGGTTTCCAAGTTCCATCGTTACAGAAAGCTCGTGGTCCTCCTAGCCTGACAATCCCCGGTTCGTCCACGCATTCGATCACCTCTGCGTGTCCATGATTAAATGTCTCACCCTCAATCAACGTGTTCACTGGGGCCGTGCAGTTGGCTGAAATTGTATGAAAATTTAACTTCATAAAAAATACATAATAGACCCACTTAGCAATTCAAGTTTATCCATTACATGTATATAGAGTACCGAAGTGCTGACGTCGTATTCGCTCGTCGTCCGGGATACTGGTTCCAAACAACAGAGCCCGTGCATGAGGTTCACCATGAAACCATTCAAGCAACGGGCTGGAGCAGGGTAAATTCAGTGTTTGGCCCTGGTGTGATCACCACGCTATTGTTTAGCTCAAAATTGTTTGGAAACAGCAACCTTGACAACTTGGCAGGTATGACGTCACACTTCGCTACTCCATTTCGCCTGCCTAGAGGCAGGACATTAACTCAATATATTTACCAGAGAGTTAACACACTTCAGACTCTCATCACCCGTCGGAAATTGGAACAACTAATTAATAATCACAAATACATATTTTCATGAATATATCTGTTGATTTGTGCAAGAATATTTTACATGTAGAAATCTTCACAGGTCTAGATTGAAATTCCTTATAAATATTTCAGAGTAAAATACGATTATTTTGAACAGCCGTATGAGGAGAAACAAAAGAATAAAAAAAACAAAACAAAACAAAACAAAACAAAATAAAACATAACAAAAAAACTATAGGGCGATTCATTGCAGAGTGTCCCGTACGACATATGAAATTTATCCATATATTCATTTTCATCCTTAGATGAAAAATCTCTTGATATGGCTACACTGTAAAAAATAACTGTATAACTACAGGTTTTTTAGCCCTTGAAATTACAAGTTATTGCCGTTATTTCAATTTTACAGTCTTTTCCTGTAAAACAACAGCAAGTTTGTTGGTTTACCGGAAATCAGCATATATTTACATAATTTTATTGTATATATATGCTGATTTTCGGTAAAAAAAAAAAAAAAAAAAAAATGTGGAAAAACGGACATTCCCGGCATCCTGACTGCCAGGAAATTCCCGTGAAAAACGGCAATGTTATTTTGCAGTGTATGACTATAGGAGGTGATACCAGAGAGCTTCATTATTCAATGGTCATATCAAAAGATTTTCATTTTTGGATGAAAAGGTGTGGAAAAAAGAAATATGACGTGCGGGACACATGGCACGGAATCGCCCAAAACATTGATTTGTCTTACCCCTGCATGTTGGAGAATCCCCTCCGATGTTGTTTGACCACGCCCCATTCTGACAGGTCGCCTTCCAAGGCCCATCCACGAAGAGCCCTCCAGTACACGTGAATCTTACCGTGTCCGTGTGGTCATAATAAGACTCATCAGACACACCAGACAGGTCAGAGGTGACCATCAAATCAGGGTCCGAAAATGAAGGCACTTTGCATTTATCTAAAGAAACAAGAACAAGAACAAACAAACAAAAGTTTTGGCCTGCATGGTTACTGCTATTATCAAGATTATAAGGAAATCAGCTTCCACAAACCCTAATTTAGCCACTGAACACGCTATACAGGGGCGGCGCCAGGGTATTTAAAGAGGGGGGGGGGGGCAAATGACGCGTATAGCAACGTCGCACGTCGAGGGTCTTGAAATAACAAATAGGACTATAACAGTTATGTCATAATTGCATGGCCTAGCCTTCTCTTCTCCATTTCCCCTTCTCTTTCTCCTTTTTTCCCTCTTCTTCCTCTTTTTTTTTTTTTTTTTTTTGCTCGCTTGAAAAATGATAGGGGGCGGCCGCCCCCCTGCCCCCCCCCCTGTACGCCACCCCTGACGCTACATTAAGCGGTTTTGTTTGTCTGTTTCCATTCAGTTCTTCTTGAAGTGTTCATCATCCTGGCCGCATCGATTAGAATCACGCTACGCCACTAAAAATAGATAAAACTACCTAACAGTAAGTTGAGCAGGAGGGGGCGTGGTTCCCAATCTCTGGATGCGCTACTGTAGCGCTACAGTAATGAGACTACTCCGGACCAAAGGGTGTAGTATTTCCATTAAATGATAATGCTATCCTGGAGTTTAACATCATCATCATCACCACCACTTTCACCATTATCCTCATTATCACCATCACCAACTCCACAATGATGATGATGACGATGATGATGAACCATCCCCATAGTTATTACCACCGTCATCACCGTCCTCCTCCTCACCACCACCAATAGCAGAGAGAGAGAGAGGGGGGGGGGAATAGAGAGAGAGAGAGAAAGAAAGAGAGAGAGAAGGGGAATGGAGAGAGAGAGAGAGAGAGAGAGAGGGGGGGGGGTGGACTATAGGAAAAAGCGACCAATCCCTTTACATCCAGTAACTGGTAACTGGAATCACGTTGTTCACCTACCATAACAGTTGAGTAGGAGGGGGCTAGGTACCCATTCATTTGATGAGTTACAGTAAGAGTACTCAGGACCAAAGGGCGTGGTCTCCCCGTCACATGATAATACAATCCTGGAGTTCGAATCATACGTTGCCTCATCCGGCGAGTACGTCACATTGGTCGGTACTGTCGGGGGCAGACAACCTGAAAGACAGAGAAAGGCCAGCTGGGATTCAGTTCCAAATATAAGTTGGGGAAAACTGGGGCAGAAGTTTGTTCATTAAAATGGGACATTTATTATCAAATATCATACAACTACCATCAGGCATATCATTATTAACGACACACCACCTCAGTAATTAGTATACAAATATATACTGTCATGAGAGGGTCTGGTTGGAAATATGGTCCCCGAGGTGACGTGAACCAAGACTATTTTCATGAGGGGCGCAGCCCCGAAGGAAAATGGTCGTCTTCACGTCGCTGAGGGTACCATATATCAACCAGAGACTTGAATGTAGGCAGTATATATTTGGTTTATATCCGTCATCTTTGAACTAAAGCCTAAGTCTACTCATCTACTTATGATCATCTACACCGCAGGCCTATGGTAGACAGCACACTTACGTAAACAAACAATTTTGAAGAAGGGATGAATTTGCGTGGATATCAAACGCGTAATGATGACATTATCATGCGCCGGTGCCTAAAACAATAGATACGCGCAAATTAATGTCGTCACAATAAAGTACGCACTTTTCGTGTTTTATGTCATACGCCGTAAATAGTATCCGTGAATAGTACTACTATTTACGGATCGTGATGTCAGATGTTACCTTCCATGGCAATTTGCTCATTTGCATGAGGCTAGTGGGAAATGTATTTTGTCACATGACACGCATTGGACCAATCAATTGCGCAGATTCTTTTCATGACGGATATGAATATCTAATAATGTAGAAACAATACTCTTTTAAGAATACATGTATTTGTTCTTGATATGTTTTTGTTGCATGGATTAAAGGCAATGAACAAGAAATGATATAATAATCACGCATGTTTTACCCACTACTCATCTTGATTCAATAAAGTTAAATATTTAACTTCAAATTCCTTGAACCCACCTTGAATTTCAAGAAGACAAACAAACTATACTTTATTAGATGCAATATAAAAAATTGGGCGGTTAACCATACGGCAGTGAATTATTCTTACCACTGCTGGAACACTGAACATCCGGGCTCCAAGAACCATCATCACAAGTTGACTCTACTGTGACGTCACCAGTAGATAGACGATAGCCTACATCACATGAAAATGTAGCTATGCTCGTGTGTTCATATGTGCCAGTTCCGTTCGTGTTCTGGGGGGCCGGGCATCCATCTGAAAGTTTGTATGTGATTATCATTTTAATTGGAAAATTGTATGAAGAAGGTGACCTTTACCAATGAGGAAAATTAGTATGACGAGAGGAGAGGCCTATATCTACAACTCTTAATTAATAGTTGATTCTTGTCCGTAATCAATAAAATTTGAAGTTCCGTAGGAAAATGATGTTGGCCTTTCTTTCCTTTCTCCCGATCCCTTCCTTTCTCCTTCTCCCTCCCCCACCCCCACTTTTCTTGGGGCGTTTAATGGAGGTGTGACCGCCCCCACCGCACCACCCCTTCGCTATACGCATGTTTAGTGAGCTGTGCGTATACTATTGGCGTTTTAATTGACATATTTAAGAATTCTAATATAACGTATATATTTATCAGTACCCAATGAAAGCAAAAAGCTATATCAGAAGGGACACTTGTGTTTTCGTGAAATCATCACAGGCCTGTTTCAATGGCGTGTAGACCTGGGGGGGGGGGGGAGGAGGGGACATGCAAACAGTCCCCTTTTCATTAAGAACGAAGTCTAAAAATTCCAGACTAATCAACACTTCAACGCAAAATATTGTACTTCCAAAAAAAAAAAAAAATAATAATAATAAAAATAAACGAAAAAGGCCTACCTAGACAAGAGGGTTTTGTTGCTATGTCCCACGTAGCATTACTCCCGCAAGTGCCCTCATCAGATCCCTCTAAGGTACCGGAGGCACACGAGAAGGTGACCTTGTCACCAATCGAGTACGTCGTCTGCTCTGGTTCCACTGTGACGTCAGAATCGACGATGGGCAACGAGCACGGTTCTGTAGGTCAAGAGAATTAAGTGCCATATCGTTCTGACAAAAACAAAACGTTACCCCCCAAAAATTAATTTCTCTACAAACAAAAAACAAAACTAACAACAACAAAACAAGAAAAACAATAAGACAAAGGGATATGATTGGGAAGGATGACAGTAGATGTTGCATACCCCTAATTGCATCCGCACGGCATAAAACTATAAGTTGTAATTTAAGTCGAATCAATTTCTCAATATTAAAGGGAAGCTCGAGTTCTGGGAAAGGTAAACAATAATTTGTGAGCTTTCTCATTCTTTTTATGTTAGTCTGGAAGATTATCATGGTAGATATGTCCCCTGAAAAAGATTGATCTTCAAATGTTCTCATATTCAAAATATGACAAGAAACAGCTGAAATGTTTGGGCCAAACATTTGTGTGTAGTCCATATATACATTTCTTTGTGCAGTGCATGTGACTCTCAACAGGATTGAGTCAATTTCTTATCATTTTGGTGATTCCAAAACCTTACAGCATACACCAATTCTTATGTGCTATATAGTCAACCTTTCCCACTTGCTTTGAGACAGTTTCTTTAACAATTCAATCTCATGACCAGAACTCAACTTTAATAAAGGCATGAAATAATTTGACAAGATGTTGCTCTAACACATTCTATAAGTCCATGGAAATTCAAGCAGCAGATGAGAATGGGCGGAGGCCGGCCCAGTGGCGAGGGGGGGGGGGGGGGGTGGTACTTACTCTGGCATTGTACTAGGGTTGGGTCTGGATCCCATCCTGTGCTGGGTATACAGTAGCTATAAGATGTCCCTGATTGAGTGTAACCATCCTCACAGGAGATTGTAAGAAAGAAGTAATCATAGTAACTATCCAACTCAGGGTCGATCACCACATTATCACCTACTGCAGGCTGCGTGCATGCTGGAAATAACAACCAAAAATTGTTTCAAAATATCACTTTATTAATAATTATCATCAACAAAAGAAAATAGTACAATAATATATATAGTTATATGAGCAGAATAGAAAGCCCAAGAGTGTCTTGTTACAGACAATGCAGAGCTAACATTATTTAGGATACATGTAGGCTTAAACAATATACAATTATGCATATATATTATATATATATATATATATATATATATATATATATATATATATATATATATATATATATGTATGTATATAAGAAATAAATATGATTTAGAAATAAATATGATTTATAAATTTATAATTTAGAAATGAAATAATAATATGATAATAGTACTGGCACAGAGAGAAAATGGCGGCATATCATCAAAAGGGGGAAGGTTAATGATTAGTGTAGGCCTATGCCTAGGTGTTACAACTACTCAAGCTTTATAAGCTTATGTTGCAGCACCTTTGTGTGTTAATTATGTATACTCTGGCTCTGTGCACTCTATTTTGTATCTGATGTATCTTTATGATGAGATTAATAGGAACATGCGTGAATATATAAATAAGTAAATAAATAAAAAGACAAATAAAAAGAGGGAAGGTGTTTCAAATGGCTCAAAGAATGAAATCTAGATTTAATTTTGGTTTTATGTATATACATGCAGCGGCGGATTTAGGGTTGCCCCCGCCCCCCCCCCCCCACTTTGTTGGACTGTATGACAATCCGCACGCTTCAGAGATTGCCAGTGCGTAGAAGTAATGCAAATTCTAATAACCTACAACCTACAGTGAATGTATCATATTTTAATATGAAACTGACTTTGATATCCGATTTCATTTGTTCATTTCTTCTTGTTATTTACGATGAGTGCTAAAGTAAGCACATTTCTTCTAATTTTTATTCACTTATCTGAAGTAATCGTAACTCATTATTTTTCGACATGAGTCTATAAAATATAAGCTAGGCTTGTGCTTTTTAATAGACTTTCCCACCAATTAAATAACATATTAAGCATAGTATAAAGAAACAAATTTGTTCACTATTATGTGCCTAGATTACCTAAATTACTTTATACTGGTCATATACAACTACCTTAAACACAAGATAATGTTGTTGTTTTTATCTTGTTTTATGATATTTGGCATTTTGATTTGTGAATAATCTCGTTTTGATTTTGAAAAAAAGAATAAGAGTGAAAATAGATAATGAACCTTGAACCTTGAATCTTGAAAATAATGGACACACAATCAAATAAAAGTAAAGAAAATTTCCTGCACAAAGGTATAGCCACTCCTGAAAGAAAACATGATCAATGCTTTGTAAAAACTTACCTTGAAAAGTTCCCGGTACAAACGTCTCTACCATCAGCAGAACCAAGACGAGACTGTTCAGCATCTTTATTTCCAAAACTATAAATGCTCTGAGTCAAACAAGAACCCTCGGTCATACCAATTAATTCATTGCAACTTATCCTCAAAAACAATCGTCCATCCACTTTATTCCATAAATTACGGTAAAGTATAAAGGGGCCAATCGCAAAATGCCCTCCTAAACTTATCGAGGAGAAGGCATATATCATATGTATTGACCTAGTATTTACATGCATAAGCGGCGGTTAATTTGGGCCTAATTATTCTAGCTCTTTATGCAGACAACTGCTGTGTTTTCAGTGCTGCATACAACGTATATAGTCCATTTCAACCAAACTATCATTTCAGTCCACAATCCGCATTTAAAAAAATCTGGATCGAATAGATTGCACAATATTTAACCCGACTCCCGGAGACTTTTGTTTACTTAAACGGGCATGTCCGTATTGACATCAAGATCGTTATCAAGTCTCAAATTCAAATCCTTAATTTCTTAGACAAAAAAACTTCGACAGACCGCAATGCTGGTTACAACGTGTATAAAAGGTCAATCATTAATATCTAGTCTGACTGGCTGATGTTTGCTCAGTGGTTTACACGTAAAACACAGTTTTATGACGAATGAGCTAGTAGAGGAGTGCTACTCCAAATAATTCTCCTTCCCTTTTTTTCCCACAAGTAGCCAAGAATTTTGATTGTTACGTATCCACAACTGTCAGAAAGGAGGGTGAGATTATTATTTACAACATCAATCTTTTTTTTTTTTTTTTTTTTCGAGGAATTTAATTTCAGGAATATTGCAGGCCGTAGCTGTTATGGTCCGCAAAGGAGGCGGGTAGCCCTAAAATACCCCTTTTCTGAAGGGGGGGGGGGGGGGGGGGGGGGGGGGGGTTCGGCCGTCCCGGGTCCATCTTAGTATGTGTCTTATTATTTTCGTAGTCATTAAATTTAGTGGTAAATTTACTCATTCTTTTTTGCACTATATTGCATTTGCATCATCACCATTATCATCAAGCTCATTATCTTTATCATCTTTACCCTCAGTTGCAATTCTCACTGCCGTTTATTAATGTTTTTATCTCTATTACCACCATCTATTAACATTCTCATCTTCATCGCCACCATCATCATCCTTCTCATCGTCGCCATCATAATCACCACTACCACCACCACCACCACCACCACCATCATCACCATATCTGGATGATGGTGATGATGATGATCATCATTTTTACCCTCAGTTATAATTTTCACCATTTAACAGTACCACCTTCATCACCACCATAATCACCATCACCATCCTCATCATCACTATTATCATCATCATCATCACCATCATCATCACCATCATCACCATTATCATCATCATCACCAGTATCATCACCATTATCATCACCATTATCATCATCACCATTATATTATCATCATCACCATTATCATCATCACCATCACCATTATCATCACCATTATCATCATCACCATCATCATCATCACCATTATCATCACCATTATCATCACTATTATCATCATCACCATTATCATCATCACCATTATCAGCACCATTATCATCACCATTATCATCATCACCATTATCATCATTATCATTATCACCATTATCATCATCATCATCACCATTATCATCACCATCATCATAATCACCACCATCATCATCATCATCATCATCATCATTGTTCGTTTTCACTGTATTCTATCCATGATTACTGTTGTATTTTCTCTTTCCTGGATCACTACATAAACTAATTTTGATTTTAAAAAAAAGATTGAGTGAATTAACTGGGATCAATGATAACAATGATCCTCATTTTAGGAACATCTCATTATTTGTAATTGCAGTCATCATATAATATGAAAAGAATGTTGCTTTTCATCTGCTCAGACAGTGACAGGACATTTTATTCTAAATTTTTAAAAATTTCTTTCAAAATCAATTGTTTGGCATTAGTTGTTCCTAGGTTTGACAATGGATGTATCCATGGTTTGAAAAACATCAGACAAGTCATTTAATGTTGTCAAGATATATTCTCTATTTAACTATAAAATGATCATGTTTCAAATCAGTCATTCAAAAACAAATGAGCAATAAATAAAGCATCCATCCTTAAAAGTGAGCCCCCCGCCATTATTGCCAATCGTGCTGGTCATCCATTTATATAATACATGTACATAGGTACAAAATTAAAGGAAGAAGTTGGACACATATATATCATGTGTTATCATATTTATTGAAAAAATACTACCAAAGGCTTTATAACCCTTTCGAGATAATTGATCACATTTTGTGGTTTGGCTCAATAACTTTTGATCCAGAGCTCTAAAAAATATACCAGATGCACGAGTAGAAAAAGCAAAATTTTCTGCACACACTATGTCCATTTTTATTGCATGACCATATTGCGTTTGATGTAAGGAATTTTAAAAACAAGAATAAGCTTTAAAATCCTTAAATTGGCAACACATTGAGAAGTTTAAAATCATTGTTTTTCATCAAAATTGGCAATTTCTTTCAACTATTCAACAAATTTCTAACCATGTATATTGTTTTCAAAGACATTACACCTTATTTGAACCATGTAGCACTAAAAGAAAAATATTATTGTTGCCAATTTGAAGAACATAATGTGATCAATTTAGCCCTTAAATAATCCCTGTCCTGAAAGGGTTAAGTACATAATAGGCCCACATAAAATATTCTAATACACACAATAGGCACATATGACTTATAAATATGTACACACTGTACCTGGCAATAACATATCATCTGTTTGGAGCCTGAAGGGTATTAAAGGAGAATGAAACCCTGGGGAAAAAATCAATTTTAATGAAAAGAAAGGATAGAGAGAAGCAATTTTTAAAAAGTTCCATCAAAATCGGTTACGAAATGAGAAGGTTATGAAAGTTTGAAAAGTCTCAATTTACTTTCTATGGCTATCCTCAAATTGGCAATGTTGCTTCAAATTGACAGGTTTAGTAGTAAAACTCTCCATATGTTTTGCATACAAAATTTCATATTTTCTCCATTATCTCTCAAGGTGCAGCTTGTCTCCTTAGCTCAAGATATATAATGGGAAAATGTATCTGATACAACATTATGTTGAGTTCACAAAAAGACAAGGAGCATCTTTAGAGATAATGGAGAAAATATGAAATTTTGTGTACAAAACATATTGAGAGTTGTACTACTAAACATGCCATTCTGAAGCAACATTGCCAATTTGAGGATCGCCATAGAAAGTAAATTGAGACTTTTCAAACTTTCATAACTTTTTCATTTCATAACCGATTTTGATGGAACTTTTTTTAAATGGCTTCTCTCTCTATCCTCTCTTTTCATTAAAATGGATATTTCACCAGGATTTCATTCTCTTTTAACTCTGTGTCAGAGTATAGAGTTAACATCCTTCCAGTTCTAAATAGACAATATGATGATTAGTATACCCTTTGACATATTGCTGCAAATGCACAACTTTCTCTCTATTACATGTAAACTTCAATAAAATTTCAAATATTTGCTAAACACATTTATCCACAAAATATAACTACATGTTTATAATTTAAACATGTATGAAAATGAAAGCAGATATATCCCTAAAACTAAATGTACATTATTACATTCCCATGATTATATGCAAATTATCTTTACTTGCCCAAGAAATAAGTTCATCGCAACAAATTTTAGAAGAAAGAAAAAAATGCGCCACTGCTTCAAGAGTACTTCAAAGAGTCTAAAATATCACAAAGCAACATGAAAATTTAGTCATAGATTTTCAATACACTACATAATCAAAACAGCTTTTCCAGAAAGCTTTGGCATATCATACTGACATAATCCCACTAAGGTAGCCTAGTGAAACATCGTAGTGCGTAAGAACGCGGGAAAGACACATACTTAAAATCAAAATTTTATTCTATAGAGGCAGAACCAAAATATTAGTATTTAGAATCAGTATTTAAATCTTTGAACCCTTTTAAGCAAAATAATATTAAAACTTTTATTCAGATATGTCTGATTCTAATTTTAGAAGCACATACAAAACTGGCAATTTTCCTCTTTCCCGTGTCTTTATGCGCCATTGCGATTTGCTAAGCTACCTAACAGTGTTAACTAACAAACTATGAAAGAACTTGCATCTGAAATGCAGTAAGTTATGAAAGATTAGCAGCATATTGTATTTTGTCTCAAATTGATACTTGTAGTATACCATAATTTCACAATAAACCCGGTATGACCAACCAGAACCTAAATTTTAATAAATGTATTTATCATCTTGATACATGTATTGGTAATTTTGCACCAGTAATCAAAATTTTTACTGAAGCTAATTCTCATTGTGACCTGCTCTTATAGATTGAAATGGATTTCTATGCCATGATATAACAGTAAAAAAAAAATCAATACATAAGCTTATACATTTTTATATATACAGCAATTGGCAGTATTTATATTTTGTATGAAACCATGTACATATCTACTCAGTGTCTAATGAGGCATATAGCTCATTTGTACATAGTAGAATGTTGGATTTTTTTGTCTGAGAATAAACAAAGAGAATAAATAAAGTCATAATTTTGTAAATTTCTTGAAAAATTTCAGCCATGTTTTAATTGCACTTTGTGTGTGTACATATGAGCATTGTACACAACTGCACACATCTCTCCCAATGAAGTTTCTTTGTATCAAAGAAGTTTATTTAAAGAAAAATTGAGCTCTGGTCATGGGATTACATTGTGAAAGAAACTCTCTGGAAGCAATCGGGGAAATGTTGTATTCTGTGAAGATTTGGAATCACCAAAATGAGAAGAATTTGAATTAATCTTGCTGAAAGTCACAAGCGCTGGACACAGAAATGTGTACATGGGACTACACACGCATGTGTCATAAAAGTTGGGTCCAAACTTTTCAGCTGTTTCTAGTCGTATTTCAAATATGAGGGAATTTGAAGAGGAATCCTATTCTGGGGACACTTCTTATAAGATATTCTTCCAAACTGACTGAAAAGAAGGAGAAAGCCCACAAATCAATTTTCACCAATAGTACATGTAACTGAACCTTCTCTATGATATGAATCTAGTGTTCATGCCCCTTTAACTTAACGGTTATCAGAATGAACATTTGAAGCTCATATTTCGAATATAGTATACATGGAACCCCTAATATACAGAGCTAAATACATTTTGGCGATTGGTACCCTTTAATCACAGCCATTATAGAGTTTAACGGTCAATTGTACTCGGTCAATTGTACTCGGTACAAATTACCTTTATCTGCACATGCGCAAATTGTAGTTATGAACTGGCTTATTCTCATCATTATTTATAGTACAATATTAATTTCCTTTACTAAACATATCTGATTTTCCTGTTTGACTTTTCAGGAATATTTTTGAACCACTTAAAAATAAAGCTATAGATTTATCCATATGAAAATCGTTACAGTTCTATGTGATGAGAGAGCACTAAAAATCTTCACCTGTTACTCCCAGCTGTCCCAATCATTGTTGTGTAATGCTGGGTTTGCACGCGGGTCTGGGCTGGGGTAGTTGACTGGCAATGCACCCTTCTGGTAGAAAAGAAGTCGGCCGAGGAGGAACTCCACAACATCTCCCCGCTCATCAGAGAGGTCAAAGTACTCATAGGGGTCATCTGCTATGTTGAAGAGCCAAACACATTTCCCAGGGGTCACGACAGGTACAATGGTTTTCTCTCCCGATTCGGGAGGGGGAACCCAGTTACCTACACCTGGGAATTGATAATAGGAGCATAGTAATTAACAATTATACTGATAATAATAATAACAGTATTAATAATAACAACACATCAATAATAATAATAAAAGATGAATATGACGCTGATGATGACAAAAACAACAACAATAATAACAGATCTACAAATACTACTACTACTACTACTACTACTACTACTACTAAATAATAATAATGATACTACTACTGCTACTAATAATAGTAATAACATTTATAACAATAGGTCCAATAATAATTACTAAACAATAATGTGTCTTGTTTACTCCGGGTAGCCTCATCAGTATTTATACTGTTCTCCCTGAGGGTCTTGCAATCACATTATTACCCTGGCTGTAGCTAGGCAGCCAGAGCTATCAGGTGCTAAGCATCCAAGGAGTTTCTTCCTACAGGGTACCCATTTACCTCAACTGGGGGAAGAGTGACAGATGTAGATTAAAGGCTTGCCAAAGGACGCTGCTGCTGTGGAAGGGATTCAAGCCCTGTACCATGACCTTCATAGTCTGCGCCCTCTTGCATAAAAAGTTGCGATTAAAAGCAACTCAAAAAATTAAACGCAAGTTCCAAATACGAGATCCTGACTGGCTGAAAATCAAGTTGCGTTTAATTTTTTGAGTTGCGATTAAAAGAAACTTTTTATGCAAGAGTGCCCTGGTGCTGTGGAAGGGAATCGAGCCCTGTACCATGACCTTCACAGTCTGGTGACTTATCCACTACACCATGACACCTCCAACTGGTATTGAATATTACACTAAGGCTTGAGGTTTTATGGCTTAGATAAAATACTACAGCAACTTATGGTACGCAGGTGAATCTTTTGGCTCAGTATTTACCCCAAGTCTAATAAAGACAGCTCCCTAGCAGACTTAAGCCAATTACTTTGGAAGCCTTGTCTGGCAGGCATGTGGCTTTCATACATACACGGGTCATTATAAGCTGCGCACAAGCAATTATATAAAGGTACATTTAATGTGATAAATTTATGGGGCATAATTTTGGACTGGATATGTGATGTCCAAATGGCTATCAGTAAGTATGTTGCCTCAAACTCGGAGTGCTAAGTAAAGTACTTACAATTGTTTAGAATACGAGTTAACTTACTTACATAGCTTAGCAAAATGTAGTGGCACAAAAAGAAGCGTCGGGAACGCAAAATGCATGTTGTTGAAAATCATAATTTTATCTTTAGAAACATATCATTAAGCCACAGAGTGGGTAGAAATACCTCTACTCTTTTGATTAGGCTTGATACAGTTAACCTTGCATAACTCGAAGTCACGTAAGTCGAACTTTCCCTAAGTCGAATCAGTTTTTTTGACCAAACTATGCAAAACATGTGTTATTTACATTTCCTAAGTCGAATTCTGCATAAGTTGAATTATATTTTGTAGTCCCAACAGATTCAACCTAGGCAAAGTTAACTGTATATCCTAAACCGTCATTACATACATCAAATTACGTTTAATTCACGGCTACCACAAACAATTTCGCCGTTTGCGTCTTTTTGTGCTACTCCCATTTCGCTAAGCTACCTTTATGCAGGTTTTGAATTGAATATTGGCCCTGGGTCCTGTTTCATAAAACTTTTTATCAGTAAACAGCTGCCATATTTCTATGACAAATTTGCTCCCAGCCAATCAGATCCAAGGATTTCAGTAGCTTATAACAACTATCGTAACTTGTTATTGATAACAAGTTTTATGAAAGGGGGCCCAGGAGCAATTGTTATCAACGTAAATGAGGGATCACCTACCTGGGTTGCCAGTGATCAGCTTCCAGTCTTTGTATCGTACGGCTGCCCTGGTTGAGACATTGAACTGCGTGGGCCCTGTGAAGTTACAGGCTGGGATAGGAGGTGCCTGGGGAGGGGTCGTCATAGAGGGTGGGGCTAGGACATCGTCTAGCAGGGGAGGGTTCCCCCAGGGATCAATGTTGTGAAGGAGCTCAACTCTGGGTGATGCAACACCTTGACTGTATGGTAGGAAGGTAGAAAGAATACCATGAGAAAACTGGAAATCATTTTAAAAATACAAGGGGAAACTGAAGAATGACATTCAGCAAGCAGAAATCCATAACGGAGGGGAGAGGGGTGGGGGATGGAGATAGGGAGGAGAGAGATAGGGAGGCGAGAAAGAAAGGGAGGAATGAGCGACTAAAATAGAAAAGTATTGAAGAAGAGAGAATGGATAGAAATAATGATAAATGAAAAATAGAAAAGAAGAATGAACAAAATAGAAAAGAGCTAACACATATGTAGATAAAAGAGTGGGGCTGGATGGAATAGAGAATTATGAATGGAGAGAAAAGAGGAAGAGAGAGCGAGGAATGAACAATGAATAGAAAAGAGGTAATGTAAAAACCGATAAAAGAACTTGACAAAAAGAGTAAGGGTGTGCTTTCACTTCACCTGATAGTATCCCAAACATTGAATCCATCTAGTTTAGTTCCATTCAGGTTCCAGCCAGCTATTCCTTCGACTAGTGTTGGGAACCAGTCACTTATATGAATCAACTCCCTGTTTACTGTGCCCTGAACCTCAGCAGGCAGTAAGGGACCGGATACGAAGCCTACCGCATGAGTCCCACCTTCCCACAGCGATCCCTTCCATCCACGCAGGGGCCAATTGTTACCCCCACCATAGACCTGACCACCATTATCTAGAAAGAGAATGGAGAAGGAAATTAAGCCTCGTTGAAGGGAATCGTGAGTCTTGGGAAAGGTGAAAATTAATTTGTGAGCTTTCTCATTTCTTTGGAAGAACATCATAGTAGAAACATCCCCTGTAAATGATTGCTCTTGAAATGCTCTTATATTCAAATTATGACTAGAAATAACATTCATGCCACTTGTGTGTGTAGTCCCATATACCCATTTCTGTGTGCAGTACATGTGCTTTTCAGTGAGATTGGGTCAATTTCTTATCTATTTTGATGATTCCAAAACAGTACATTATAAAAAAATTCTGATGTAGACATGGTCAACCTTTCCCAATTCCTTTGAGACAGTTTCTTTCACAATGTAATTGCATGACCAGAACTCTACTTTATCTTTAAGACACGACGTGGTAATCCCCCTTCCCTAAAAAGAAATCACTGCAGTAAAATTTAAAACGCACATCTAAATGAATGACAGATGAAGGTGAAAAAAAAGTAGCTGCACAATACAAAGGCCCGTAATCGTACTTACTTATCTGTCTACTCTAAGATACAAGAATGTAAAGCGCACTACGTTAACGCAATTATTTTTTTCCACACTGGTATTTTTTAAGAGGCTTACCAGTGGGTGGGGGGGGGGGGGGGGGGGGGGGGGGGGTAGGGCAGCAGACACTACTTTTTTACCATCTCTTCATAATATGTAAATTATGATATTGATTTCAATTTGATATCTTTTCAATATTATGGCATCATTCGTTTCAGCAGTATTCCAAGAATTCATATTTATTTGCGAGCAAGCGAGCAAAATTTGGGGCCGCATTTCGCTTTGAATTAGTTTTTGGACAAGTGTAGTATTTGTAATGTATGCATAATCTACTGACTTATATGTTTGGACGTATTTCAGATTGAATTTGATTCATAACATAGGAACGGCATTCAATTTTGGGGTTTACCTATATGAAGATGTGTGAACCCCGTTTCCCCTTCTCTTCAGTCACTTCTTCATAACCTTTGTCTAAGATCACCGTTTTGCAAGACTGCATTGCGGCCAAGTAGGAAATCTTTTGAAAAAAATGTCCTAAATTAATAAGGTTTCAACAGCAATTAGTTAATCATGTACCCTACAAAAATTTCCTCACTTTACTGAAAAATCACTTCATTCTTTTTTTTTTCTCGGTTGGAATTTTGTCATGAGAGCAAACTGCCCCCCCCCCCCCTTGCCAACTCCAAATATGCTAGTGAGGTTTACCATGTAACATGTGAACAAGGCTATGGAGAGACACTTTACCTTATCATAGTAACTTTGTGTTAGACGAATAGCCTATGTCAAAGTATTCAAATTTCCCATTCCTCTGGCAGTTATTTGTCGTTGAGGTGGAAAGTAATTGAAGTTTTGCCAATTAGAGAAAATATCTAGCTCTAGTAGTGGAAAGGAAATTGAAAGAATGAAACTTGTTGAATATGTGTCCTCATATTGGCCTTCCTGCCTGTACATAACACCCTTGGTGTTGACACCAGGGGTGAGGAATTTCAGAAAATAACTAGAAGAATTTTCGACCGCGCACGGTCGGAATTTATGCCTCCGCCAACAACAGATTGGAAATGACCCCAAAATCTAATCAGACCATTGCCCCTCCCGTATGCATACATGAGCCAAGTCTGAAGTTGATCTGTCAAATGGTTCTTAATTTATTGCAAGAACAAGCCATTTTAATATATTTTATTGAACTCTGTGACCTTCAACTTTAACCTCATGACCCCAAAATCAAATCAAGGCATTGCCCCTCCCATATGCACACTCCAGCCAAGTCTGAAGTTGATCCATCAATCAGTTTTTAAGTTGCAAGAACAAACCCATTTTCATGTAACAGTTTTATGTATTCTATTGAACTATATGACCTTGAACTTTAACCTCATGACCCCAAAATCTAATCAGCGCATCGCCCCTCCCATGTGCACACTCAAGCCAAGTCTGAAGTTGATTCGTCAATCGGTTTTTAAGTTATCGCGAGAACAAAACCCGTACGGACGTACGGACGGACGGACGACCCGAAAACATAATGCCTCCGGCTACCACCTACGGTGGGCGGAGGCATAAAAACCATGTGTAGATTCCCCTTGGGTACTCCAACATGGGTACCGACAAGGGTAATAAATCAGTCAATGCCTACTTTCAGTCTCTAAAGTTGTTTTGGTCCTCCCAAACCACCTCCCTGTGATGTCATAAGGCCATATTTCACTCAATATGGACCAATACATGTGTCAGTGGCTCAGTGCATACTTTCAACCTGCAAAATTGCTTTGGTCCTCTCAGATCACCCCCGTGGGATTCGGTAAAGCCATATTTCTGTCAATTTGAACCATGCGTAAACCCATTTTCTGCCGAGAAGCCGGCCTCATATTGCTGTGCCGAAAGTGTCAATGTTCATCCGAACTCTCTCCAACTGATTTTCATACTCCAAAAACTAATATGAATTTACCAATTTGTGACTGAGCATAGCCTAGTCCATTTGCCACATATACGTGACACGGGAAAAGTGAGAGTTAAAATTTAGTCTTACCAGATGAAAATATGAACACCGTGTTGTTCCACAGGCCTTCCTTCTTCAATGTATCTGTTATGTTTCCCACGGCCTCGTCCATGCATGTAGTCATTCCTGCGTAGATCTGACGGTTCTTGTCTGTAATAAACTTGTACTGCTGCCTGTAACTATCTGGGACCTCCATAGGGGCATGTACGGCTTGGAACGGTACGTACAAAAATAGAGGCTATGAAATAATAATGATAAAAACAATTATATGTATTAAACACCTGTTTACTACATGTAAGGATATGATACACAGATCTCATTCACTGCAGCTATAGGAGGACTGTTATGATGATGGATAGAGCACGCTGCCTGAAACGTTGAGCCTCTTCTTTCATTTTAAGAAACCGACAGTTCTTTTCAGAGCTCACTCAAGAAAGAATTTAACCAACTGTCTTTTTACGGACTTACTTACATGGTGTTTCTGTAAAAACTTCATTTCAAACTTATTGTTCATGATATATGATTCTATACAATTACACAAATATTCAATGTTTAAGAGTGAGATTGCAAAACTATTCTGAAGTGAAAGATGTAGCTGTTTTACGAGTCATCTATTCTCTTTTAAACCTAACAGTCCTTTTCAGGACTAACCACATGGTGAAACCGCAAACCAAGTAAATGTTACTCATACCACCATGCAAACCTCAACCTTTAAGGAACATCAGGATGAATAATGTTATCAAATGTTGCATGCCCACAGATGATCTTGAAAGGAGTAAATATGATCGATCATGGATTATCCATTTTGGTTAGACAAAAATAAAATGTACAATTGGGGGAAGAACAGTGAATGATAAAAATAATGAAGGTCAAGTGATGTGCAAAGTCAAATGTCTAGATCGCTTCTTTGAGTTTTATATATATATCTTTGATTGAATAATCTCATGTAGAGGTGTTGTGGTCTAGTGGATGAGTCACCGGACTGTGAACCACATGTTATGGGGTTCGAATCCCTGCCACACCAGGAACGTCCTTTGGTAAGATATTAAAGGGATACTTTGGTAGGCCTGCATGGGCGATTTCCGATGAGAGAGGAAAATATACTCGGAGCTTCGTGTCACTTCGATACAAGGACTTCCATCGCACGTGCTAAAACATGTGATTCATATTGGACCACCTCTGAGATAAGACTGGTTTGTGTTTTAAATTTCGCGCGGTGGGAAAGTAATCAAACATATGGAAAAGTAATTACAGAGCCAGCTCTCTGGTAGAGCCTGGGATTAGTTACGTAATCGTGGCGACAACGAGTCGCGGCAGGGCAGTGCAGAAGCGATGGCTAGACTAATCAACCAGAAGTTAACCGTGTTTTGTATTTGGAAATATTTCAGCATTACACTAAACTTGTTTGGGGGAACGAGGTATACAACCAGTTACAAGACTAAGAGCCCGGGACTGGTTAAACCCGAAGTATTCGCCGAGCTCCAGTTCGGTCAACTTCGTGCCGTCCGATCATTTATGACCTTAGTCCGACGGCCTCGCACAACGGGCGTGCTATGTGTACAAGTAAACGAGCCTTTTGCAAATTCCGCACGATTTCATTTCCCCATGAGTTCTCATTAGACTGCCCCTTTAATCTACATTTGCCACACTCGACCCAGGTGATGAAAATGCGTACCTGACAGGATTTAATCCCTTAAAGCCCCTTTCCGATGGGAAACCAGAATCCCGACAAATTATACATCAATCGAAAGGTAATTACATGAGGATTATGATAAATAAACTGCCATTAAGTCAAATCGAACCATAAGAAACCAAATTAAGATTTTCTGAACTCGTTCCCTCGGTTTCCGATACCAGCTATGCTTGGGTGAAATGCGTGATTTCGTGTGACGTCAGTCGAAGGAGAGTACCGCACGCGTCGGTGAACAAGTTTCACCGCCAGCGCGCACTGCTTAGCTACCTTCGGCTGTACTGTAGTTTGTGACTGTGGGCTATTTATTGTGGGAAAAACACCATACTGATCTGAGACTAGGTCGAGCTAGTTGAATCTTTCTACAGATTTAGAGGTAGGTAAGAACATTTTATTTTCATATATATTTGTTTTAATGTGGTAATGATGGGTTTAGACCCAATTATTATTAACAATAACATGATTTGTTGTGGTAAACTTCAGTTAACTTTAAGAGAGTATCTCGCGATGTACACAGCATACAGACTGTGCATTGTCCTATATAGAGTGACGACATCGAAGTTCGAAGCCACTATCACCTCTTCCCGTAATCCAATCTGGTGTAAATTTATGTGAGTGATTTGAAAGATATTTGAGAATGTTCCCTGCAAGTTTGGTCGAATTTTAAGCAGCAGAACCTATTTTATCCACATGGATACCAAAGTGCACTAGCGCCAGTCCCGGGAAAAAGTATCTAGACCTAACGTTCAGAAAAAGTGTTCCAGCCTAATCTAGTCCATAAAACGGGAATACCCCTTCAGATGTAATACATCTGACATTGGGTGTACTCCTGAGGCAAAATTGGAGTCAACAGAAAATTTTGTTTATTTACAGCAACCTCTGTCACTTTTCACTTTTCTAAAACTAAGTCTAAGGTTTACCGATTGGCTTCTAAAGTTCTAGCAGGGCAGCTCAGCGCTATACATAAAACTCATGATATGCATGCATTTAGCGCTATACATAGCGCGCATTCAAAATGCGGTAATACTAATCACTAGTATTGGAAATGGGAAGCTTAGCTTTAGGCTTAGACTCTTAGAGAAGACCTCCGAAAACTAACAGATATTGTCACATGTGTTGCCTGTTGATAGTTTATAGGATGTTTGCTGGACCACCACCAACACCCCCTTCGTCTCCGCCGGCACTGCCCGGGTTCCTTGGTTCAGGTTCCTCCTGATATGGTAGAATCTGCTGCTGATGATCATCCTCGATTATCTGCTGATCATCCTCGATCAGTTCACCAATTTCTCCTCATCTGAAAATTCCTCATCTTCTGAAGAACCGGACTCCTGCTCTGCCGCTTCAAATTCCAAATCTAAAGGAATTGACTCAGGATCTGTCATATTCGACGTAGATAATTTGGCTTTTTGTACAGAAAAAATATGCGCTGTATACAGTTGATGAATAGCGAAGGAAATGGGGCGGAGCTTAACTCTCCTTCGATACACGTCATGAATTGTAAGTGGTTTCGTATAGCGTTCGGGAGGAGTTCGGGAAAGTTCGGAAAAATTAAGTCCCAACGGCTTCCGATTGGGGCTTTAAAATGGTAGAGCACTGTAATAGCAGCCTTGCTAATGCTGGGGTAATATTGTGAAGCCACAGGATTGTCCAGCACTGTACAAGAACCCACTATTATTATTATCGTTATTATTATTATTATTATTAATATTATTATCAACAACGATAATAATAATAGTGGGTTCTTGTACAGTGCTGGACAATCCTGTGAAGCTATACCCTGGTGAAAAAAGTTTCACGGTCAAATTCCTACAGAAACTGGATTCCTAACTTCAACCCTAGACCAAACACTATCCCGATCCTAATCCTAAACTGTACCTATAACCCACTCACACATATGCTAGGTTATTGTAGATAACCTCGCACTTTGTACCTGCATACCGCGATGAACTGCCTCTCATAGCAAGTGTGTGATATTTTGCACATGTGTGTGCTGGAAAGGAGCAAGATGGCTGGCCAAAAACAGCCTGAAAATTTCACTTGAACAAGATGATAAAGATCCTGTTGAAGAATCTGGCATGAAATTAGATATTCTATCATCCTAAAAAGAGGGAAGTATTTATCAAAATTTTGCTGATTACATTAGTATTTTTAGCTCTTCAACTTAGAGGTCGTGACCATCGCCAAAATTGACACAGCCGCACATAATGATGGTTCCATGAGTGCCTATACCCCAATGATAACCCTAACCCTGTCCCCAACCCTATATCTTTCGACAAAATAAATCTGTGAGCAAATGTTGGTGAAGCATGTGTTAGAGCACCATAAAAGCAGATGAACAGCCCTGAATTGCCACGGCAATGTTACTAATAAAGGGAAAGTCCATCCTGGGTGCCGTTGCATAAAACTTGCTATTATAGTAACTTTGCTATTATAGTAACTTTGCTATTATAGTAACTTTTCATGGAATACTGGATTTTGATTGGCTCTTGAGCAACGTTACCATGGTAGTTACCATTGATGGCAAAGTTACTATAATAGTAAGTCTTTATGCAATGGCATCCTGGTGTCATTAAATTGAAAAAAACATATGAATTGAAGTTGATTTGAAGTTGATTTGAATAAAAGAAGAAAAATGAGAGAAACAGATTAGTGAAAGTTTGAGCAAAATCCAATAAGAAATAAGGACGTTATAAATATTTGAAGTTGTAATCAATAAAATACAAATTGGCAACTCCGTGACGTATCTTGCGAGCTCCTCTCCCGTTTGCTTAGAACAGAAAATCTCATAAATTTTCATTTTCTCAGTTTTTGATGAAGGAATAGATTTGTTTCATGTTTCATACAGGTTTTGTGTAAAAACATATATCAGCAGTGATTATATCTAAGGTGCATGTGTGATTCAATATTTTCTTTAAAGAAAATTGAAATTAATGAATTTTGGGGTACATGGCAAAAGGGAGAGGAGCTCGCAAGATACGTCCCGGAGTGCCAATTTGTGTGTGATTGATTACAACTTCAAAAATTCATAACTTTATTTCTTATCGCATTTTGCTCAAACCTTCACTGATCTGTTTCTGTAATTTTTCTGCTTCTTTTACAACCAACTTGTAATCAGGGTGGACTTCCCCTTAAACAGACAGACCACCAAGCAAGCATAAACCAATAGACCACAATGACATCAGCAACAGCCCAAACCGACCTTTGACTTGTCATGTTGCTCAATCACGCTCTGAGCTCGGCGAGCATAGATAAAAGTGGAGTATGTGCCGGTGTAGTTTGGCGCTGGTTCCAGACCATCGCGGAAGTCAAACCCACTCCAGTGCTGAGCAATCTCAAAAGGGCCTCCAGTGTTCAACACATGAGTATTATAATCCTCCCCACCGGTTAGGTATCCTATAACGAAATAGCAATACAAGTAATGAACTAGACCTCTACGTAGACCAATAAAAACAAACCTTTTGCTTGTCGTGTTGCTTGATAACCCTCTGAGCACGTTGTGCAAAGACATAGGTGGAGTACATGCCAGTGTAGTTAGATGCAGGCTCCAGACCGTCCCTGAAGTCAAGTCCATGCCAATGCTCACTGGATGAGAAGGGATAGTTACGAAGGTGTGTGTAGTAATCTTCACTACCGGACAGGTAACCTATTGTAAGAGGAATTCTGGAACATAATGACTATCGTTTTTTTCCATACAGGGAAAATAATGCATGTGAATGGTAAGCCATTTAGCAGAGCTGGAAAGCTCTGGAAACCTGAAAAGGCTCTGGTAAAAATCAACAACGAAAAGCCATTAACCCGTTGGATACTGAGCCCAAGGCTGGAGTATAGATGCAAAATGCAGGTTATACCAAAATCAAATCATATCTGACAGGTTAGAACTGACATGAGGAAATAAATGATGAAAATTTCTAGAAGTACGTGGCATCCTACAAAAACAACAGAAATTTAGGGTCATTTTGCAGGATATCTCTGCCTTGGCTTACCTAGGAATGATTTGAAACCTCGATTGGTCGGCCAGCAAGCTCTCTTGTAGAAACCCAGATGCCATTTCCCCGTCATATGGGAATCGTATCCAGCCTCAGTGAGTTTGTCAGCTATGGTGGGGTCATTGAGAGGAAGACAGTTAGGTTGAGGGGGCCAGATGATTCCATGCTGAAGACCAGTATGAATCTGCAAAATTTGGTAGGAGATATTATACAAAAGTACCCAAGTTCTACAAAAAAAACAACAACCCATAAGTGAAACGAAAATCTGATTTGAGGTAGCTTAGCGAAACATGATGGCACATAAAAATGCAGGAAAGACGCAAATGGCAAAATTATTCAAAATCATACATGTACCTTTATTCCATAGAGGCAGAATTAGGATGTAGAATGTACATGTAGTATTTAACTCTATTTACACTTTTAAGCAAAATAATATGAAAACCTTTATTCAGTTAAGTCTGATTGTAATTTCAAATGCAGACTAAGCAAACTGGCCATTTTGCTCTTTGCTTCTTTCCCACGTCTTTACATGCCATTACGTTTTGCCAAGCTACCTAAAAAAGATGCTTTCAAATTTAAAGAAATAATGTCATAAAAATGTACTTGTTTACAATTATACATTCACTGAAAATTGATAATTTTTTTTCTCACCTAAGTGACCTAGACCTAATCCTATTTTTCAAGGTTTAGACCTCAGCTCAAATGATACTCAAAAAGTTTTGTTTTATTCAAATACCTTGAACATTTCTGCTATAAAAAAAATATACTAAGGTCTAAGTACAATATGACTTGTGCATCAATGATTTATTCAGAACACAAAATAACTGTGTAGCACTCCTGGCATTTCTATTTGTCTCAACATCTTTTTTCCTTGTCTTCACTTCAGTGGCGGATCCAGGCAGGGGTGTCAAGAGCACGTGCCCCCCTTTAATTTTTTTTTTTTGGTGATTTTTACCGTGGTAGGGGGCTACCCCCTCCCACACCCTCCGTTCCCACCTCTTTATCATATTCCTGGATCCCCCACTGGTCTTGTCTTTCCATAACTCCAGGGAGCTACCCGCTCACACATACACGTATACAAGGTTTTTGTAGATAACATGGGAGCTACCTGGAGTTAGTCTTTCCATGATTGATGCCCAAAATAAAGTCAATAATTCATGACTCTGACCAAATTCTGGGCATCAAAGGATATTGTGGTATAACAGGTGGCCTGGGTTTTGAATTCATTACTGATAAACTGGCTTCACAAAATGTTCAACTTAATAAAAGGCCTTGATTTGTACTTTAATTTTAAACATGACAATTGACATTGAAAACCTTGATTCTTATCATGCTTGATTTGACAATTAATTAGCGACTGATCTAATTTCACAAAACATATTATTTGCATTTAATTTCTGAGCTGTCGTTGATTTCAAATGATTGTTTAAGGTAAGGCTCATAAATGCTTTAAATTACCTGATATCTGCCACTCATGAGCTGACTTCTCGTCGGGGTGCATATCGGTTGAACGTAATAATTTTCGAGCTTGACTCCAGCACTGGCTAGCGCGTCTAAATTTGGTGTTTTTATGATGTCGTTATTGTGATAGCCAATATCGTGGTATCCATAATCATCAGCCAGTATAAACACGATATTTGGAGGTAAGGCATGTAATGTCGAAATGTTCGAAAGTGTAAGTAAAGTCAAGCAAAACAAAAAGAAATCCATCTTGAATGAGATAGTGCACCACCAAAATATTACACTTCCCTCGTTGAACATGGAAAGCGAGTCACATGATCGAGAGAATAGCGTTTTCGACTAGCCTTTATTTCAGAAAAAAATATTTTATGAATATAAATTGAGTATTATAGATAATAGTGAGGGTATTTGCATCGGAATATTTTGAAATTAAAACTTAAAATAATATAATGAATAAATTCTGTATCAAATACTTCATTTACACTAACTTGATAAATCTGAAAAATGGGGTGTCATACATTGCGTCTTGAGGTTAAGCTAGAAATCGGTCAGGTGATCCTAATGTTTTTGTTTTCGTTCTCAAAATTAACTCTTGGTAGTGGAAATGACTGCAAAACATTTTACCAAGTCGTCTGTCGTCTGTTGCCTAAATATCAACTTTTCGATAGCTTCTGCTGGTGAGAAAAGGGACATACTTTGTATGAAGGAAGCCACTGCTGCTACACAATATATGGATTTTAAGCATTTTAAACTTTCGCCATTGAGGTGTATTATAAAGTTATATGGAGATATGGCAAATACAAGAGTCAACCTCGCTGCCTGCATGAATTAAGTTTTGAAAGGGCCAGGGGGAGGGGGGTACGCCTAGTCCTACGTCAATCCAATTTGAATAATTTTGAGCAGAGGGAAATTATCAAAAAATCCAATCAAATAAAGTCTAACCTTTTCAGAGCTAAAACAAAATACATCGGATGAACAGCAGCAGCCTATATATTTTCACAGGATTTATTTTATTTTTGTTTGTTTGCGTAGAGAACTGTGAGCCTGGCTAAAAAACAAATCTTTCAGCTGCACGTACTTCATCGAGTATTTTGTAAGGAGAAGATCTCTCTCTAACTTATGTCTTTTAGTCTCTTGCCAGACATGATCCTTCCTTAGGGTCGCCAGTTTGATGGAAATGGTGAATTTTTCCATCAAAATGGAGAACCCCACGGAAGGATCACTTTTTTTCAATTAAAAATGGACACCACATAGAAGGATGTCGCGCTCTCGAAAAAGCAAAACTGGAGAGATTGTTAGTTTCAAGGTTTGGGGAACAGGCTTACATTTTGGATAATTGGACTATCTGTTGTTGGGGTTTCATTTTCATTTATTAATAAAAATGATTGTTTTATCATATTCCATCCCCCAAACCCGGTCCTACTAAAAGCAGCCAACAGCAGCCAACAGCAGCCAACAGCCGCCAACAGCAGAGTTGAAAACTAGCCGAAAACAAATCCCGGAGCAGCCAAGAAACAACCAAAACGCTCCTTAAATATTGCTAAGGCTATTCTGAATATTGTGGTACGAAATCAGCAAAAGAATAAAATTGTAAAAAATAAATGATCGATATACCTGCTTTTCGGCATAGACGCTTTTCGGTTTTTAATTTACTTGATCGATTATTGCTCCACTCTCTCTTTCTCCCCTTTCTTTATCTCTCTCCCTCTCTCCCCGGCCCCTCCTCTCTCTCTCACTATTTATCTCTCCTCCCCCTCTATGTGTCTCTTTTCCTCCTCTATCTGCTGTTTGGGGGTTTCATTTTCTTCTAATAATGATTTTCATATTGTACACTGTAAATCATAACTATTCCGTCATTCAAGTCCAATCAGCCTCTCGGCACCGTCATTTTCTTTTTTTTTTTTTTTTTTAAATTGACTTCATCAATGTTACATTGCCATCCACCACTCTATCTTCCTCTCCCTCTTTCTGCCCCTCCCCTTTCTCTCTCTCTCTCTCTCTCTCTCTCTCTCTCTCTCTCTCTCTCTCTCTCTCTCTCTCTCTCTCTCTCTATCTCTTTGCCTCCTCAATCGGATCTTTCCTGTTGACCTATATCCAGGATGGGAAAAACTTTCTTCTCAGAAGCAACATGCACCATTATCCTGTAGTTTTTATTGTAGGGGCCTAGTTTTTTTTACGAGGCGGTGCCCGGGATATCGCTTATTCTAATTATTGAATATAAAGCTGCGGCAGTTGTAGGTTGGTAAGTTGGGTGGGGGGGGGGGGGGGGGTTCAAATCCCCAAAAAAATCTTAATTTATAACAATGAAATGATAGAGACGTATTTATCTTTATTTCATCATAACGTACAAAGCGCGTTACATTGGACTAAACAGTACATATTCATATAAATCAACAATAACAGTGCTTTATTGCCCGGAGGGAGGGGGGGGGGGGGGGGATTCCCATTGAGACCTGTACGTATCCGCGTACACGAAAACGGATAAAAAGGGTACTTTTGCAGCATTAGGCGCGTATTCCGGGCTACGCGTTTAAGGTATCAAAAACAGCAAAAATCAAGAAAAATGGTATCAATTTCAAAGGTGATAAGAAGAAGATCAGCCGGAATAGCCGTTAAGGGTATAAAAATCAGAGATGTTAGACGGATTTCTCTGTTTAGGGTATCAAAACTACACCTACTGCAATCCCCGTTTAGGGTGCTTTTCAGAAAGTGATTTACGCGGATGATGTACAGGTCTCAATGAAACATGCCCCTGCATGGGCTGTATTGCCATATTCATCATTAGATCCATGTTGCTAGTTCGACCTGGGGAGCGTTTCATCAAGCTTCTTGTCAGTGATTTTTACTGACAAATTTCCTCTCAGCCAATCAGATGCAAGGATTTCAGTAGCTTATAACAGTTGTCGGATAAAAATCACTGACAAAATGCTTGATGAAACGCTCCCCTGATCATGACCAGAGGAGATACCGGATCTCGTCATTGTTTACTTTCTGGTCATCTCATTAGGACGAGAAGACAATTGATATGATGATACCGGGGGCCCCGTTTCATAAAACTTGTTGATAACAAGTAACAATAATTTGTCATAGAAATGGGGCAGTGGGCAGTTATTATTAATATTGATTATTGATTTTTTTCTTCGCCAGCCCTAAAAAAAAGGTCGCTCAGGGGCGGGGGGGGGGGGGGTTATCAGATGTTTTCCTCCATAATTCTTGACAAGCAAGCAAGCAAGCAAAAAAAAAAAAAAAAAAAAAGGGTAAAAGGGAGATCCGTATCTTTTTTCTTCTCGCCAGCCCTCCAAAAGTCGCTCAGGGGAGGGGGGGGGGGGGGGGGGGTAGGCCATTTTTTTTTTTTTTTTTTTTTTTTTTTTGGTCAGCCATCCAAAAGTCACTCAGTTCGCGGGGGGGGGGGGGTTCTCAGATTTTAGGGGGTTCAGTTTTCCTCCATAATTCTCAACAAACAAAAAATTAGGGGAAAAAGTTCACAGGAGGCAGTCTCTCCCCCCCCCCCCCCCCCCGTAACCAGCTCATCGCTGTTTATAGGTTCCCTTTTCTTCATCTTGTATAATGTAAAAATGACTTCAAGTCATGTAGATCTTTCCATGGATGAGAAATAAATGGAATGGAATTCAGATGTCAATTCTCGTCAAGTGTCTGTTCTGGTGAAGAGAAGACAAGATAAACAGATCCCTGCCGTCAAGTCGATCTCCTTAGGACATGAAGGAGAGATCTTTACGGAGAATAAGCAATGAAGACAAGGCAAAGGAGCTCATTTTATTGACATTTTTTTCCTGTCAAGAAATACAATTGATAAGAACCGGGATCAAATGATTTCCTATACCTATTACACGGACTTGATATTGAGATCTCGGATCCCACCTTCAAGTCCCCCTAAAGTAGATTTTACAAAACCTTGCCGTTTCATCTTCTCGTCCAAATTAAATTGACTTGTGACATGACCAGGGTCAGTTGTTCTTATCTTGATATCTTCCAACATGGGACATGTCGAATATAAAGTGTACTTCATATTAGAACCCTGTCGAAATCTACTTGATGAGAAAATTATTTTCTTCTCGTGATTCTTAAACGCTTCCCTAGGGATAGGCTCTATCTAATCAAGGAGTTATCACAGATCTAATGCATCACGGTAAGCTCCTCTATAGGTTTAAATTTCCTCTCGATGGGTATGTGGGATTCACGACCAACTGTCCCAAACACCGGCGTGCAAGGCTGGGTTCGCATTCGTGTCCATATCGGGGTAGCGAACCGGACTAGCTCCAGACTGATAAAATTTTAACCTCTCGAGAAGAAAGTTGACTGTCTCAGGTTCCTGATCCGACAGATCGTAGAACTCGTTGGGATCGTGCGTGATATTAAACAACCAGACAGATTTTCCCGGCGGGATCTCAGAAGGGATTGATTGGTCGGTGGACTCTACCGGTGCGTACCATCCGTTATTGATTTCTGAAATAAAAGAAAATACGAATTATCTTTATCAAATGCTGTATGAGGGTAGCCTACGGGAGGGCTGTGAGGAAATAGATAAAGATTCACCGTTGACATTTTTTCTTTAAAAATAAGAGCTATGAAAACGTTTCCATGATCAAGAAGGCCGAGACAACGAGGACTACGACATTGATCGAGACGTCGACAAACTTAAAACAGCTTTATTCAGGGTCCTTAATGTATCTTTATAAACAGAAACATAAACAGAAACATTAACACTTAAACATAATCAAGTTAAGTTGAAATTCATTCTCCCAAAAGAGGGCATAATGAACAATAGTGGCTAGTGCCCATCTTGATTTTGACATATATAATGATTATCAGTTTATTATACACTTACAGGATCAAACAGAATTACATAATTATACATGTATACACAGAGTAATTCTTATTTCTAGGTGCCTAGGTAAAAGAAAAGACATCATGCAAAGTACATTGTTCTTTTCATAAAAATGCACAAATAACGATATCTTAAAGGTCTAAGAACCAACAGGCCTATACGCCGATGGGATAATCTTGCTACAAAATAAATGAGTACATGTGGCCTTTAACAAATATTTTACGTTTGTGCCTCTTTATTTGGTGCCTTGTACGGTCAAGAGTTTCATTCACAATACAACGCAGCGTCATGGTCTATCAAAATAATATTTGTATCAAAAAAACTAATAACTATTAATAGTTGGGTACAAATTCGTCAGTATAGACAACACTGATTTACTTTGATATCCAGTAACGATCTTCCAGTCCTTGTACCGCAATGCAGCATACGTCCTGGTAGAGAAAGAGTGCAGAGACGCGGCGGGCGTTTCCTTGGGCCATGACGAGGGAGGGGTGATGAGAGGGTCGATGTTATGTAACAGTTCAGTCCTTGGTGAGTGGGTTCCATTCCTATAGGTGGTTAGATAGAACATGAAGTGATTAGGAAATCGTACAATAAGATATGATGTTTGCTATCTTCTGCTGAGGCAGCCATTTTGAACCATAGTACAAGGTAATATTGTACAACAACAGTGGCGTATCTACGGGGGGGGGGGCAGAGGAGGCCCGGGTGGCACTTGAATGGGGCGCAAAAAACGCAAAAGAGGGGAAAAGAAGGGGAAACAAATACAAGAAAAGTTATGGTCTTTGAGGGTTATTTGCGCCCCAGTCAAGGACAAAATGCGTAAGAAATAGTGTTTTATAGGGTTTGAAATGCGAAAATTTTCTAAAGCTCGGTCGCTTTGCTCTCTAGCGTAATTAAGTTCAGGATATAGCAATTTCGTGCACTCAATGGCGTTTTTAAAATGTTAACCATTAATTGACTGTAGTTGCTTTGCCCCCCCCCCCCCCCCCCCCCCGCATAAGGCAGGAGTTTTAAAATTTTGCGCCCGGCCCAGATGGGATATAAGTGCATAAAAAGCACTATCAAAGCACAGAACATTCGAAAGAAATCAAAAATTTGCCTTTCAATTGCCTGGCTAAATTCCTCAAATATATTTCTTCAGGGTTTTTATTCATTTTGCGCCCTCAAAAAAGGAATGTTCAAAATTTCAACAAAAATATATTGCTAGGTCGCTGTATTCCCTCAGATTTTTTTTTTCTAAAGGTAAAACACATAAAAGATTTAAATTTGAGGGTGAAAAGAAAAAAAAAATCTGCTGCTCGGTCGCGTTGCTCCCTCGCTTATACAATAATTCATAAAATTTGGGCTAACAACCCCGGGTTTTGTGCATCAAAACTCATTTTCACGTACTATCATCATTTCTAAATTAAAAATGCTTATTAATCTGAGTTTGGGCATGGAGGGGAGGGGGGGGGGGGGTGCGCAGATTTGATAGTTTTCCCCGGGCACCAGAATACCTATAGATACGCCACTGGTGACACCAACAACCAACCATCGTATATAAGCGTCAACTTTGTTTAGAGCGGTTTCTTTACCTTAAAGTTTCCCAAATGTTGTATCCATCCAGTTCCGTACCACTCAGCGTCCATCCAGCGACACCCTCTACTAGAGTTGGGAACCAGTCGCTTATGTCGATCAATTCTCGACTGACAGTCCCTTTCACTTTATCTGAAAGCAGTGGACTGGTGATAAAGCCTACAGCGCGGACACCTCCTTCCCATAGTGTGGTCTTGGAACCGCGTAGGGGCCAGTTGCTGGCACCCTCGTCGATTCGGCCGCCATTATCTGAATAGAGAAATGAAGGTATACTTTTGGTTAAGACTCCTATAACATAAGTTCACGCTAAAATATCAGTAACGGAGGCAGTCGGTCTTAGAGGATAATGGATATCCTCCATTAAGGAGAAAAGTTCCATATCAGTGAACACGCCTGGGCCCCTGTTTCATAAAACTTATCATCAATGGCAAGTTGCAATAAACTACTGAAATCCTTGCATCTGATTGGCTGAGAGCAAATTTGTCGGTAAAAATCACCGACAAGACACTGAAATGCCCCCGTGACCTTTAAAGCCAGGCACACACGAGGTGTCATTTCGATTGCGTCAGTACCTGCGCTAATCGACCCTGTGAAGGTAATTAGCCCATATGCCAGTTATTAAAAGTATTGTCTGCACTGTTCATTTTGCAATCACTTTTTAAACGCTATCACACTTTCAGGACGAGCAAAAGACCGTACAAGTCACTGACGCGGTCCTTACGTCAGCAAATGACGAGCAAAAGACCGTACAAGTCACTGACGCGGTCCTTACGTCAGCAAATGACGAGCAAAAGACCATACAAGTCACTGACGCGGTCCTTACGTCAGCAAATGACGAGCAAAAGACCGTACAAGTCACTGACGCGGTCCTTACGTCAGCAAATGACGCCTCTTGTGAGCCAGGCTTAACTCACCAGATGAAAATATCAGCACAGTATCGTCCCATAATCCTCGCTTCTTCAGAGCCTCTGTGATATTTCCTACTGCCTCGTCCATACAATATGTCATTCCCGCATAGATCCGTCTCTTTCGCTCTTGGATTGATGACTCAAAAGGTTTGATATACTTTTCTGGGACTTGCAGAGGACTGTGCACGGCTTGGAAGGACACGTACAAGAAAAGAGGCTGTATCATAGAGAATGTTAATTGAAATAAAACATAAGTACTTACGATTAAAGCCAATGATAAAAGCTATATACGGAATGATTCAGTTTATACAAAATGACTCAGTGCCTTTCATGACAGGCCGTAATGTTTTTTGTTTTGTTTCGTTTGGTCTTGTTTTGTTTCCCCACTTATAGAGAAATTCATATCTTAAGTTCATCTCCCATTGCGATGCATATAATTTCCAATTCATTCCACTCTGTTTCCCCTTATTTCTACCTCTTTGCACCCATCCCCTATCCATTTCTTCCCTTTGTCTTCCTCCTACTCCCCTGTTTGAATTATCCCAGTATTCATTCTCGTTTTCGGCTCTCGATCTCTCGTTTGGTGTTTTCAGCATATCTCAAAATAAGTGTAGCGGGTAACACTTTTCTAGAGGACATTTTCTTTCAGCCAAAGCTCGTTCCCACTATTCTGAAGACTGTTATAAACCTTACGACTCTTTGGAGCCTATAACTCACAAGCGTAGTTTTCTCCTTGGGCTCCTTTTTAGCCTGGTCTTCTCAATTCATACTGCATGTAAACATATACATGATATAGATATGAGGTACTGACAATAGATTTCATGTTCGTTTGTACCATTTATCTTGTTTGTACTATTTATATTGTTTGTACCATCTATACGTGAAAACAGTGTAAAATTTGAAATATGAAACAATAAACTGAAACTGAAAATGAAAATGAACAGGATCCTGAAGCAACTAAAGCCAGACAAAGCTATTAGCCCTGACCATATAGGGCCTACCACCTAGAGTCCTGCGGGAATGCAGTGCAGAACTGGCAGGCCCCCTTTGTCGCCTTTTCCGATTATGCTTCTCACACGGTGTTTTTCCAAGCCGGTGGAAAACAGCTTCATACACCAGTACACAAAAGAGGCTCTCAGTCTGATCCCTCAAAGTATCGTCCTATATCACTACTGAGCTGCATCAGCAAGGTTATGGAAGTTGCAGTGAGCATACATTTGCAGAAGTATCTCTTTATGAATGACTTGATCTCTTGCAGACAGTTCCGATTTAGGCCAGTTCACAGCACTGCTGATCTCCTGACAATCCTCTAACAAAAGTGGAATAGCTGCTAGACAGAAGTGAAGAGGTTTGTGTTGTAGCTCTTGATATGAAAGGTGCATATTTGACAGAATCTGACACAATGGACTACCAACTTGCGAAGCTCCAAGCAAAGTGTGTGTCTGATAATCTTCTTACCTGGCTTCAAAGCTATCTCTCTATAGTAGCTAGGTCAATCAGTGTTGTTCTTTCTCGGCAGGCTTCCTATACTGCACGTATAAATGCATCTGTACCTCAAGATTCAGTCCTCGGCCCACTTCTCTTCCCAATTTTCATTGATGATTTCATCAATATATGCAACAACAACCAAAAAAAAAAAAAAAAAAAAAAAAAAAACCTGCACACTCTACTTGTATGCTCAGATAATGGTCTTCAAGCTTTTAATTGCAGAATACAAGGATACCTCGATGATGGGACATGATTTTTTTTTTGTTGTTAACTTGTTTACTTTGTGTTTGTAATAGTTTGTTCTTTCTTTTCGTATTAATTATTGTAGTCAGCCACTTATTTTGAGTAGCAGTGAACTATTTGATTGGCCCACCGGAGCTCTTAGTGAGAATCTGCTGTTTTTCAGCACGTTTCACGAATCCACAAATGTCTGGTGAGGCTATTGTTCACGTTATGCATCGTATACAAAAAAAAAACAAAAAAAAGGTGTATTTATCAAATAATTATTCAAGCTCATTTATATTCACAAATATTTTCAAATATTTTGCCTTCATAATCTCTTTTATCTTCACAAATATATCAAATACCTTGCTGTTATCGTGTTTGTCAACGATATTTTCCACCCGCTCTGCAATTACGTGCGTTGAGTAGATCCCTGAGTAAGCATTCGTCGATTGTAGATCGTCCCTGAAATCAAGCCCCTCCCATTGCCAAGTCGAGGGGTATGGTGAACCACCGCCCGTATTCGTGTGCAAGAAATGATCGCCCTTTCCCAACAATATACCTGCCATTAAATAAGAAAGGAAACAAACAGTCGCATTTTAAATGTGCAATTTGCTCCATTAATTCTTGTCACGAATAACAGTAACTCTGCTTATCTTATTTGAGGCCGGGGAATGGAGGAGGAGGGGGGGGGGGGGGGGGGTCTTATCATCGTTGTTAACAGATTTTCCTAGTTGCAGCTCCCCCCCCCCCCTAATTTGAGAAAATACCAATATTCGGGCTTATTATTGCTTATTATTATTATTTGTTTCATTATGTTTGATTTAGCAAATAACCTTAAAGAAGGCCAGAAGCCGAAAACTTGTAAATACACCTAGTGTCCCTTCATTCTTTTCGATCATATCTGTTCACACACACACACACACACACACGCACACACACACACACACACATATATATATATATATATATATATATATATATAGATGCGATGGTACCCAACTTAAACATTTCGACGACGTCTCGGTAAATTGTATAGTGTGAGGATTCATGAGACCGGAGACAAGGCCCTCAACGAAACTTCGCTTTAGAAAGAACCTGAAGAAGGCCGAGAAGGCCGAAAGCTTGATCTAATAAAGTTGAAGTTCAGCTACGTCCTTGTCTCCGGTCTCATCAATCCTCACACACACACTAAATATATATATATATATATATAAATATATAAATAAACAAATAAATATATATATATATATATATATATATATATATATATATATATATATATATATATATATATATATATATATATATATATATATATATATATCAGCCCCGGGCAGAATTGTGCCATACGCCTTATGGGGGGGGGGGGGTGATGATAAAGGAGAGATTAAAAAAAAAAAAGATGTTGTCAAGGGAAAATAATATTCCTTTCTATCTTCATACCAAGAAATGATTGGAATCCTCTGTTGGTCGGCCAGCATTCTTTCTTGTAGAAGCCAAGATGCCACTTCCCTGCCATGTGAGTGGCGTATCCAGCTTCTCTCAGCTTAAGAGGGAGGGTGGGCAGGTCGAGGGGTAAGCAGTTTCGTTGGGGAGGCCAAATAATCGAATGTTGGAGTCCTGTATGAATCTGTATTGATGGAAGATCATGGCATAGCATTAATTTCCTTCAGCATTTTTTTTTTCTTGCTTTTTCTTTCTTTTAGAATTTGGATATCAAATTGTATTATCATGTCTTTAGTTTTCTCGTTATGGTGACTCCTTCACAAGCCTCGTGCTTCGAGGTAATCTCACCTCCTTTCTCCATAACGTAATTATTGATTTCATATTCATTTTGATATAAAAGAGAATAAAATGTGTTTTGAATCAGAATCTGGTAGGACGCCATTGATGGGTGGCTCTGGCGTAATCATGGGGCACAAGGGTCCATGACTTCCTGTTCATCCGCTGAAAAAAGGCCATCCACGGAACTTAGGGGTCAAACGCGTGTTTGTGTGTGTGTGTGTATATAGGTGTGTGTGGCTATGTGATTTTTTGTTGTGTCACGTACCCCCCCCCCCCCCCCCCCCCCCCCCCCCCCCGTTCAACAAGTCACGTCTGTAATGGGTGAAAGCAACCCGGGATCCCCACCCCTCCATCTCCACAACCATACTTTTGGTATGTTAATTTATTATGTAACTGAGTTGGCCAGTATGTTTTTAACAATTCGCATTTTGTATTTCTTTCCATTTCCCCTCTTTATATAACAAAAGCAGAAACATATGCCTTCAAACCGAATCACAAAGAATGCAAGATCTCAACTCTAAACTTTATCCCTGAGGAAACTATTATCTTCATAAATTTTCTTCTACCCTATTTTAAAGTAAATAAACTTAGTCTACCTCTTCTAGAGGAAAAGGGTATTTTTATATAAATTTCACAATTTTCATTGTGCCCGTATGTTTCTTCCACTAATATAACTTATATAACTCAGTTGCCATGGGAAGCAGGAGGTCGTGGCTCTACTTCCCTGCCTGTATGGTAGATGATCGACGATTGTGAATGTTTTGATTCATTGTAAGCCACCACGCAAACAAACAAAAGTTGCAGATGGCTTATGACCCCCCCCCCCTTCTCCGAATTTTAAAATAAAAAGCATAACCTATAATGTTGCAATTCTTATTCAACACTAAGCCTATTATTTTAAGAGCTGAGTTTAGTTGTTTTATTTACTCTTTCGACCCCCTTTCCGGATAATGAGAGTATATTATATAGCCCTATATGAAGTTTTAAAAAACACGTTAATGTGTGTGTACATATAAAATGATATAAAATAACACATAATAAACATTTTGGTTATAAAAGTACTAACAAACATAATTACAAGTTATCAGCTTGCTCTGACGTTTTCAGCTCATGTATAATGCTGAAAACCCTATTTCACATATTTTCCATTTCATACCTGGTATTTTCCACTCATCAATTGTGCCCGCGATGGAGTACAAATCGGTTGAACATAATAATTCTCCAACTTGACCCCCTCTGCAGCAAGATAGTCTAGGTTCGGAGTCCTCATTGCTGGATTCCTGTATCCGATGTCACTGAAACCGTAGTCATCGGCCAGTATGAACACGATGTGTGGTGGTCGATTCCGTGATGGTTGAAGAATGATGCTAGATCCCCCCGCACTCAACGCTGAGATCACTCTCCGAAAATGTTGTTCGAAAGCAAGAAGTATCAGTAGAAGTACTATACTTGCGAGTATGAGAACAACAAACGAACGAGTCCGAACAATTGACGCCATTTTCTCTTCAGTTAAGTTGTTTCCAACGTTCACTTGTTTGCAATGCATGCAGCGCATTGCCACGTGCACACATGCAGTGCAGAATTATGAAATGATATATCATGTAGGCCTAGAATTTTTCCTGATTGCGTACAGGTGCAAACACACACAATGCAATGAATGTAATTATTGATCCGTAGATTAACATGGAACGATCTTGAAACCTCCCATATGAACGACAGACTGTCGCCGATCGATGCGAGCTATAAATAGTACGTCCTAGCCTAGTAAATAATACTATAGGGAAAGGCGCGGGATAAGATGAGCCGTGCGGGTGAATATTGGGCCTGCATAGGCTGCGCATGCACCATTCATGCATGTATTACCCCCCCCCCCCCCCCCCCCCCCCCACCTCTAAGAACTCCCCTTGAAAAAAAAGGTGGATAAACCTAGATCTGGTATTTGAAATATGTGTGCATCGTGATTAGCTCAGAGATATGTTTACAAAATGATTGTTTAAATGTTTCTTGGATTCCGGGGATTTCCCTAGTTGATGAGCGCGCGGAAGGGAGTTCCCCTTGAGTAGTGGGCGTGGCACTTGTAAGTGCAAAGTAGATCAAGAAAAAGAAATTTTTCACTGACCTATATGGGCCTCAGCCCATCTGGCCTGGTTAGTTTGAGCTTAGGTTTGCGATCGAATGGGTTCCATATGTTGGATTTAAGGTTACGGTTATTCTGTATAGTTGGATGCAGGGTTAGGGTTATTCGGGTCGGGATAACGTTATATAGGTCCAGGGATGAAGTAGGCTTAATTCATAGAGATACATACTATATATAGTATGTATCTCTATGGCTTAATTAGACTGAAAATTGAAATTAGGCCTACATATATGTAGGTTTAAAACTATGATAGGCCAATAGCTAGGCCGGCCCTACTGATAATTGACAAATATATCAAGTAAGTGATCCATGAATAATTTGTTCACGAAGCACGACCACCGTCCCCCCATAAAAAACAAAAACAAAAGCAAAAACAAAACAATAACAACAAACAAACAAACAAAAAACAACAACAAACAAACAAACATTGCCGTTACGCGGTAGTAATGTCCATGGGCCGCGGAGCCGGGGGGGGGGTGGGTGGGTGGGGGCTGTAGCCCCCCCCCCCTTAATTTACTTAGACACGTTCCAAAACCTCGGGAAAAAAACGTCCGAAATTTGTCATTAATGCATGAAATCAAAGCAGCCCCCCCCCCCCACAACAACATAAGATAATTAGCTAGCTCATCTACCCTGTTATTAATCAACAAATGCGATTTGATTCAACTTTAGAACAAAAAGGGGCGGGTCGGGGTCGTTATCCAGCCCATCCAGCCATGCGGTATACGTGGCCGGCCGTGGTACAATGTCACGTCCGATCCGGAGTCGGCCGGTCAGAATCGATCGTGCGCCGACGATTTGTCGTCGATGACCAAAAAAATATTCACATTGGATTTCGCATTTAGACACACGAAACCTAATGTTCTTCGGCTATTGATTGGAGGACAAGAGGCTACTCTTCTCAGCTCAGTCGTATGGAGATATGAGCTCATATTAGATCAGTCCAGCTTCTTTCTATCATCACTGGCTTGATCAGAGGGCCTAGGCCTCTCCGACGCTACCTGCCCGTTCCGCTGCTGGCCTGGCCTAGACGTCCGCCCTCAGCTCAGCTCAGCTAGCTCAGCACATCAAGTTGAGCAAACAAACCGTCTTCGTTCAACTGCGTTGAGCAAACATTGGGAAACGCTTCCTATGCACGCCGGTACCGGTATATCGCGCAAAGTTCACATCGGGAAGCCAGTGAAATTAGAATGTAAAAATATTATCAATGAAAATTGCAAGTCATAGATCTGATCTACTATACTTGGAGGCACGAACGATTGTCATTGTTATTGACAATGTCAAAGACATTGCAATAGTCGTGGATATTGTGCCATATCTTGCCTATTTAGATATAGATCTAATAGTACCACTAGGCACTACCGGTACTCGTCTGAGTGCAGAAAAAGCTGAAGCAGAGAAATTGCTGTTGTGGGAGGACTTTTTGAAAGAGATACATTACTGCTTTGTTTTGGGTTTGGGTGATCTCTTCCAACAAAGCCAGGCAGGAGACAACAGAGCGAGAACTTTGCATCATTCAACTCCCTGAAACGAAATCTAAACTACGAATTGTAGGATAGATCAACGTCTGGACCGATTTTTCGGTCCAAGAACAACGCTCGTTCATCATCAGACTACTAGAGCAAGCATTGCTCTACCAGAGTGTTCCTACTTTCTCTGAATATTTTGATTGCTTACTAACCATTTCCATTTTTTTTTCATCTGCAACTGACTTTTAGAAAAGAAGAAGATCTGGTCAGCAGAACGATAGACACTTAGGGATAGGTCGTATCTATTAACTTCCCCTTTCTCAAAGGTTAGCATTACAGATACTTGATTGACTATGTCTTCAAGGCTCCTGTGCAACACATTTTCACGACTGTTGTTACGTCGTGAAGGGCATCCCATCAAGACGTCTTCCCTGTTTACATGTAGGCCTTTTAGCAGGAGTGCACAAATGTCCTATCCGTTTGGAAAATCATCTACTAGATCCACCGGACAAGAATCAAACGGTGCTCTGGTGATGGCTGGGCTGTTTCTCAGTGGAGGGCTGGCACTGGGAGCAGCAGCATACAGGAAAAAGATTCCCAAGGTGTTTTCTTCATTCCTTGTTGCAGACAATTTTGTGCCATCACAGCTGATTCTGAAGGTAATTTAATCAATTCTCAAAACAAAATTGTGAAAATGTCAAGCTCACATGTATGGTTTCCATGTGTATAACATGTAAGCTAGTCATGTATTCATGAACATACATGTAAAAGAGGGATTTCTAATTTTTTCCATCTTTATGTTAACAACCAAAATCACCGTGATTGTGAGAGAGGAGAAAAGGAAACCCCTCTTCTCCTTTGTTCATTAACACTAATTGGTGATTTTCTGTTAAAGGTAGCCAACATTTCTGGTGTATTATAGGCAATATACATTTAGATCTTGTGATTAATTACAGTGATTTTAAAATGTGTCTTAGAACTTTCTTAGCTTGTTTAAGTAAGTACATGTATAGTCAAGGGTTGTAATTCCGAACAGATTGTATTACCGAACGTGTAAAGTTAAGCGCCTAAAATGGGTTTTCATACGCGTGGGATTACGCGTATGAAAACCACACTATTGAAACAAAGGTTGTGTCTTTTTCCCATAGGTTTCACACGTTCGGAAATACAGTACCTTTTTCAAGGGACCAAAACGCCGCGTCGTTGGGAAGGGGTTCACTCGGAAGGGAATATCGTATTACATCTATGTTGTCTTTTTAAAATTCCATCAACTTCTTTTTCTGTAGGACTTTGAGCATTCATTATGTAAGATTTGACAGATATTCGTTTGATATTTTATGTGCTATCGTTGATTTTCTGAAAAGTGTTCGGACACTGGATCAACCACCATACTGTATGTCCTTAAAAATGTTATGCATCTTACTTCATTGCTTGTAAGTACAGTATCAAAAAAATGGTTGCAAGTGTTTAGCCCACTCACACTTATGCAAGGTTATTGGAGATAACCTAGTTATTGGAGATAACCTCGCACTCTGTACCTTCATACCATGAGCAATTGCCTCCCATAGGCAAGTGTGTGATATCTTGCCCATATGTGTGCAGGAGAGGAGCAAGATCACCGATCAAAAACAGCCTGGAAATTTCACTTGATCAAGATGATAAAGATCCTATCGAAGGATCTGGCATGAAGTTAGATATTCTATCATTCTAAAATGTAGAAAGAAATATTTTCTCAAAATTTTGCCGATTATATTGGAGTTTTTACCTCTTCAACTTAGAGGTTGTGACAGCCTGACAGGCAAAAATTGACACAGCCCCATATAGTGATGGTCCCGTGAGTGTGTTTAGCCAGACCGTTGGAAAACATTCAAATACAACAAAGCGATTTATAACTAATCCATATTGCAATGCTTATTATGCTATTACATATATTTGTTTTAAGTAAGCTCATTAATGCTCCCATAATACATTTGTAGCTACATTCACACAGGACTTGTGGTTTCAAAACTTTAAGTTAGCGAAATTTTAAGTTAACGAAACAATGACTCACTAACCACGACTAGGGTTCACACTGGCCGGAAACAACGATGCTCGTTGTTCTGAAAAAAGAAGCCGAGTGATCGTCGTTATTAACACCTGAAGTAGATACTACCGATTGTGTGTACAGTACACATACAGATCCTGTGTTCATCATTCACTCAAAGGGTATGATCCGGAAGTTTAACATGAGCAGAGAGGTCATCGCTACCTACGAGCTTGCGAGACTTACAGTTTATTCTATTCATACGCTCCAAAACTGCGACGGAGGCAGTACCACCCACTGCTCGTGGTTTGGCTTTAATCACAAGCTCGCGTGTGGTTCTAGAACTAGAAGTAAACTTAAAGTTTCGAAACTATGAGTCTGTTTATATGGTCTAAAACTACAAGATATAACTACAAGTTAATTTAAATTTTTGAAACTACATGTACAAGCAAAACTTTAAGTTTAGCTCCCTTTGTGTGAACCTGACTATTTTGAGAAAGCTGAAAAAAAACCTCTCATAATCCCAGTCAATGTCCTCATCCTTTCCTTTGCTGACCTGTAGGCACTTTATCCCTTTTTTTCCTTTAGATTTAAAGGTTTAAAGATAGGAGCATCGTGGTATAAGTGGTTCATTCACTTGACTCTCGATCAAAAGGTTGAGGGTTTGAATCTCTGTCTGATGCATATACCCTTAGACAAGGCATTTTATCTACAGTTGTCTCTCTCCACCTAAGTGTTAATGGGTACCTGGCAGGATTTATTCCTTGCAATGCACTTTGCGCTGATTACGGTCGCCTGAGCTAGAGCCAGGGTAATAATATCTAAACCGTTTGGAAGCACATAGGGACATTATCATAACATGATATGTGCTATGCGAGAACAGTTTATTATTATTTTCTTTGATTATTTAAAAGCTTGATTGGGGAGGGGGTATCTATTGAAGAATAAAATTCAAACTACATGTAAATACATCTGTGCTAATGTTATTACATCATGCTGCTCATGAACATTTTGCCCAAGACAATTTAGTCATTAATCCATAAAATATTGTGTTCACTCTGGTGCAGAGATCCCTTTGTGCTCAAGCAACTAATGCTAAAGGCATGTCTGAACGAGACCTTCCAGGCTGGACTCCAAGAACCCGTGAACTATACCAGGAGTACCGTACTGGTCTCCTTGAGGGCAAGGGCTGGAAGGAGATGATGACTTCAGTGGGCAGAGAGCGGAACAAGACGGGCTTCACGCTGAATCATCCGGAAGTTGGTGCCACCTTTGAGTACATTATGTTCTTCAACGAGGAGGAGAAGAAGAGTATCACTATCCTTCAATTTGGAGAGAAGATCCAGGGGCCTCCAGGGTTAGTACTCTATTTCTTTCATGCTATTGGTGTCGAACCCCTAAATATCATTTCACCTACAAAGAATCGTTTCCACCTTACCCCTATAAAATGCCTAGTTAATTTGTTGTGTTGTCCCCCCCCCCCCCCACCACTAGATCCTTAGTCAAGGATTTCTTGCACATGTCTATGTAAGAAACATTTTCATTTTGATAGTGTTTAAAGCCTGGGACCTGTTTCATAAAACTTGTTATCAATAACAAGTTACAGTAACAGTTACAAGCTACTGAAATACTTGCATCTCATTGGCTGAGAGCAAATTTGTCATAGAAAAGGGCAGTTGTTATTGATAACAAGTTTTATGAAACGGGGCCCTGATCTGGGATTGTCTGGAAGAGTAAGGGGGGGGGGGGTGAAAATGAAGAAAGTCCATGATATCTAGCATAATACGGGACTGGAAATTTTTTGTTCAAAAAGGGCCATAGAGAGGCGATATTTATTCCCTATGTTGGTCTGTTTATGATTATGCTGAGAAAGTAGAGAAACCTGATATCTAGCGTAATACAGCGACTGAAAATTTTTGTTTCAAAAAGGGCCTTTTTTATTTCCTATGTTGGTCTGCTTTTGATTATATACAGGGTAAACAATTTATGCTGAGAAAGTAGAGAAACCTGATTATTTATTAATGTAGTCTTGTTTCTTCTTACTTTGTTTCCTGTTGTAGCTATGTCCATGGGGGTGCTATTGCTACAGTTGGTGATGCATGCGCTGGGGTGCTCATCTATACTGGACTGGATATCAAATGTGTCACTGCCAACCTCAGCGTCAACTATAAAAAGTAGGTGTAACTTCTATGTATGGTACAAAGGGACCTTATTACCTTACTACATGTACTTTCATTTCTTTTTCATTTCTGTAATGTCTTATTCCATTTCTCCTTAGCCTACTCTCTCCCCCCCCCCTCTTTTTCTTTCTCTCTCTCTCTCTCTCTTCTCTCTCTGTGTTTCTCTGTCACTTTCTATCTTTGTCTCTCTTTCGATATCTCTCTCTCTCTCTCTCTCTCCCTCTATCTCTCTCATTATATCTGTCTTTCTCTTTTAAATTTTTCTTTTGGTAGATGAGATAGATAAGGGAATGAAGGGAACTTGTAAAGAATTGTACATGTTACTACCTCGTCCTAGATTCCCCCTTAGTTTATATTGACAGCTTTAATACCCATAATTACTTATTATTGCGTATAATTACAAAAATTAAACTAGCAACATCCTTTACTACTATCTTGGTTTATATTGGTACAGGGCTATGTTGATTATCTCTCATTATTATTGTGCATTTGCAATTGTCGTATCAGAGCATACTGATCAAAACGTCGAGAAACACAGAGCTCTTAGCGGAGCTCACCAGCCCTTTTCAGGGCTCTTTTTCCTTGAAAGATTACATGGTGTAACCCTGAAAAACTAAACCTACAATTCAGACTCTAATATTTGATATGAAAAATATAAACTTGTACAACTTACTCAAGATTTTGCCAGGACGTTGAGTATGGATTGAGAGATTTTTTGATTTTTTTCTTTGTTTTCTTGCAGGCCAGTACCTGTTAACTCTACTATCATCATAGAGACGGTCGTTGATAAGATCGAGGGTAGGAAGTACTTCACAACAAGCGTCTTTAAGAGTCCTGATGGAAGTGTTATCTATGATACTGTTACAACTCTTTTTATAGATGTATCGAAACATATAAAGAAGTGATTAATGAATAGCATCATGAGTTTGAAATCTAGGGGTTTGTTGCACAAAAAATGTCAGTTTACATGTGTCTAAGGGAGCTTAGCAAAAGGTAGTGGCACGATAAGATGCCTCCGGAAAACAAAAGATAATTATTGTTAGAGATATCGAATTAAAATTTGCAATTTCTCAAACATGTACATGTATCGGAATGACAGTTTCAGTATTATTTAGCGTAATCAAGTTCTTAGCGGTGTTTTACAAGCTCTGTGTCCTAATGATATAGTTCTACCTCTTTGCCATGTAATTATGATTTTCCAGAAGTATGCATTTTGTGTTCAGGTCACGTCTTTTTGTGCCACTGCATTTCACTATTCAAGCTACCCGAACATATGAAGAAGTGATTGAGAAGTAGTGTCTTGCATTGAAATCCAGAGCTTTGTTGTCAAAAACCGTCATCAGTCTAGATTGTGGGCAAGTCCATATTCCATGTGTCTGTCAATTTATCTGCTTCGGTGTTCACTAAAAACTCTTACACACATGGTGTGGTAAACTGCCTCCCCCCCCCCCCCCCCCCCCAAAAAAAAAACAACAACAACAACAACAACAAACAAACAAACAAAAAACAACAAATTGAAAAAAAAACTATTCCAGGAAAATAAAATAATGTATTGGTAAGCATAGAACACTTCACATTTTGAGGTCTTTTGACACCAAGATAACCAAGTAGGCCTAAGCTGTAATAAGGCCTTTGTTGCTTGGAGCTACTTTATTTCCACCTCTGCTTGCCATTCATTTACTTGTAAAATGTTTTTATCCCCCCCCCCCTCCCCCCCCCCCCCCCCCCCCACTTTCTGTTCACATTGCATTTTCCCAAAGTGGGCTAACTCCAAGGTAGTACAGGACTGTAGGGTTAGGTGGGGCTAAATGTCAAATGATGGGGATAAGCTCTCTGGCTCAGGAGATAGTACAGGACTAAAACTGACAATGAGAACAGTAAAAATATAGTCCGGGGTTAAAAAAAATCAAGTGTAAAAAGCCTAATATTGTATGAGAACACAAAACATATTTTGGTAAGGCTTTAACTTCCAAAAGAGAAGATGAAATTGATATTTGTCCACACATCTGACTACCATATAAAGCAGAATAGTCAGTTACCAGTGGCCATGAAAAAAACCAACCTCTTTTCCATTTTATTTTCTGTTCAAGCTTACTGTTCGAACATTAAGACCACAAAAATCAATCAATTTAATTGTATTTTGTCAATAAATTATAACTTTCAAATGTTTCAATTTGAGACCATATGTTCAGTTGTGCACTTACAAAATTTATGACCTGATTTGAAATGCATACTTTTGGAAATATGATTATGTGAAATTCTTCACAGACTGAATGGGTATTGTACAAGTAGCGAATTCATCTCCAAATGCTCATGAAACCAAACCCCTGGAACAACCATTGGATGGCTCTTGGCAATGATTTTATAATTCTTATTACATGTATATTCCTCATTAATGGATAATGCCAATGCCAATGCCGATGAAGAAAAATGTGCTATACCGTGACGTCTTTCATGGTATAGTGCACTATACTGTGAATGTCGTCACAGATATGCGATTGATCAGTCGTTTTTTATCGATAATGTGTGAAAAGTGCCATCAGTAACGGCCTCATAGACCACTGTATGAACCGCGGTACATTTTATCATTTTTTTTTTAAAGATTTGTTGGAGGGATATAAAACAAATATATCATGCACTGTTTCAAGCCACTAGTGAAATTATGGATTCCGAGGTGACAGAGATAGCACTATTTTCTGAGGGGCGTACTCAGAAAATAGTGCTATTCCTGCCACCTCGGAATCCATAATTTCAAGTAAAGCCTCTCAGTGCATGGTACATTTGTTTATTATGTCATCAGCTGAGATCCATAAGGGTGTATCACAGTGTTAACGCCTTTCTGGCTTTCAACATACTCTACCACCAATCCTCCTATTAAGTGGAAAGGGCAGGGATGTATTCTCGACATTCAAACACTTCTCTTGCAGATCCATTTATATAAAATTGTAAATATTTCTGGATGTCATACTTGTGGAGAGGTTGCTTTTTGCTTATCATGGTTGTGGATAAAACCAAAGTTAAAATTATGAAATATTGTGTATGTAGATAGATATTAAACATGGGATGCTGCAGCAATTTTTTTTTTTTTTTCATGGTGTAAATGTTTATTATATCAATAGAGTTGTATTTGCATTTATTGGACTAATGAAATGCCTATTTCCTGATTATTTCTTCAAGAAGCTTGAATCATTTTATATTTACATGTACCAAAGATCACACTTGTTTTAGCCACCTGAATACATTTTGATATGGATACAGAGTATTGATTTAAGATCTAGATTTGTAAACTATATATTTAATTCACATCAATTTGGAGGAAAAGGATGATTAAGAAATACAGTGGGACCTCACTACAAAGAACTCTCTTATAACAAACTTAATATAAATAGATAATTTCACTGGTCCCACTTCTTTGTATTATGTCTTTTTTTAGTCCTGGGCCCTGTTGCATAAAACTTGTCATGATTTATGTCATGATTCATGACACAAATCCCGAATCACGACATTAACATAAATGTCAATGACATATCTTATGCAGAGATTTATGTCACGATTCACTGAAAGTTTTATGCAACAGGATATTATAACAGTGGAAACTCACTATAATGAGGACCTTTGAACCATGAAAATTACCTTGTTATATCAGGAATCTCCTTATATCAGGGTAAAAAAACCAAAAGAACATAAAGAATGGAGACTAGCAAAATTACCTCGTTATGTCAGGAATCTCGTTATATCTGAGCTCTTTATAACAAGTTTCCACTGTACAGTGGAAACCCACTTTAACGAGGACCTTGGGACCATGACAATTACCTTGTTATATCAGGGTGAAATAAACCAAAGGATACAAAGACCCGGGACCAGCAAAATTACCTTGTTATATCAGGAATCTCATTATATCTGAGCCCTTTATAACAAGTTTCACTGTATATAGCAAGATGATTTCACTGGTCCTATGGAGTTTGTTTTAACAAGGTTCCACTGTATAAACGTGTTGGGTCTTGATTAGGATGCATGCTGCGGTTGCAGCTAGCCTCGTTCACATGATGCTGTGAACTTCCTCAAAATGTTGTGACAAAATAAAATGACATAAGCATTTCTGTGTTTTATGATACAAAATGGGTATGTGAAGGGCATTGTTGCTAGCAGCTGATTTTTTTTCATGCCCTCTTGCCATTCACTGGCCGGTACACATATAATTATCTTGGTTTTTATCTTGCCAGGGCCTTTTTTTTTTTTTAGGCGCGTTATGCGTGAGCAAAGCTGAAGTGACTAATTATTTTAGTTGCGCTAAAGGCTCTTTCACATATGCCCCAGTAAACCACCAGAAAATTAAAATGCGGCTGGTTCTGGGTATTAAATGAGTGGCAAGTTGTGGGTGCATGATGCAACAAATGTCCTACGCATATTCACTTACCTGTGTGTTATAAGATAAAGAAATATGAAGCGCAACTGGTACGCTTAAAAACCCCAGCAGTGTTTTTGAGGCGGTTTACTGCAGCGTGTTTGAATTAGCCTTTAGGATTGTAAACTCTAACCTTTTTTTACAGAGATATTGAATAACATTGTTTGGACCTTGACCAATGCATCATAATTTTTCAGATTAATAAATGCGTTCATCTAGGTGATTGACCAAGATCGTTATGCTCTTTAATAGCATTATTTCATGTGTCCTATTTATGCCAACTATTTGCATACTGAATACATGGAGTATGCTTGAACATTTTCAACTTGGTCGTTACTGCTTACAGAATGTTTTCAAATAGACAAAGAGTGAGAGAGAGAGATGGAGAGTGTGTCAGAGTGGAAGAGAAGGGAAAGACGACAGAGATAGAAAGAGAGAGGAAGGGACAGAGAGAGAGAGGGGGAGGGAAAGAGAGAGAGAGGAAGGGACAGAGAGAGAGAGAGAGAGGGAGGGAAAGAGAGAGAGAGGAAGGGACAGAGAGAGAGAGAGGGAGGGAAAGAGAGAGAAAGGAAGGGACAGAGGGAGAGAGAGGGAGGGAAAGAGAGAGAGAAAGAGACAGAGAGAGAGAGAGGGAGGGAAAGAGAGAGAGGGAGGGAAAGAGAGAGAGAGAGGAAGGGAGAGAGAGAGAGAGAGGGAGGGAAAGAGAGAGAGAAAGAGACAGAGAGAGAGAGAGACAGAGAAAGAGACAGAGACAGAGAGAAAGAGACAGAGACAGGACAAGGGAGAGATAGAAAGAAGACAAGGGACAGAGAGAGAATAAAGAGATGATGGGAGAAAAGGAAGGGGATCAAGAGAGGATGAGCAGGGAGAGAGAGAGAGAGAGACGGAGGAGAAGAGAAAGGAAAGAAAGAAAAAAAAGGGAGAGATTGAGAAAAAAATAGGGAAAGACGACAGAGATAGGAAGAAAGAGAGAGGAAGGGACAGAGAGAGAAGACATGGGAGAGAGAGAATAAAGAAAGGAAGGGGATCGAGAGAGGATGAGCAGGGAGAGAGAGAGAGACGGAGGAGAAGAGAAAGGAAAGAAAGAAAAAGAAGGGAGAGATTGAGAAAAAAATAGGAAAAGACGATAGAGATAGGAAGAAAGAGAGAGGAAGGGACAGAGAGAGAGAGAGAGAGGGAGGGAAAGAGAGAGAGAGGAAGGGAAGAGAGAGAGAGAGGGAGGAAAGAGAGAGAAAGGAAGGGACAGAGGGAGAGAGAGGGAGGGAAAGAGAGAGAGAGGGAGAGAGAGAGAGAGAGGGAGGGAAAGAGAGAGAGAAAGAGACAGAGAGAGAGAGAGACAGAGAAAGAGACAGAGAGAGAAAGAGACAGAGACAGGACAAGGGAGAGATAGAAAGAAGACAAGGGACAGAGAGAGAATAAAGAGATGATGGGAGAAAAGGAAGGGGATCAAGAGAGGATGAGCAGGGAGAGAGAGAGAGAGAGACGGAGGAGAAGAGAAAGGAAAGAAAGAAAAAAAAGGGAGAGATTGAGAAAAAAATAGGGAAAGACGACAGAGATAGGAAGAAAGAGAGAGGAAGGGACAGAGAGAGAAGACATGGGAGAGAGAGAATAAAGAAAGGAAGGGATCGAGAGAGGATGAGCAGGGAGAGAGAGAGAGACGGAGGAGAAGAGAAAGGAAAGAAAGAAAAAGAAGGGAGAGATTGAGAAAAAATAGGAAAAGACGATAGAGATAGGAAGAAAGAGAGAGGAAGGGACAGAGAGAGAAGACAAGGGAGAGAGAGAATAAAGAAAGGAAGGGGATTAAGAGAGGATGAGCAGGGAGAGAGAGAGAGAGACGGAGGAGAAGAGAAAGGAAAGAAAGAAAAAAAAGGAGTGATTGAGAAAAAAATAGGGAAAGACGACAGAGATAGGAAGAAAGAGAGAGGAAGGGACAGAGAGAGAAGACAAGGGAGAGAGAGAATAAAGAAAGGAATGGGATTAAGAGAGGATGAGCAGGGAGAGAGAGAGAGAGAGAGGAGGAGAAGAGAAAGGAAAGAAAAAAAAAAAGGGAGAGATTGAGAACAAAATAGGGAAAGACGACAGAGATAGGAAGAAAGAGAGAGGAAGGGACAGAGAGAGAAGACAAGGGAGAGAGAGAATAAAGAGATGGTGGGAGAAAAAGGAAGGGGATCAAGAGAGGATGAGCAGGGAGAGAGAGAGAGAGACGGAGGAGAAGAGAAAGGAAAGAAAGAAAAAAAAGGGAGAGATTGAGAAAAAAATAGGGAAAGACGACAGAGATAGGAAGAAAGAGAGAGGAAGGGACAGAGAGAGAAGACAAGGGAGAGAGAGAATAAAGAGATGGTGGGAGAAAAAGGAAGGGATCAAGAGAGGATGAGCAGGGAGAGAGAGAGAGAGACGGAGGAGAAGAGAAAGGAAAGAAAGAAAAAAAAGGGAGAGATTGAGAAAAAAATAGGGAAAGACGACAGAGAAAGGAAGAAAGAGAGAGGAAGGGACAGAGAGAGAAGACAAGGGTGAGAGAGAATAAAGAAAGGAAGGGGATTAAGAGAGGATGAGCAGGGAGAGAGAGAGAGAGACGGAGGAGAAGAGAAAGGAAAGAAAGAAAAAAAAGGGAGAGATTGAGAAAAAAATAGGGAAAGACGACAGAGATAGGAAGAAAGAGAGAGGAAGGGACAGAGAGAGAAGACAAGGGAGAGAGAGAATAAAGAAAGGAATGGGATTAAGAGAGGATGAGCAGGGAGAGAGAGAGAGAGAGAGACGGAGGAGAAGAGAAAGGAAAGAAAAAAAGGGAGAGATTGAGAAAAAAATAGGGAAAGACGACAGAGATAGGAAGAAAGAGAGAGGAAGGGACAGAGAGAGAAGACAAGGGAGAGAGAGAATAAAGAAAGGAAGGGGATTAAGAGAGGATGAGCAGGGAGAGAGAGGGGGGAGAAGAGAAGGGAAAGAAGAAAAAGAAGGGAGAGAATGAGAGAAAAAATAGAGAACAACAGAGACAAGGAAAGAGAAAGAAAAGAGAGAGTGAAGTATCAATAGGAAGACTCAGAAAGACGGAAAAAGAAATTCTGACAATAAGTAAGGTTTGCAAGAATTGTTGGGTCACAAGATATATGGTTCTTTATGGTGGATTTCCAATTCCATCTAAATTACCTTTGGTTTCAAGGACCTACTGAGCATTACCCATTGGGTACACTTCACAGTTTTTCCTCAACTTAACAATAGAACAAAAATCACATCTCACAATACAAATATTTTATCTTCTTTATTTAGCAACTTTGTTGCGATGTGTATACACACAATCCGACTGTACAACATATAAATAGGACACACATGAACATAAAGGTCTCTCATAGCCCATGTAATTCCATTAAATGCCTGGTTCGATTTCCCGGACTGTAGAAGATAAATAGCATGATCAGATGTTCCTTAAAGGTTCTGATTTGCATGGTGATGTGAGTAACATTTATTTGGTCTACTCATCTATCCCCATTGTTGTTGTTGTTGTTTCAGATTTTGGCGTACGATTCGGTTCCGAATATTGACACCATCTGCATGCAGGTTTCTGTACTTCTTTTTATTATTTTTGTTTTTCGATTTTACTTTTGTCGAGGAGTTCGCAGATGCGGTCATCAAAGACGGTCCTTCCACTCGATGGTTTTTTTTGTCGTTTAAACCCCTCATTTAAACCCAACAGTCCTTTTCAGGAGTAACTAACATAGTGAAACCATAAACCAAATAAATGTTAAATAACCTGATGCACTCACAAATCAAAACTGGTACAATTCATTCTCTCCTAAAGTGGATAACCCTTTCAGGACAGGAATTATTTAAGGGCTAAATTTAACACATTTTGTTCTTCAAATTGGCAACAATAATTTTTTTTTCTTTTAGTGCTACATGCTTCTAATAAGGTGTAATGTCTTTGAAAACTATATACATGCTTAGGAATTTTGTCGATAAGTTGAAAAATTGCCAATTTTGACAAAAAAACAATGATTTTGAACCTCTCAATGTGTTGCCAATTTAAGGATTTTAAAGCTTATTCTCCTTTTTAAATTCCTGGCATCAAACGCAATATGGTCATGCAACAAAAATGGACACAGTGTGTACAGAAATTTTTGCACTTTCTACTCGTGCATCTGGTATATTTTTTAGAGCTCGGAATAAAAAATTATTGAGCCAAACCATAAAATGTGGTCAATTGTCTTGAAAGGGTTAATAAGCAAACGAGAGCTATTTTTTTTTTTTTTAATTCTTGGGCCCTGTCTAATAGAGAGATTGATCCGGACTGATCGTAAGTCCTGCAATCAATCGCAAACTTGCAAACTGGTATCTCTTTAGTACTGAGCTGCGATTCATATCAAGTTGTGATCAATATGAATCAATCGTAGGGCCCAGGTCATGATATAAATGACCTTTTCACTTCCTTCTTAATTTTCATTGGAAAACCTTGACACAGTGGATTTCAAGTTGACAGCTTATTGGAATGCTGTCTACATAAAGAAGGGGAACATGATTTTGTTGTACAGCGGAACCTTCTTTAAAAGGAAAACAAATTGTAACCATAATAACTAGGAAACTTTGCGGGTAACATTTTTTTGTATTCTATTATATTTTAGCCATGATATAATAATATTTACGAAAAGACTCATCCCATGCCAGATCTCTGCCACGGAACAACTGAGAGAAGTAACACATCAAAGTCATATCAAGATGGTCAAAGACATGCCTATGACTATGACTCCAAGCTGTGTTGTTGGAAGTTGGTGTACACAGTCTAGTTGGCTGACAGGAATAAGTTGCAAGAAACCATTACTTTTTTAATAATGGTGGCTTCTTGTATAGGCTAGTGCTCATGTCCGTCATGCTGTAAAGCTCCTGGCGCTCCAACGTTATTGACTCAGTCCTAGCCGGGCGTCCAAATATGCAGCACTCTAGCACATCAGGTATCTATGTACACCTGGGTACCCAGAGGGTGGAGAGTGGCAAATGTGGACTAATGTCTTGTCAAAGGACGTTAGTGCCGGGCTGGGATTCGAACCCTCAACCCTTTTGAATGGGAGTCAAGTGAATGAACCACTATACCACGACATCGCCACACATCACATAAGCTGTTGCAAAGCCTATTTTCCTCCTGAAGTGGAATATTAAACGAATGAGAGGCATAAGATGACTTGGCAGATATATTCTAATGACATCCACGTGCATCAGACGTGTGCGATGCCAATAATCAGCTGTGCGTCTGCAATTGTTACGAACCTTTGATATTTATGCACTGGGAGCCAGTGGCGAAGAAGGATCCTTAAATGGGGCCATATATATAGCCTCAATCTGCCATTCCTTTCAGATATTTACACTATATTCAATGGAAATCACTGATGAAACATGAAGATATCTTGCACCATATCTTTTGACACAAATATAATAGCATTTGAGTATCGAACACGTTTCATTCAAATTTCCATTTTGCTACCGTCACTGATCACCTTTTGTCAGTCACCACATAGTAGAAGTAGCAGTTATAAATAGATGTTCATATTTGGAATGTAGTAGAGAGCTTCTCCGTCAGTCCCACAGATCAGCTGTGGACCTTCTACATCCAGGGAGTTGACAGGGTTGCAGTTTCCAGGAAGGACGTGATTGATCTCCAACTGGTTACTGGTGGTCTCACTGCTCAGCCACGGACTGGACGTCTCGCTGTCAACAGAGGGTGCATTCCTCGTCGATCCCCTCAGGAGGAGGTTGCTAGATGGGTTTGTTCCTGAAAAAAAAAAACAGAAAGGGAAGACATTTTCAGAAAGGAAACTCATTACATTTTGAAAAGCTTTGTATTACTAAAGAGTTGTTCGCACAAACCACGGTTAACTAGTATCCCCAAACTCTGCCATAGCAAAATAAAAAATATGTACATGTATTGAATAAATATGAAGTGAAGATGAAAAAAAAAGTATCTGGCTAGCTGCTACTATGTGTACTTATTAAAATGAGGGTCGCAACTGGATACAGAAGTGTGAAGTGCAACCTCTCATGGCTTTACATATTTGTATAATTTACCCAGGGTAGCCTAATCAGTATTAACACTGCTCTTCCTGAGACCCCTACAATTATCATTACGTTAGCATTGCCAGGTACCCATAATAATAGATCTGGGTTGAGAGGGACAAAAGTGGGCAAGACACCTTCTCCACAGATGTAAACATCAAGCAAGGATCAAGCCCAGGAACTCTCTGTCGAGAATCAAGAGCCTGAATCAATATACCAAAGTGCTCCCACATGCTTACTATATAGGGACAGCACCTTGTACCCTATGGGAGAGGGCACTTGAAAAATCATATACATGTAATTTAATAAACTTTGTATGGAAATGCCTAATTAATTAGTAATTCACCTGTTGGTGTGTTAATGTTGCGGAAGGCAGACCCTGTTGAACTTTGACCCTTGGTGGCATCCCAGTGAAGGACTGTTCCATCGTCAGAGCAGGTGAAGAGGTTGTTAGGACTGGTGGGGTGAAACCTCACCTCCCAAACTGAAAAACAGAGAAAAACATTAAAGGTACATCTAATCAAAGGCTAAAGCACAAAGACATGTGAGAAATGTATGCATAATTTATTTGATGACACAAAAGGTCACATGACTTGGCAACTTGAACCACTTGAAAAAAAAAGAAGTCACAAAAGCTTGAGGCAAAATTTTCACTGTTCCGAAATTTCTGGAAGGGGGCCAATTGCCCCCCCCCCCCTAACCTGATGAGGATTAAGAAAGGGTAGGACAAGGCAAAATAGTCTCACCATGACTCTGGTGCACGTCAAAGAGGGTGACTGGTAGCTGTTCCTTTCTCATGTCCCAGATATTGAGGATGCCATTCTGTCCACCGGTAGCAACAAGATGAGGCTGGGTTGGATGCCGGTCTACACAGTGAAGAGGCACTTTTTCTCCAGATCTACCAACATTAATACATACTCAGTTTCATAATTCTTTGCTCAAAGTAATTACAATTGTCCATTATAAAAAGACTATCATATATTTTTTCAATGGTGTATCTTTGTTGACATGGGTACAAAGACAATGATAGGATTTTTAATCTAACTTAACTCACCTAAATGGCTGAATGAGTGAATTAGAAAATGAATATTCTTTAGATTTGAGACTCAAGACAGGATCTGAAAACTACTGGGATCATAAACCTAACTGATTAGATGGGGGAGTCAATAGTGCAATAACACTTGGAATGAGAAACTTTGGTCCTTAATTTTACTACAAATTCTGCTCATCATTTTGAACAATGCAGATAATTATCTGGCATGTTGTCCAGACCCTGCCAAACACCATAAACAACCTAGTTGGCTGTTAGCCAGGATGTCTCATCTTAAGATCTCATATCACCAAGACATACATGGCTATTTATGACCATTCCTTCCCTGAAAAATTGTGGGAACCCTAATAAGATCTCACACTCAAGAATCTAGTTGTCCATGAGCAAGGTTGCTTTAGAATCTATATCCCCTCACACTTATAAAGAACCTAGCTGGCAGAGAGCCAGACCACCTAAGATCCCATATCTTAAGTTGTCCAGACTAAAATTAAAGAAGCTGTCTATTTAAACATCAGGTTGCTTTATATTCCACATGATTTAAAGTATCCTTATCCCAACAAGGATATTTCAGACCGTTACGTTCCTGAAAAATTGTCCAAAATCTTCAGAAAATACTTACACTATAAAGAACCTCGTTGGCTGAGAGCCAGGCTGCCGAAGGTCCCATATCTTGAGCTGTCCAGCCGAATTGACCGTAATGACCTCATGCTGCTTCAGGTGTGTCAGGGCATTGATGCTGCAGCTATCAGCTTCATCTATAAAGGGAAAACAAGAAAGAAAATATCAGCTGCTATATAATATATGAACTGTAGCTAATATTCACTGGGAAAAATTGTACAATATATACTATCTATGCCTGGTTTCAGAAAGATCGAGACAATTTCCCAAGGTATCATACCATTTTCAATCAACCCACTACCTACAGGACCTTCCCATCTCCAGTCAAGTGTTTAAACCACTCAACTACGACACTTCTATCAAATGCTGGCGGTTGGAACAAAATACAAAAATTCACTTGTGCATAATTCTAGGTCAAAAGAAGCTTTTGTTTAGAAAAATCCTGTATTAGACTCAGGTGGGCAATTGGAAAAACTAATAATTTGATATGATTTGATGTGATTTTGAGAAGGTATTTATTAACAACCATATTGCATTTTAAGAGCTGAATTACATGGAATAAACAGAGATCATGCAAAATGCAAAAGAATACAAACTAAAATAAAATTTGATATAAAATCATATTCACATTTGTAGCACATATAATTGCTTAACAACACACTGACCTTGCAGCCTCCCCCCCCCCCCCACCCTCATGCTTCATGATTGCCTTGTAATATTACTAATGGTCCGCATTGGTTGTCTGTGTTCCAGTCCAAGTACACTGATTTTATCATCCTCTCTACACATAGAGATATGGGTACCACTGAAAGCTACACAGGTATATGCACAGCTTTCAGCTTATATCCTGGCCTTGCGCCCCCCCCCCCCCCCCCCCCACCATCCTCCTGCTGCTCTATGATCGCCTTATAATCTTACCTATGGTTCTAATTGGTTGTCTGTGATCCAGCCGGAGTACATTGATCCTACCGTCCTCTCCACAAGTAGAGATATCGGTACCGTTGACGGCTACACAGGTACATGCACAGCTATCAGCTGGGTGATGGTGGATGGAGTCCCATTTCTGAGAGGGTGACAAGTCCTGTACAGAGCGGGAAAATTTTTTTAAAAACAACATGGGACTGTGTTCTGAAAACATTCTTTTCTCTTATGTGAGTAAAATTCATGTCAATAGTCATAACCAATGAAATTCCTCGAAAACCATTATTACTGGAGCTCTTATCTCTAACCAGCTATGCAAGACATGAACCCTTAAAGTGTACCTATCACCTCAAAAAATAATTTGTGTACAGCTAAAGAGTATAAAATCAACCTCAAAGAACATTGTCTGGTATTCTATAGGTCAACAGTTCATGAGTATGAAGGAAATAGAGGATAACATGAAAATGCTCGCGCAGAACCGAACTCAAGAGTTTGGTTCGGGGCGAGCCTTTATCTTGGCGAGCGCGTACGGGGACGTCGAGTAGTCTACTCACAAGTCACTTTTGCAATATCTCTTATAGAATTAATAGTTGAAGCCCATATTTTGAATATAGTATAACGACATTAAACCTCTAACACACAGAGCAAAATTATTTTTGGTGATTGGCACCCTTTAAAAGATGTCCAAAAGAACATCATTTTCTGAATACCACCTGTGATTTTTACCAAGAATTTATTTGTTCCCTACAAACGTTCAGGGAGTGTGAACTTTGAGATTCCATTTGTAATCTGTGAATAATACATGTATCCTAAACAATCCCCTGCCAAAACTGGACATTCCCCTGCCTTTTTGGCCCTATAACTCCACCTAGCATTTTTAATCAGTGCCCCTATCCCCCCCCCCCCCTCTCCCTTCACACCCAACCTCCCAAATACTTACATGCATGATTACTTAGTGGGGCATTGTTGACTTACCTGTTTGGCTTTGTTACATCTAAAGGCTTGGACATTTCCACTTGATGATGAAGCTAGGAAGATCTCTTGATTGACAAACTAAGGATGAAATTAAAAAAACATAAATATGTTTACTTTTGGAGTTTCAGTAACTCTTAACATACTTTTACAGGATAAGTTTCTTACTGGGAAATTCAATTCAATTCAATTCAATTTCGGTCTATTAATACAAAATATACAATGCAGTAGTCCAAAGACTAATAGCACAGTGCTTATATACAGGCATCAGAAACAGGAATGATTATATAAAATCAAAATTATTAACAATTGAAATTATTATAAAGGTTTTCTTTTAAGACATGATTTATCGAAATCACTTGGAAAGTTTTGTGCCATTAATTAAATGTGAAGGGGCATGAACAAGGGGAAAACTAAATTTTATATATCATTTCGATACAAATCAGGCTTATACAAATAGTGTGCCATATAGTGCTGGTATCGGCATGGAAAATCTATGTCGCCATGTCGCAATAAAATTAACGCCGATGTCGACATGTGTCGACATCTGGACATGAGTCAAACAAGTCTAAACTCGGGTCGCTCCCGTAGTGACCGTACACTATTAAACCAGAGTTACCCGACACAAATTCACAAGAGCTTTACATGGAATACATGCACTATGTCCTCACGGGCTCACACTCGCAGTCATACTCACTTACAGTTCTCAAAGATGCACACTGTCAACTATTTGCCCCAAAATTTGTTTTGTATGATCCAATTTATCAAGCATTAATGAAAGTCATGCGGTGCGAGTCAGCTAGTGTCGCATATCTAGGCATGTACATGTACGTAATGTATACCGGTCGTCGCAGCTAGATACGCAGCGATCGTGTCGCGCGCGCGCCCTGCTAATGCGTATGTGAAACAAATCACGTACGCGCGCACGACGCCACGGCGAGGTACATGTAAAAAGACCCATTTTATGTCGCCATCGGAGCATGCGTGTCGACATGTCGGCAAAGTCCAAAACCAGTACTTTTGTCGCCATAGTGGCGACATCAGGCGTGTCGATACCAGCACTAGTGCCATATACAGTAATATCCTTATAGCTAGATATTTTAATAATTTTACGCTGTATCTTACCACCACTGTATAAATTTTTTTTGGGCTTTACGGTTATTTGGGCAATCTTCATGCACTGGCTGGTTTTCCCCTAAACATTGCATTGTTGTTTGCTTGTTTTTACATAAAATGTTATTCATGGCAGATATGCCTAACAATCAAAATGAATTCATTAAGGAAATATCAGAGTCTGCAAGAGAATGTAATATCACAGAAGGCAGTCATTCTTTATTGGGTAGGTTGAAAACACGAATGTAGTCTAAGTCAGTGTAAATTCCCCTCTTTTTTTGTGGGGGGGGGGGGGCATTTGCATTTTCCTCAGAGTTTAAAAAAAAAAAAAATTCTACTTTTCTGTTTTACCAGAGCTTTTCTGGAGCTTTCTACAGCTAAATCACTCTCTATTCCCATGTATTTTTTTGTTCACTGAATGTACCACAAAATGTATCTCTCTTTATCTTAGAAACATTAAGGCCGGAATTCACAAAAGTGGTTTCAATTCAGACCATGGTTTATGCAGGTTTTGTGGTATAAATACGCTTGATTTAGCACGTACACTAAAAAAGATCCAATAATGAACACTCGCCGGTCGCGCGTGGTTGGGAAAAGAGCTACTAGGATTATTATCTTAAATGTTTGATATTGTTAGTTTTGTTAAGACTGTTGTTTGTAGCACCTTGAACGGTACAATACCAGAAAGTGTGCATCAAAAATACTTATAATTATTATTATTATTACCTGTATATCGGTGACATCACCACCATGTTTTAGCTGGCAGAGCAAGGCTGGTTCCTGGTCTCCATCACTTGCCTGGCCATCCAATGTCCCTGGAGCCTTCTGCTGAGGATAATCCTGTTGCCATGAACCTGCAGCTCCAGCTTTGCTCTGGATCTCTGGAACCTTCCAAAGTGAGAGTTTGTTTTCCTGCAGTATTTGAAGAAAGAAAAATCAATAAGTTAGAAAAGGCTGGTCTCATGTTCAGTTACAGGTACCAACAAAAAGGTACCAACAAAAAGGAAGGAAAATGTTTCACCAAAATATGCGACATCACAACAACATATATAATCCAAGGTAAGCTAAACTTGAAGTTCTAAATACTGTATTACTTGCTTATTTATGGCAAAAGGTCAATTTCACATGTATTAAGGATAAGAAAATTACTTCAAATGCCTGCATTTTAACATTATCACATTTGCCTCAACTTGCGATATCTTCTAAATTGTGATGCTACTATCAACAGCAATAGTAGTTAAATATAGTAGCTAAAGTGAAGAAAGCCAGCTGTGCAGTCTGAATGAGCTCTGCAACAAAAATCAGTTTTGAAGAGAAAAATGTGATTCACGTCGTGCAATTTTTTTGCTAGGTAGCTAGGCCAACTGCCTGAAAATCATGGATTTTATTTTTCAGGACAAGTCAATAGACAATTATGACAAAAATTGTCAGTGACAATGACAATTGCAAGATTAAGTTGGAAAATTTGTATTAATAACATTAGGTAACATGGATTTTATTTTTCAGGACAATTCAATAGACAATTATGACAAAAATTGTCAGTGACAATGACAAATGCAAGATTAAGTTGTAAAATTTGTATTAATAATATACTATTAATACATGGTTGGGGGTGCGTTAGTGCGATCTGGCAACACAAAGGTTTTTATCGTTGTGTACTAACGCACGAGGCGTAGCCGAGTGTGTTAGACACCACGATAATAACCTGCGTGTTGCTGGATCGCACTAATGCACGAACTCACAACCATGTATTAATAGTTTTATAAAACGGGTCTACAATCTTAGTGTTTTCTTACAGTCTTAGTGTTTGATCCGTGTTGTTGTTGTTGTTATTTGTTTTTATTTGGCAATTAGTCAAAACTGACTATTTTTGCCACAAATATTATTTTTTAAATTCTAACAATTCCGGATTAGCAGTGCGTTAGTCCCCTCGCCATGCAATAGTACTTTTTTTTTGCACGGTCATGTGATGTTATTTGACCAATCAGGATGGCTACATTCTTGAACCTGTTTTATAACATTAGATAACAACAAGTCAGGTATTTGTAAATCCTCAACCAGGCTCAGGCTCCATCATCAAGGAAGATCTTTTTGAATTAGGGATATGGCATGCCGTCATTCGCTAATTTCATGTACAAGCTTATCTGAAGATGACCTTGTACTCCACAATAGCTTTAACGGGTGAATAGGCTTCAATAGTTTTTGTGTGTATTAGCGGGAAGTGGTCCATTATAGATCATTCATACATGGGAGGAAAATAATTATTTAAAATTTCATTTTCAACTCTGAAACCTCAAATTTGTAGCATAATAAGTTGAAGAGTCCCTGAATCAGGTAATTTAACAAATTTAAGATAATTAAATCTTGCTTGGATCAAATTTGTTGTCTGTTTTTTACTACTGCAACAGTGAATGTTTGACACAGTCCCACAGTCATAGGTAAGGCCGAAGGGCCTACGGACGGTTACAAATGGCCGTCATTCAAGTTACTTTTCAAGGCCAAGGCACACCACGTATTAGTGGTCATATTGACCACTACGCGGGATGAATGCAAAAATACTAGTCATTTTCTATCGCATGTACTTAAGGTATGGGGGGAAAAATAAGATAATTATTTCAAATACTTCCTTTCAAATTCAGCTCTTTAAAATCTCACTCCTGCATTAAATGGCTGTTAGAAAGCACTTCTGATATTTCCAGCAAAATCCACAGTCAAAATCATGTCCAAAACCTAAGAAATCCCCGTCAATTTTTTCGCGATTGCATGTTGTTTTCACGGCACCAATGTTTTAGATTAAACTCGGCCAATGAAATTTTGTCCACAAAGAAAGTCGGTATTGCGCGCGCACATCGACCTCTACGATCGCGCACACGGAAAAACGGGACTTTTACGTGTACGCCATAGGGACCGAATTTTTAAAGACCAAATTTTTTGGGCCAGAAGTACAGTAAATTACGGATTTCATTTTTAGAATTATCTTTTCCAACTTCGGTGAGTTGAATTTATTGTATTTCATGGATATGTTGGTGACTTTTGTGCAGTGGTGTTTTGAAAGTGTTGAGGTGTATGACTGCCTAGAAGTGGTATGCGTTTTTATTTGGTAATATTAAAATCTGTGTATCAAAGAAAACAATCCTTTTTAAATTTTTCAAATAGCTCAACTAGAAAGTGCAATATTTTAAAAATAAAAATCACCTTTTTGAGGGTTTGAAATTGTCTCGCAGTCCAATTCGGCAAAATCCTAGCTTGTTTACTTTTCTATGCAAATTAGCACTGACGTCATTGGGTAGAGTCGTATGACCTCCTCGGTACTGCTGCACAACACAGCATGGACTGGCAACCGCGAGTGAAGAGAAACTTTGGTTGACATGATTTTTATACTTCAAAATTACAGTGTATGTTTCTAAATCCATCACTTTTGTTAAATATGATATGAAAACTAGTTTACAACATTTTATTCCAACATGTCCATTTTTCAGACAGTTCGCACAAGTTTACATGCACGAAAACTTTAAAAAGTCAGAGCCGACTTGCTTTCCAACTGGGCCATCATCAAGATAGGATATTCACATACACACACACACACACACGCGCCGCCGATATGAACATTTTGTACTCACAATTATTTATGGTTTATATCTCAAAATTTGATGAAGAAATATATGATTAAATGTCTACAGATATTAGATCTTTTGATACTCAAAACCATGGGTTAAAAAGAAATCACATCGCAGGCAATCATACCCAGTAGTCAGACCCTTACACATGGTATGCTACATGTACAGCGACGCGGTGAAACCCCGTAGGGCTCCGCTTGAGAACTGGGCTACATGTAGATCTGATACACTAGCTACCGTGGAAGAAAAGAACATAGCTACTCTATGAGAATCGCTCTTTTCTTCCTAATATTGGTCACAGCAGTGAAATATCTGGTGAAACACCTAATAAAGGTTGGTTTTAACTTGTCACTTGACATTTTTTGGAAAAAAACGATACTATGACTTCGAACTGAGTCCACAAAATCAGCGCAAGATTTTTCAAAATGGTCGCTACAAATTCATGCATGCTTGCTGTGTGTTGCTGCTGTGAAATCTTTTCGCCGAATTTTCACAAACTTCACCCACAAATTCCGGTGCTTATTGAGCTTTGGAAAGGTGAAGAAACTGATGTTGGGGTTCTTCAAAGTATTGTAACCCCACCCCCCACCCCACAACGCAATTTCGTGGCATTTTGCCACAAAACGTAAAAATTCCCCCAAAAGAAAGCGACTCTCGTTGATGTTGTTGTTTTTACACACGATTTCAATAGCACGCATTATATGCACTGGATGAATTGACCTGGATGAAATGATCAACTCTACCCAGTGACGTCATAGCAGGTCAACCCCGCTTCGATGTTTATCGGTCTGTTTGGGAAATCTGGCTCAATAAGGGCAATAATCAAGGGTATATTTTATGCAAAAAAATCTATTTTTAGGGTGTCTGAAGGTTGGCCAAATCTGTCAGCTGTTTTTATGCTGAATCAGCACAAAAAATGGCACGCAGCTTTTCAACATATAGGTTATTTCAAACTAACTAAAAAATATGATCCCATTGGCAGTTTGAAATAAATTTGGTATCATATGATAGGAAATTATATTTCCTATATTTTGGTGTTAAGGACAAGTTACATGCTTAATCTCTTCATTAAGAAAAACTGAAAAGGAATATGTTTAAAGTGACATCTCGGCAAGTTCTTGAGCTATAAACTTGTCCATCAGACAGATGATCAGAACTTAAGTAATTTAGAATGTTCCAAATTTGATTCTGTAGGAATTTTTGAGAAACTAATATGAGATCATGTTGCTATATCAATTTGAAAATACCGTCCCCCTACTGCTCCACAGGGCCCTATGCAGAATTACACACAAACTGCTCACACTCTGTGTGTGCGCAGTGTTTCAGCAGCATGTTTTGTGCCATTCATTTGTACATGTCTATGGGAATCTTTAAGCTGAAAATTTCCGATAATTCATTCAAGCATTACTGAATAATAAATGCATGGATTGACATGAAATTTGGTACATGTATTTTTTACAGTATTTTCAATGAGATCTGAAAATCTCAAATCATTTAGATCTAGATTCTAGACTGTAGTTTCTGACTCTGAGATAGAAAAATCCTCCAGACAGTACACCCTACTATTTTATTTGCTAAAATTGATGAAACCTTTATTTCAATATGTTTATTATTTATTTACAAACCATATTCTTGCAATTGGGGGTCGGAAAAAAAATCAACGTATGAGCTCTTTAATTGATGGTCAAATCATTGTCATTCGCGACATCAGTGAACACAGAAGCGCTTTCATTTGGATGCGCTTTCTTATTGCAAAGTAGCTTGTATAGCCGAAGAACTGTACACGTTGTAGATCAGTCAAATATGGGAATGATTTTTTTTTTAAACAAAATTATTTCTTTTTGCCAATATGTAAATAATAACTGTGAAGAACTAACGTACCTCATCATCCCAGCTTCCCGTAACAAATGTATCGGAGAACTGAATCCCTTTGTACGATGATGGTTGCCATCGGACTTTTCCGACTTTTTGCGAAACAAACTTCACGAAAATATCCATCTTGTCTTGATCTTGCCCGAAAATCGCGGTAGACACTTAAAGAGGCCAACCAAAATGACAATGGCGGAATCTCATCAATATTCATCAGAATGCATATTATGAATATGTATCTACGCATGCGCAGTAAAGCTTGAGCTAAAACTGCTTGGTTATAACCCTTATTTTCACTCTTCGAATTATCAATGCAGTATGGACGCATGAGATGGAGCGAAGCTTTATTTTTCGCAGGCTGAAGGATCAAATCTGCCTCTAGTCTTTTTATTTATTTATTTTTTTTTGGGGGGGGGGGGAAGGGGGGGGGGGGCGGGATAGGTGAAGATCCTCTGATTTCCCCCCAAGTAGGTTCATGCTTTACCATAACTTTTTTCCCCCTTCTCATTAAAAAAATTTTTTTTTTAAATGTGTTGAACGAGAAAGAGTATTGGATGTGATTCGAGTACGTACCATAAATATCTTTCTAAATATGATTTCCTTTATGTAATTTCGGTATACCATATTTTTTATTTTTTGACCATATTTACTTGTTTTATTAGTGGAAGCATTCCAATTAGAAATTTAATCTTACATTGTCTGCTTTGCAATGTAATGTAAAGTTTTAACATGCTACAATGTTGTGTATTATGGGATGTCATTTTGGTTGGCCTCCTGTGTCATTTTGCTTGGTCTCCTGTGTTTTCCTACATTATAGCTTTTATAATAAATGCTTTTATGATCTTTTTTTTCCTTCATTATTTTAACTCTTTTTATTAGTGTAAACATTCAAATTAGAACTTCAGTGTCCCATTGACTGATTTGCAATGTAACGTGAAGTTGTAACATGCTTTGTAGGGGATGTCATTTTGGTTGGCCTCCTGTGTCATTTTGGTTGGCCTCCTGTGTTTTCCTACATTATAGCTCTTAAGATAAATCCTTTGTTATGTTATTGTCATAATGTTTACTCGTTTCGTTAGTGTAAACATTCAAAGAAGAACTTTAATTTTTCATTTGATGATTTGCAATGTAACGTGAAGTTTTAACATGCTTTCCATGGGATGTCATTTGGTTGGCCTCCTGTGTCAGTTTGGTTGGCCTCGTGCGTTTTCCTACATTATAGCGCGTATATATCCTTCCATGTTCTATTATTTTAATCATTTTTACTCGTTTCATGAGTGGAAACATTCAAATTAGAACCTCAATCTCCCATTGACTGATTTGCAATGTTACGTGGAGTTTTAACATGCTTTGCAGTTGTATTTATTGGGATGTCATTTTGGTTGGCCTCCTGCGTCATTTTGGTTGGCCTCCTGTGTTTTCCTACATTATAGCGCGTATAATACATCCTTTCGTATTGTATTGTATTTTTTTTTTTTGGGGGGGGGGGGGGTCATTTCTAATCGTTTTCTAGATGAAACATTCAAATAAGAACTTTAATTTTACATTGGCTGATTTTCAATGTAACCTGAAGTTTTAACATGCTTTCCATTTGTGTATAATGGGATGTCATTTTGGTTGGCCTCCTGTGTCATTTTGGTTGGCCTCCTGTGTCATTGTGGTTGGCCCCGTGCGTTTTGCTACATTATAGCTCGTAAAATGAATGCTATTAAAATATTCTGTTATTCTCATCATTTTTACTCATTTTATAAGTGGAAACATTCAACTTAGAACTTCAATTTCCCATTGACTGATTTGCAATGTAACGTGAAGTTTTAACATGCTTTGCAGTTGTGCATAATGGGATGTCATTTTGGTTGGCCTCCTGTGTCATTGTGGTTGGCCCCGTGCGTTTTGCTACATTATAGTTCGTAAAATGAATGCTATTAAAATATTCTGTTATTCTCATCATTTTTACTCATTTTATAAGTGTAAACATTCAAATTAGAACTTCAATCTCCCATTGACTGATTTACCAATGTAACGTACGTGAAGTTGTAACATGCTATACAGTTGTGTGTAAAAGGGGATGTCATGTTGGTCGGCCTCATGTGTTTTCCTACATTGTTTTCCTACATTATATCACTTATGATTGGCCTCCTGTGTCATTTTGCTTGGCCTCCTTTGTTTTCCTACATAATAGCTTTTATATTAAATCCTTTTTACTCTATTATTTTCATTATTTTTACTCGTGTCATTAGTGGAAACATTCAAATTAGAACTTCAATCTCCCATTGACTGATTTGCAATGTAACGTGAAGTTTTAACATGTTTTCCAGTTGTGTATAATGGGATGTCATTTTGGTTGTCCTCCTGTGTCATTTTGGTTGGCCTCCTGTGTTTTCCTACATTATAGCGCGTATAATAAATCCTTTTATGAACTATTATTTTGATTATTTTTAATCCTTTCATTAGATGAAACATTCAAATCATAACTTTAATTTTTGATCGGCTGATTTGCATTGTAACATGAAGTTTTAGCACGCTGCAAAGTTGGATATAAAGGGATTTCATTTTGGTTGGCCTCCTGTGTTTTCCTACGTTATATATAGCGCGTATAAAATCCTTCTATGTTCTATCGTTTTGATCATTTTTAATCGTTTAATCAATTAGATGAAAAATTCAAATAAGAACTTTGATTTTCCATTGGCTGATTTGCAATGTAACCTGAAGTTTTTACATGTTATACAATTGTGTATAAAGGGATGTCATTTAAGTTGTCCTCCTGTGTTTTCTGACATTATAGCGCTTTTAATAAATCATTTGATGTTCTATTATTTAGGTCATTTTTACTAGATTAGAGCTAGGAAACATTCAAATGAAGAACTTTTATCTTCCATTGGCTGATTTGCAATGTTACGTGAAGTTTAATATGCTACAAAGTTGGGTAGAAGGGGATGTCAGTTTAGTTGGCCTCCAGTATTTTTCTTCATTATAGCTCGTATAATAAATCATTTTATGTTCTTTTATTTTGATCATTGTTACTCGTTTGATTAGATGAAACATTCAAAAATGAACTTTGATTTTCCATTGGCTGATTTGCAAAAAGACGAACAATTTTAACATGCTACAAATTTTTTCGCTGGGCCTCCTGTCCCATTTTGCTTAACTGGCCTCCTGTGTTTTCCTACATTAAAGCTCGTATGAAAGTTCCGTTATATTCTATTATTTTAATGATTGTTAGTCGTTTCATTGGATGAAACATTCAAATGAGAACCTTAATCTTCCATTGGATAATGTACAATATAGCGTCGTGACGTTTCATATACTTTATAAAGTTGTGTAAAAGGGACGTCATTTTGATTGCATGTCCTCCTGTTTTCTTTCTTTATTGAGTTAAAACAACACTTGTCTGAATGAAGCTTGTGTTGGCATTTGTAATGAAACAGAAAATACAAGGGGCAGGTATAGTGGGGACCCCCTTTCGAAGCTCTAAGCTTGTATTTTTTTTTTTTTGGGGGGGGGGGTTAAATGGGAGGGAGTCAATAAAAAATGAAACCCTGATTCAGCCCTAAATGCCGTTGCAAATTAGTAACTATAGATTTAGTGAAATATACATGTATACATTGTATCCTACCATATATCTTGTTTAATGTGACACCTTGATCAATAATATACATGTATGCGAGTGGACAGCCGAACAATAGCATTTGTCCAGATTCATTTCTAATCAGCCGATCAAAAATTAAAGTTATGATTTGAATGTTTCATCTAATGAAAGGATTAAAAATAATCAAAATAATAGAACATAAAAGGATTTATTATACGCGCTATAATGTAGGAAAACACAGGAGGCCAACCAAAATGACACAGGAGGCCAATCATAAGTGATATAATGTAGGAAAACACAGGAGGCCAACCAAAATGACATCCCCTTTTACACACAACTGTATAGCATGTTACAACTTCACGTACGTTACATTGCAAATCAGTCAATGGGAGATTGAAGTTCTAATTTGAATGTTTCCATTAATAAAACGAGTAAAAATGATGAGAATAACAGAATTCTTTTAATAGAATTCATTATGCGAGCTATAATGTATAGCAAAACGCACGGGGCCAACCACAATGACACAGGAGGCCAACCAAAATGACACAGGAGGCCAACCAAAATGACATCCCATTATGCACAACTGTAAAGCATGTTAAAACTTCACGTTACATTGCAAATCAGTCAATGGGAGATTGAAGTTCTAATTTGAATGTTTCCACTTATAAAATGAGTAAAAAAATGATGAGAATAACAGAATATTTTAATAGCATTCATTTTACGAGCTATAATGTAGCAAAACGCACGGGGCCAACCACAATGACACAGGAGGCCAACCAAAATGACATCCCATTATGCACAACTGCAAAGCATGTTAAAACTTCACTTTTCATTGCAAATCAGTCAATGGGAGATTGAAGTTCTAATTTGAATGTTTCCACCTATAAAATGAGTAAAAATGATGAGAATAACAGAATATTTTAATAGCATTCATTTTACGAACTATAATGTAGCAAAACGCACGGGGCCAACCACAATGACACAGGAGGCCAACCAAAATGACACAGGAGGCCAACCAAAATGACATCCATTATGCACAACTGCAAAGCATGTTAAAACTTCACTTTACATTGCAAATCAGTCAATGGGAGATTGAAGTTCTAATTTGAATGTTTCCATTTATAAAATGAGTAAAAAATGATGAGAATAACAGAATATTTTAATAGCATTCATTTTACGAGCTATAGTGTAGCAAAACGCACGGGGCCAACCACAATGACACAGGAGGCCAACCAAAATGACACAGGAGGCCAACCAAAATGACATCCCATTATACACAAATGGAAAGCATGTTAAAACTTCAGGTTACATTGAAAATCAGCCAATGTGAAATTAAAGTTCTTATTTGAATGTTTCATCTAAAAAACGATTAGAAATGACCCCCCCCCCCCAAAAAAAAAAAAAAAAAAAAAATACAACACGAAAGGGTGTATTATACGCGCTATAATGTAGGAAAACACAGGAGGCCAACCAAAATGACGCAGGAGGCCAATCAAAATGACATCCCAATAAATACAAATGCAAAGCATGTTAAAACTCCACGTAATATTGCAAATCAGTCAATGGGAGATTGAGGTTCTAATTTGAATGTTTCCACTCATGAAACGAGTAAAAATGATTAAAATAATAGAACATGGAAGGATATATACGCGCTATAATGTAGGAAAACGCACGAGGCCAACCAAACTGACACAGGGGGCCAACCAAAATGACATCCCATGGAAAGCATGTTAAAACTTCACGTTACATTGCAAATTATCAAATGAAAAATTAAAGTTCTTCTTTGAATGTTTACACTAACGAAACGAGTAAACATATGACAATAACATATCATAAAAGTATTTATCTTAAGAGCTATAATGTAGGAAAACACAGGAGGCCAACCAAAATGACACAGGAGGCCAACCAAAATGACACAGGAGGACAACCAAAATGACATTCCCTTATACAAAACTGTAAAGCATGATAAAACTTCACATTACCTTGCAAATCAGTCAAAGGGAGATTGAAGTTCAAATTTGAATGTTTCCACTAATGAAACGAGTAATATTGATAAAAATAATATATCATAGAAACATTTATTATAAGAGCTATATACTAGGAAAACAAAGTAGGCCAAGCAAAATGACATCCCTTCATACACAACTTTGTAGCGTCTTGCAACTTCACGTTACATTGCAAATCAGACAATGGAAGATTAAAGTTCTTATTTGAATGTTTACACTGATGAAACGAGTAAAAATTATGAAAATAATATATCATAAAAGGATACATCATAAGAGCTATAATGTATGAAACACAGGAGGCCAACCAAAATGACACAGGAGGCCAACCAAAATGACATCCCCTATACACAAGTGTACAGCATGTTACAACTTCACGTTACATTGCAAATCAGCCATTGGAAGATTAAAGTTCTTATTTATCTTAAGAGCTATAATGTAGGAAAACACAGAGAACCAAGCAAAATGACACAGGAGGCCAACCAAAATGACATCCCATAATACACAACATTGTAGCATGTTAAAACTTTACATTACATTGCAAAGCAGACAATGTAAAATTAAATTTCTAATTGGAATGCTTCCACTAATAAAACAAGTAAATATGGTCAACAAAAAAAAAAAATATGGTATACCGAAATTACATAAAGGAAATCTTATTTAGAAAGATATTTATGGTACGTACTCGAATCACATCCAATACTCTTTCTCGTTCAACACATTTAAAAAAATTTTTTTTTTAATGAGAAGGGGGAAAAAAAGTTATGGTAAAGCATGAACCTACTTGGGGGAAAATTAGAGGATCTTCACCTATCCCGCCCCCCCCCCTTCCCCCCCCCCCAAAAAAAATAAATAAATAAAAAGATTAGAGGCAGATTTGATCCTTCAGCCTGCGAAAAATAAAGCTTCGCTCCATCATAGGCGTCTATGCTGCATCGATAAGTTGAAGAGTGAAAATAAGGCTTATAACCAAGCAGTTTTAGTTCAAGCTTTACTGCTCATGCGTAGATACATATTCATAATATGCATTCTGATGAATATTGATGAGATTCCGCCATTGTCATTTTGGTTGGCCTCTTTAAGTGTCTACCGAAAATCGCCGCCGAGATATCGAGATCGAGAATGGTTTCTGTTGATCGTAGATGGCGATATTCCACAAACTAAAATAACATCTACATGTAGAAGTACAATATAATCATCATATCCTCCTCTTCCCCCATTTATACATGTACAAGCTTGTAGCAGCTCTACGTCAGCTGGTATTTTGAATCAATTTTTTTTCGTCTAATGAACTTTTTCAGAAAGTGCGTATCATTTTCCCCAGGGAATCGTTTCGCGGCAGCAGCCACCTTGTTTGTAAACATTAAATTTTTCCCACGGGCACGTGCTTTGCTGGCACGCGTCGACCGTGGAGGTCCACGTGCGTTTTTGGTCACGCCCTTTTGTTTTCGCCTAGTGCGTCATAACGGATGCGCGTATCCTGCTTTTTTCTTTGGCTTGTGCATTAGCGATACGATTCCTTGGTGTTTTTAATCAGTTTTTGTGATAATTTTATGCTTTTTATTCAATGATCATTTCATTGCATTGGAAAGTATTCTAATGTGTATAAAGAATTTTTATTATTTGTTCTTAATCTTATTGTAGATATTTTTGGTGGTAATCCAATTTCTTGTGTAAATAGATTTTTGGTCTCTATTTTAGCACAATTTTGTCCTACTGGGACATTTTTTCTCTTCTTAAGGGATTAGCCGTGATTGGTCAGTTTTATAGTGTTCTTATTGGTGCGTATTAGAACAATTTGATTGGGTAGAAGTCAAGCTTGTTAGGGAACTTTAGTCAGTCGCCTCTTAACCCTTTCAGGACAGGAATTATTTAAAGGCTAAATTGATCACATTTTGTTCTTCAAATTGGCAACAACAATATTTTTCTTTTAGTGCTACATGGTTCTAACAAAATGCAATGTCTTTGAAAACAATATACATCATTAGAAACTTAGTCGAAAAGTTGAAAAAATTGCCAATTTTGATAAAAAATAGTGATTTTGAACCTCTCAATGTGTTGCCAATTTAAGGATTATGAAGCTTATTCTCCTTTTTGAAATTCCTGGCATCAAACGCAATATGGTCATGCAACAAAAATGGACACAATGTGTGTAGAAATTTTTGCTTTTTCTACTCCTGCATCTGGTTATTTTTTAGAGCTCTGAATCAAAAGTTATTGAGCCAAACCACAAAATGTGGTCAATTGTCTTGAAAGGGTTAACCACCGGAGAGTGCGGACCTTTCAGTTTTTCCGTTACTCCCACTATCGATTTATCTATCGCCTTATTGGATTTATAAGGAATTTTATATATCTTAATTCGGGATCGAATTTCTGGCCTAGATTCTATCTGCATTCGAGCCATTATTACGTCTCTACATTATCAGCTGCTAGAACGATTTAACATCCCTAGTCCTAGATTTTTATCAGCGTTTATTTCGTCATCGAACTGAACTTTACTGGTCTAACTTCGTCACTGCAAATTCAACGTCATCGAACTTTCATCGCCATCGACATCAACATCGACTTTGGTAACCTTTTCATCTTAGACTTACGTTTTCTGCATTATCAGCCACTAGAACAATTTAGCATCTCTATTATCAGCGTTTATTACGTCATCGAACCTTCATCGACATCAACATCGACACCAACTTCGAACCTTTGTACTTGTAGCCTTTTCACCTTAGACTTACCGTACGTTTCTGCATTATCAGCCACTAGAACAATTTAGCATCCCTACATCAGCATTTATTTCGTCATCGAACTGAACTTTATCCACTTCGTCACTTCGACTTCGAATACAGCGTCATCGAACTTTCATCGCCATTCGACAGCAACATCGAGCTTTTAAGTTTTGTAGCCTTTTCACCAACCTTCGTCGATTCAGCATTATTGCACTTCATTAAACTTTTTTGAGCTTTAGACTACATGATACATCTTTTCATTCAATGACATCACCAAGTCTTCTCGCGTAAGTCACTTGCAGCCAGCATTTCTTTTAGATCTTGAACTTTAATCTGAACTCAGAACTCTAGTCTAAATCAGCAGCAATTTTTTCACGGACTTTTAATTCCACCTTGTATCATTTTATTCATTTCACCAGATCTAGATTCTTATAATAAAAAAGGAAAAAAGGGAATTTCTTTTGTTTTGGTATTTTAATTTATTGTCGGCATCAAAAACGTAGATTATATCTTCTTAGTTTTATTTTCACCATTCCTCAAAATTACATCCTTTCCCGACGACCAATATGTTTTCCTTTAAAAGCTTATCTGAAGATAACCTTGTACTCCAGACTAGCTTTTACGGGTGAACAGGCTTCAATAGCTTTTGTGTGTATCAGCAGGCCCATTTCCAGGCTACATCATTCATACATGAGAGGAAAATAATTATTTAAAATTTCACTTTCAATTCTGAATCCTCAAATTTGTGGCACAGGGAGAGTAGAAGAGTCCCTGAATCAGGTAATCTAGCAAATTTAAGTAAATTAAATCTTGCTTAGAGCAATTTTGTTGTCTGTTTTTGACTGCTGCAACAGTGAATGTTGGACATAGTCCCGCCCCGGCGTCTTTAAAAAACAACCTCCCCCCCCCCCCCAGCCCTCAAAAAGGTTGCTCAGTGGGGGGGGGGGGGGTGGTTATCACATGTTTTCCTCCATAATTCCAAGCAACAAAAAACAAAACAAAACAAAAAAATATCCCCCCAAAAAAAGATTCGAGAAAAAGTTGTCAAGGGGGGGGGGGGGTACGCTAGTGATGTTCAGTCAGAGAGAGAGAGAGAGAGAGAGAGGGGGGGGGAGAGGAGGAGGGGGGCTAGGGGTGCGCAAGGTATAAGATCTCTTTTCCCGAAATCTTTACGTTAAAAAAAAAAAAAAACACTCGCTATTTTCCTTCTACAAACTTTTGTTGTCTTATAAAACTAGATTTAAAAAAATAAATGACATGTTCGATTAGACTGCATGGATGCGCATACCGGTTGCTATAGTCTTAAAACAGGCTTTTAAAAATAATGTTGGTGATGTCCCAGCTTTGTAAAGGACATGCACTCAAAGGCTCAGTGGTGGGCCTGAGTGAAGTGGTCTCCGGGTTCGATGCAAGTGCATCGGATAGGACTTTTTTTTTCATTTATTTTCATATTTCTCATGTTACATTTACATTTCAAAATAAATACATACATAAATAACATAAAGGTAAATGGTCAATAAAATGTAGTGATTTTACTGAGAGAAATATGACGGGACCTACTTGAAGCCGTATGTCCCCATCTTTGCTTATACCTTTAATCACAAACTTGCTTTTTATCAGTAAAACAAAGGACAATAATCATGCACAACAGGCGTCGATCCACGATCTGAAGGATCCTTTCAAATGGCAGTTGATGTACCGGCAATCAGGGGCGGATCCAGAATTTTTTTAAAGGGGACACAAATCTCAGATAATCTCTATAATCAGTAGTAAAGTTAATTTGACCTGGATTTTTTTTTCTTCATATGTGTCATATTCATATTCATATTCATATTCATATTCATATTCTTAAAATATTACTCCCAGGTTTGTCTGGCGGTATCTAGTGCGTGATTGATCTAAAAACAGGAATGACCGGTAAGCATGATTTTATTACAATGTTGACATTGCCAGCATGTAATTTTATAACTTTTTAAGAATATGTTATTTTGTATTGTGTTGTATTACGATAAAGTTTTTATATAAAATGCATTTGTTTTGTAATGTAAATGGTCATCCTTCGGGCTGTATTTTTGGGACGTTTTAAAATAAAAAAAACAAAACACACACACAAAAAAAACAAAACAACAACAACAACAACAACAAAACAACATTTCAATACTTCTCCAGAGTCCCGGTTTTCTCACTCTCCCGAAGTTGCCCTTTCCATGTAAAATATCATTTTTCATAATTGGATTTCTTCCACGGGGCCTGCTTGGTTGTAAACATTATGACTTAAGATTCAAAATCTAGTTTAAATTCAAATATTGATTAAAATCCAGACATGCCAGGATCATTTTCAATTTCCAGATTACAAAGGATAACAGAATAAAAAGTTATTTCAAAAATACAATTTATAGGGGCAACAAAAAAGTAGACCTACCTACAGTACTGCAACATAGGCATTACATTAGTGATAATGGTTTGCACTTCTCAAAATAAGGCTTTTTACACTGTACACACTGAACAACAAAGATAATAACGATCTGCTTATCCCCAGTGATCGTCTAATTATGCGTGTCAGTAAGGAGATTCATAAAAAAATAAAATAAAAAAAAAAAAAAAAAAAAAAAAGAAGAAGAAGAAAAAAGGAGGCTCTTAAAGCATTTTCCCGGCATCGTGAAACAACAAAATAACCCTGATCTTCTAATCCCCACTGTGGGCGTATTTTAATCCTGTAACGTTACGAAATTTTTTACTTGCATGAGTTTGGGAACTAAAATTAAGAATAATATAGTTTAAAACAGGTGCCGCGGAGCGTTTTTGAAAGTGAGGGGGGGGGGGGGGGGGAGGCTGACTTGACCATTTCCGAACCTTTTTTCCGAGACTTTATGAAACGTGTCTACTCAAAAAGTAGGGGTTGCGGCCCCCAGCCCCCCAGCTCCCCCCCCCCCCCCCACCCCCGGTTCCGCGGCCCATGACAAATATATTGACCAAAATATAACCGAGATGTGAGATCGAGAAGCATCAATCCAGAAAAGTAACAGGTGGTGGTACTGTTGTCAAGGTATAGTCGATCAAAATAGTACAACTATTTTCATTGGACAATACCAACTAATGGGACTGTGTTATCCAATCAGAGCACTGTTCTTTTACGCATTGCTAATTAATTGTGAATATGGCGTCCGTGTCGACCAAAGGCCAGCGGTACGTCGGCGAAACAAGAAATCAAATGAGACACGGTAAATCACGATTTTCTCTCCGAAAGTTATCATTAATCATGATTCGTAAAATTTAATTTATGTTGAATAAATATATTGTATATGACATATGATTGTGATGTGTGGAATGTTGTTAATTACGTTCGAAAGTGACGATCAACAAGCTTCACTGATTCTGTGCATTGAGCCTGCACTGCTGGCGTGCTGCAGTGCTAGTGGCCAGTGGCTCGGACCGGGGCCAGTGCAGTGGCACTGGCAGTATGTCACTAAAAGTAAGGGACCGACTGCTGGCTGAACAAAGCGGCGACTCATTCATTGCATTGCCCTGCCAGCGGAGCTGAGCTGTGACTGTGTCATGATCATGTTGCGGGTAGGACGATGGCTGTTGCCTGTCTTGTCTAGCCAGGAAGGCTGTATGGAAGAGTAAAAAACAAAAAAAACAACAAAATGCTATTGCTAACCCTAACTTCCCTAAGTATGGGGTCGGGCTAACTCGGGGGTGACTATGTTTCAAGAGTTAAAGTCCCCGCTTCACACCGTACCATTTTTTCAGCCTTAAATTTCATGTTTTGTTTAATTTTACTTCTTGAAATTTTCAACATTACTTCTGTGATAATCATATTACAATATCAAATAATTTTGAATTTAATTGTTTTGAAATGTGTAATTAATGCGAAATTCAACACTAGTATTTGCGATCAATTCAACTCTCTGGGCTCCTCGGCCGCGATTTTCTGCCAAGGCTGAGTTCGCCCTAGCGCCGAGTTAGCCCGGTTCAAACACTACCACTCATATAGTCATAGCGACTTTACTATAGAGGTCTACTTCGTGTGTAGACTCTAGGCAGTCAACTTTTTCAAACACCACTGCCCAAAAATCACCAACATTCACTCATAATTGGCATTTAATTTACAAAAAACGACACCAATATATCCATGAAATACAATGAATTCAACTCACCAATGTTGGAAAAGATAATTCCAAAAATGAAATCTGTAATTTACTGTCACTTCTGGCAAAACGGGGTATCGCAAGTCATTGTGTACATTTCCTGATCGCCGCGAGCACTGACATCTCCCCCCCAAAAAATTAGGTCCCTATTGCGCACACGTAAAAGTCCTGATTTTCCGTGTCTGCGATCGCATAGATCAATGTGCACGTGCGATACCGAGTTTCTTTGTGGACAAAATTTTATTGGCCAAGTTTAGTCTAAAACATCGGCGGCATGAAAACAACATGCGATCGCAAAAAAAATTGGCAGGGATTTCTTTGGTTTTGGACATGATTTTGACTTTGGATTTTGCTGGAAATATCAGAAGTTCTTCCTAACGTCCATTTATGGTGGTTGATCCAGTGTCCGAACACTTTTCAGAAAATCAACGATAGCAAATAAAATATCAAACGAATATCTGTCAAACTTACATAATGAATGCTCAAAGTCCTACAGAAAAAGAAGTTGGTGGAATTTTGAAAAGACAACGGAGATTTAATACGATATTCCCTTCCGAGTGAACCCCTTCCCAACGACGCGGCGTTTTGGTCCCTTGAAAAAGGTACTGTATTTCCGAACGTGTGAAACCTATGGGAAAAAGACACAACCTTTGTTTCAATAGTGTGGTTTTCATACGCGTAATCCCACGCGTATGAAAACCCATTTTAGGCGCTTAACTGTATACATTCGGTAATACAATCTGTTTGGAATTACAATCCTTGACTATACATGTAAGGTAGGAGTAAGATTTTAAAGAGCTGAATTTGAAAGGAAGTATTTGAAATATTTATCTTATTCCCCCCCCCCCCCATACCTTAAGTACATGCGATAGAAAATGACTAGTATTTTTGCATTCGTCCCGCGTAGTGGTCAATATGACCACTATAGTATTACGTGGTGTGAACCCTACCTCCATAGAATCTGGCATTGTTTCCTCTTGCCAACATGGTAGCCTTTAATTAAGAGAGTCTCTTGCCAGTCTTGGAAATCACCAAATATATTTTAACCTTGTTCACAGGATAAGTGGAAATCACTTTAATCTTAGACTCCATTAACCAGCTTCTTTCACTTTCAGTCTTTTCCTACTTTTCACACAAGAAGAATATATAAACCCCATTCAATATTTTCAAATTAAAAAAATTAGATCTAGATCTACCACAAAGATAATGTGAAATATTTAACGGCAAGTGAGATGATTGTTCGAACTTTAATGTAGAAAGGGCCTTTGTTGCACTTGCAGACCCGGATATGTCACAAAATTTTGGGGAAATGGACTTGCGCAATTTTCAGATTCACCATTATTATGTTAGACAAGACCTCTGTGAAATATGAGGGTGGACTTCCCATGCATTCGGGCATTGTGCTGAAGATTCCTGCATGGTCTATTGTGGTTTAGGAACCCAATTGTTTGCGCACACATGTGCTTGCGTCCAGACTACATAGTCTGGGGGAGGGGGGAAGAAGACACCATGTGACGCAATGAAGCGTTCTGTTTGGAGTGCATGGTGGTTTCCTATTTCATGATAATGCCGTTCTAAATATTTCTAGAGGGAATTTAAACTGGAGATGTGGTTGTGAGTGGTTGTTAGGTTTTGTAAAAGTAAGCTACATTGGATGTGTTCGATTACTTAGCGGAGTTGACAGATATAATCATCTGGTATTGTAATGTTATGGTTTGATACAATTCAATATTTCACACCCCTTGTGGAGTAAAACGAATTGCGTTAGGTGTGTGCATGGAATAATACTGGAATTTGGGGGGGGGGGTGACACAAAAGCACAGATTTAAATTCAAAATTAATATTGACTCCTTATTTCTGAGGATGACTTCTTTCTTTTTTTTTTAGCAGATCAGGAACTACCAAACTGCCTAACTTGTCAGAAACTTACATTTGATACCAGCCTACAGGAATGCATACATAATCTCCCCTTCTTGTTTCTTTGTACAGGATATGGAGTCTACAAATATTGCAACAAATTTTTCAAGTATGAAGGCGAATGGAAAGAAGGCAAGAAACATGGTAAGGCAATCTTTTAGTTTTGAGAAAAGTCACAGAGATACTTAAATAGAGTTACTGAATTTACATGACAGCTGAGACAAAGATTTGCCAACTGCACACCAGTTATATTTAGACATTCAGTTTGTACTCTGAAAACGCCTAATTTGGTTGTTATTGAACCCCTTCCATTCGGTGGGTGGAAAATCCTGCCCCTGAATATTTGTATACAACTTTGTGTTTGGTTACAAAAGAGATTTGTTTTGTCCGTATATTGTGAAGTTGGCCCCAGAGAAGATATTTAGAAGCAAATTTATCTAAGAAACATAGTTATGACCCCTAATTTGACCCTTGAAACTTCACTTTGTGGAGGTGCGATGGCTCAGTGGTAGAGCAGTGGTCTCGGAACTGGAGGACCCAGGTTCGAAACCAAGTGGATGCGCCAGCGCCCTTTGGTAAGGCATTAATCCTCATTACCAAGTCCCTCAGAGAGGACTTAAACCCGTCGGTCCCCTGGTTGCTTCCTTACAAGCATACTCATGCTTTCTTAGCAGTCAGGTAAAATAAACCATCAAACCATCAAACTTACAGTAATTGTTCACAATCCTAGTAGCACATTAAGGTTAAGCAGAAACATTGCTGTCATTTCATGACTTGTGTGTAGGGCATGGGGAACTTCTTGTGTTTGGTATTTAGTCAGAAAATATCTATCATTGCTGTATTTTGATGACATTTGCACAGGGCATGGGAAACTTCTGATGAGTGATGGAAGCTACTATGAAGGAGAGTTCATCAATGGAGAGATCGAAGGCCATGGCTTCAGACGATGGGCTACCTCAGGGAATACTTACTCTGGTCAGTTCTATAATGGAGAGCTCCATGGACATGGGGTCATGACCTATGGCCCTGGAGGGTCGTATGAAGGAGAGTGGCAGCACAACAAGAGACAGGGTATGTTGAGCTCCTCCTCCTTCCCTCCTCCTGTTCCTCCTTCATATTTTGTTCTCCTTCTTCTTCCCTCTCCCTGTAAAGTGTATCCTTCATTGTCTGAAGATTAATAAGAGTATAGTGTTAACTGATCAGCCTGTTATACATGTAGAATAATGTTCGTGAAATTTATAGTGGTAAGATTTTCTTTAAAAATTTGTCTATTTGTCAAAAGAAATGGAAACAAATTTATGGCCTCAGGATCATTATAATGTCCATATAGCAGTATCATTTAAAATTCCTTTATGAATTGACTTCTTTCAGCTTATGATGAGCTGTCCTATTGTTCCTTTAGATGCAACACCTTTTCGGTTTCAGACTTGTACCATTTGTGCAATATGAAGGGCGATGATAAGGCTATAAATCAAGATAAAGATATATACAGGTTTTGAGAAATTATTTTGAGAATTGTCAAATCAAATGCACAGTACTTGTGTCTGTACCAGTTAAGTACTTGTAGGGGTTTGATAATGGTAGGTGTACATGTATTTTTTTTTTTTTTATCAAAAGATGTGATGTGAATATTTTCTTGACAGGTCATGGTGTATTAAAGCTATCTGATGGAACTCACTATGAAGGCTCCTTTCATAATAACATCAGGCATGGTGAAGGATCACAAACATATCAGTGAGTAATCTGCTCCAAGCAATGACATAAGACAATAGTATCAAGTCTGCTACTGTGTCATAAAACCCGCACCGAATGAGGAGATGAGTACACTGTCTGGCCACGATGGCTATGATTGAAAAACAGAATATTGGACATTGAGTTTTGCTGTAATACAATATATCACCTTCAAAAAATATGAAAAATATTGTTGATATTGCTACATTGGCATGTTTCAGAAATAAAACTATCAAGGATTTTTATGAGAGAAATTCTGCTGGAACTGTGAAGTATTTCGACAAAGAGAAACTGCTAAATATGTAACAGGTCACACTACTTCACCCCTACTTGAATCATCAGGCAGACAAGGTGTGCAGGTGAGGTAGTACTTCCCTATCTAGGATTAGAAAAGAATGAGGTCTGTTTTCATGGGATTTTATCTTGCATTTCAGAAGGAGCATCTGTATGGCAGTTTACTGCTAGGGACTTTAATTAGATTCTTCTGTCATTTGAACCACACCAGTAGCATTACAGGCTTTACTACATCTGATATATTTTCCTTATGATTCTGTTTATATCTATTTGATGATGAGTCTGTAGTATGGATGTGAAATCAGTACTTGATTTGTTTTGACGTGACATGTTTATTTAATTCATTTCAGGAACAAGGATCGTTATGTTGGTGATTGGATAATGGACAGAAGGCAAGGAAGTGGAGAGTTACGTTGTAATGATGGCACAATATACGATGTAAGCAACTCAAGTTTCTTGAAAAGATACCCTTCTGATTTTGATTTCGTATCACTTTATTGTCAATCTTCAATAAAGGAACACAGTATAAATCAACATAGTAAGAGTTGCAAATTCACAAACATAGTGGTAAGATTAGTCCAGGTCCTAGCACATTATTGCCAAGGCAGGACATACAATACAAATTTACAAAACATACAAAAGAATAAAAGTCATGTAATGTCATAAAACACGATTGGCGAGATAGATCTTATAATTAATATTATGTTTTTAGGTCTATCAGTTTAAGTTTCATATTAAGGGAACTATTAAAATTTAAGTGTAATTTCAGTTACTCAGTTATTAAAAGCAGAATATTACTATAAATCCATGAGAAAAGTCCCTGTATTTTTGTGGAAAGATAATGATCAACACGTGACAGAATTTGCTGTGTAAGTGTGATTCCTAATGCAAAAGACTAAACATTTGAATAGCATATTTGTGCACCCTAGCAACCGCATCTGATTTGTATTTCTCAGTGAGAAATACTCAATCTCACTTATCACTCATTGCAACAAGTGTATGGTTTGATTTTGATACATTCATTGCTGCAAATAAAAATCCAACTGTTTGTTGCAAGTTTTTAAAAATGACTTTTGTTAGATATTAAAAGATTTTTGTTTGAAAAGTTTTGCTTTCTTTTCTCTTTTTTTTTTTTTTTTTTTTTAAATCAGCAAATAATGTTGAAATAAACGATTTCAAGGATAACCAAGCCAGGAACAATAATTATCCTTTTAGTCCTGATTATACCACAATATCTCTTGCTGCTTTCAACTTCTGCCAGGAGTATTTGCCCGAATTTAGAACTCTTTGGTCTGTCCTAATTTTCAGTTTTCCTCTCTCCAACCTGATTATTATTTTAACTCATTGCTCCGGGTGGTCCCTGTATTAAAGAGATTGAGTTCTGGTTAAGGGGATTAATGATTTGTGAGCTTTCTCATTCTTTTTATGTCAGTTTGGAAGAAAATCATAGAAGAAATTCCCCCTGAAAAGTATTGCTCTTCGAAATATGAAAAGAAATGGCTGAAGTGTTCAGGCCGAATATTCATGACACGTGTGTGTGTTGTGTGTGTGTGTGTGTGTGTGTGTAAGTAGTCCCATATACACATTGATGTCTGCAGTGCATGTGATTTTCAGCGTGGTTGAGTCAATTTCTTATCATTTTGATGAATCCCAAACCTCACAGTATACACAAATGTCTATTTTCTGCATCGTCAGCCTTTCCCAATTGCTTCAAGACAGTCTCTTTCACATTAAAATTGCATGACCAGAACTCAACCTTATCTTTAAAGGTAATGTTTAGTTTTGGTAAGCTCTCAAAAACTTTTCGTCTGATTTCTTGGATTTTTGCTGATAAATAGCAAGATACTAGCAATGCAGAGATGCTGTGAAGATTTCACGTCCTAAAGTGGCATATTAACAAATGAGAGGCAGAAAATAATTTAGGTGCCTGGTCAGGGATATAAACTCCCAACAACTTCAGCTTGCACTATACACCATACACGTGTTCAATGCCTACACACAGTGACACACATGATATCTCTGTGCGAAGCCTCGAGATTGTCGTACGGGGAGCCATCGGGGTGGAAAGGTTCTAGGGTAGGGCAGTATATTGCCGTGATCTAGCGGTAAAATTCACCAGAAATCATTGATGGAATACCAAATGATCTCATACAAACATCTTTTGATACATGGAAAACAACATGAGACTATATTTAACACGTTTCTTTCCAATTTCCCTTTTACTACCAACACTGTACATGAGCTTTAAGCCCATGGGAATTAGAGAATTCAGTAGTCACTATGGTAATGCAACCCTCACTGTGTTTGCTTATTACCACAGGGTCAATGGAGGAATGACATGTTCAACGGTCAAGGCACCATGATACACTGCTCTGGCATGGTCTATGAAGGAATGTGGATTAATGACAAACCTGCACGTAAGTTACTCCATGTACATGTACATGTAGCTTGCTGTGAGCAAGGGCTTACTGTTAAACCAGAAACTTTCACAAATTGTTAAAGGGTACCAATCACCTAAAATAAATTTGGTCTGTATTTAGAGGTTGCATGTCATAATATTGAATTAAAGATATGGGCTTCAAATATTGATTCTATAAAGAGAGATTGCAATTTTAATTACACTCTCTATAAGCGTAAAAGCGACTCGTGAGTAGACTACTCGACGCACCCGTACGCGCTCGCCAAGGTAAAGGCTCGTGCGGAACCAAACTCTGAGTTCGGTTCCGCACGAGCATTTTCATGCTATCCTTTATTTCCTTCATACTCATTAACTGTTGACCTATAGAATACCAGACAAAGTTCTTTGAGGTGGATTTTATACTTTCTAGCTGTACACAAATTTCGTGGCATGAAACTTTCGCGAATCTCGACCACTCGCGAAATTCACAAAAGTTTCATGCACACGAACATTTCTGGTTTTACAGTAGCCTGCTTAATATAGGGCTTCTAAAGAGCAAGACAAATATCCTGATTACCTACCTGTGATTATATGCATTTTCAAGTTTGCTGGCATTTAATTGAAAAATATTTTTGTTAAAAATACTGTAAAACCAGAAGGTTTCTCAAATTTTGCAGGTAGTTTGGATTCATCACGGTTTCATAAGTTGTGAAATGAATGAATAATAACTGACACAACATTAAAACGCTTTACAATTTTCAAAAGTTTGCTTCTGCAAAAATTTTCTGGCAATTCTGATATTAGAGTAGTCTCATTTGTCCAGGGGAGGATTCTTGACACCAATGGAATCTCTGGCAGTTTGCAACATGGATTTAATAGAATGTCTGTTATTGTTTCTGTAGAAGAAGCAGCTGAGATCGTCATCTTGGGCGAGAATGTGCTCGAGCTCCAGCAGGGCCAGCCATTCACCATCGAGGTGGAGATCAGGACAGCAGATGGGGAGGTTGTCGACTGCGAGCAGAACCGTCGGCTGAGGATATCCGCAGGGTTTAAGCACTTTGTCCCAAACCAAGGAATGCCTCTCTTTGATCTAATAGAAGAAATGGAGGAGACACCTATCCCAACTCCATAGTAAGATCTCTATACATATATTTCAACATTTTTACCTTTTGTGTTGATTGTTTTCCCGTACTAGTAGTGTGATTTCCTGTTGGTTGAATGTCTAAAAAAAAACGACCGTTTATAGCAAATGGTGCTTCTAATTTTCAGGTTTCAGTTTGGAGTCAAAATATTGCTTTTGTTATCTTAATGTTTTCAGAGATATTAGGATCAATATTAATATCAATGATTTCAACCTCATACATTTCCCCTCTCATAAATGTATGTACTATTTGGAAAAAGACCTATTGGTAGTGATGGTAATAAAATGATGTATAATTTTAAATTTCTTTTAGAGGTAAGCTATTGGCTGTTGACCTGACCTATCATGCTATCTTTTCTCTTCTAGTGGTTACGATGTTGTAGCCTACCCACTCACAGACTATGATAACCTCAAAGAAAAGTTATCTGAGAGTGTTTTGAAGCCTTCCACCGCTGCTACCGATGCTTTGACTGTGGTAACGGATGCAATGACAGCGGATAACGTCAGTGTTACACTGGAGGAGGATGGGGAAGGGGAGGCAGAGCTAGGATCTGAGGTTGTACCAAGCACTGAAATACCACCTAGTACAGGTAAGTAGCAGTTTGAATTAACATTTTCACTGATTTCAGTGAAGTGGCATCTATTAGCTGAAAACAATGTGGTGCCCATCTCAGACAGTTACCCTCAGGATTAAGTACCCTCCCACACAACCATAAACTGGCCTCCTCAATAAAAAATTTAATGTTATGAAAAAAGTCCTCATCTTTCTAAATTACAATTATTTGGGGGTTGGGGGTTGGGAATGTGATTTCTGTCTGTCTGTCTCTGTCTGTCTGTCTGTCTGTCTGTCTCTCATTTTCTCATTCGCTCTGTCTTTTGGGAATGAATTCTCACTGCATAAGGCAATGTGCACTAAAGCAAACTTTGAAAATTTGGAAACATTAAGTTACAAATTATCTGTACCTAATTCATTTTGCAGTGTGTCATTATCACAAAATAATGACACTGAATTCTCCCCTGCACATATTTTATAACCACAGTGATAAAAAAAGACAACTTTCCTTTTCCCTGAAAGGACAACCTTTTTTTATGAATTCTTTCTTAGTGACCATGTATTTATCTATATTACCTGTATAAAAACTTCTTTTTTGCAGTTTCTCTGGACCATTCTTCTTGTATAAAGTAATTCTCTTTTCTTTTCTCCAGCTGCTGAAACAACAATAGCTCCCAGTGAGCTGACAGGAGAAGATATCTCAGAGTCACCTCTTCCACCTCCAGTAGATAATAGGATAGTGGAGAAAGGAAAAGCAGAGTTCTTGGTAAGTTTCATCTCCTGTAGTTAGGGATATGGAAGACCAGGACTCTTTATGGGATTATAGATTTAGATTTTTTTTTTTTTTTAAATTATGAATATTGATTAGTAAATCAGCATTGAAAACTCTTTATTTTTTTGTACAAATGTGAAATGATTTTTCAAATTCAAGTTTAAGGGAAAGCCATATTTTGAATGTTGGTCAAGAATCTTATAATATGATATATATTTGTGAATTGATAAATGGTTTCTCACAATGTTGCTCCTTGCTAACAATTCAATGAAAAAAATGTCAGCATTTACCTAACTTCCACAACAGTTTACACAAGTTTTAAAAGATTCTACAATTCAAAAACGTGTCTTTTTACATGAATGTAGGTGATTGTGTATCAATCAATGAATTATTTTGTTAATCATTTATTTTTCTTCCACTTTGTTCCCATCTTCTCCCTGTTTCCGTTTATTCTTCATCATTAAAATTCCCCACCTACATCTACTCTCCCACACTTGTATGGCTCATTTACTCCTCCAATCGCCATGACGACAAAACAAAAAATAAAATGAACCAATCAGAACCTTTATTTGCCTGGTGTCTCCGAGGTTTACCTACCCTTTGTTCTGGCTGAGTATGATAAGAGTAGGAAGAAGAGCAAGGCAGTCAACAAAATGACATCATCAGAACATGAGGGGGAAACCCCTGCAGGTAGATTTCACTCATTAATCCACCTTTCTCCAATTTTAGCATTGAATTGTTGATAGTTGCATAGTTCTTGCATTTTTTTTTTCGATTCCCACATTTGTGCATACACCTCTCCCATCATTGCATTAGCTTTTCAGGTCAGAATTTGCATGTTGCAGCTTTGTAGTTGAATTTTAACATTGGTTCTACTTTTATATTTCCAACACATTCACATATAGCAATGTGTATGTATGGAGTCTTCTGTTAAAAAGTTTACTACAGATATTTTGTTCTTTATAATTTCATTCACATATTAGAGCAGATATATTTACTTTACTTTTCAATTTGTTGTTGTTGTTGCTGTTGTTGCAATTATTGCATTTCGTTGCCCTTTTACTGAACCAATTATTTCTATATTTTAGGCACAGCCATGCTGTCTTCTTGTGTTATTCCCTTTTTTACCCTCAATGATTTGCTTCCCAAGTTTGTTTTCTTATTGTTGCATAACAATTGTTGTATATACATCTTCACGCTCATTATATTACATGTTCAATTTCCCTTTTAAAAGTATATTTAGCATGCTGCCAGAAAACTGTTGTCTCACAAAATATGTACAGCTCATCTTCATTTCTCTGCTAGCTTTTCCTGCATGATATATTGAAATTCATAATAAAGCTAACCTTTCTTATGTTACCTTTTGTTTGATGTTATTATGAATTCACGTATACTGGCAGTTACATATTATAAATATACTGTAATGTGTTCATTAATATATTTTTGCAGTCAAATATCATACACCCTATATATTGCATGATATTGTTCATTATTTTGCTGATAGTATTAGTATGAAAGCATTGTATGTTAGTGCTAAATCAAACTAGTGAAATGAGAGTATTTGAATTACCAGCTTAGTATGTGCTTCAGGTATTATAATAGTATCTTGTGTTTTTCAAGCTGCTTCATATCAATGTTTTAAAAATTGCTTCAGCATTGCAATGAAAGACCATTGCTGTTTGCACCTCTGTCATTATGAGTATCTTGCAAATTCGAGGGAATTGAGTGAAATATAAAAAATTTAAATGCATTGCACGCCTTTTTTTGAAACGTTAGTTTAAGATGTAGGTGATAAGATCCGCTGTAAACACCAAAGGTCTTGATTTTGCTTAATGGTGCAAGTACATAACTTCTGTTGAAATATGAAAATGTGTCTTCGTGATGTAGAGACGATGAAGTAATGATATAAGAATTCATTTAGATTGCTTTGCGAAGTAGAAAGTAGTGATGAGTCAATCATACTCAATATTGGATATTTAAAGAATGATATCAGAAACAGATTTTCAAATGGAAGAGTGAAGAAACAAAATTTGTGTCTAAAAGGCTGTTTTGCTGTGAAAAATTTGACATTGCTTTACTTGCTTACATATGTGAATATTTGCAGAACAGCAAGCTCAAAATCTCATATCTGATTCCTGCTTTATTTCCATGTTATCTTCATTATGTTCTGAGCCCCTCCCCTCCCTCAGTTTTCCTGTAATAATGGTTAGAGTTTGATTGGTTTAATGAGATAAATAGCTTATTTTAAGATTATCAAGTACTTTACAAATTGGTCAGAAGCATGATGCCTAGATTGTAATGCCTGTTTTATTATTGCCATGGTGTCTGCCCTATACTTAGTTTGACTCAGCCTCCCCCCCCCCCCCTTCCCAGCAATTTTTCCTGTAGTAAGGGTTAGGGTTTTAATGGTTGCATAGGTCAAATCGTTATTTTCCTCCCATAAACCATTGCCCTAAAGGCATGATTTCCAGACTTACTGGTAGTTCTAAAATGGAATGTACCACACCCTTTTATATCCATGGCTTTGCACTGAGTGCTGACATCAATTGTATTATATCCATCTCATATATATGTAGAATTGAGTGCAGATGTTAAATTACTGATACCCATCGGGGATCTAGCAGTAGCAGGGAAATGTGAATTTACCATCTCTCACACTTGAAGAACGTGGTGAAGACATTTGAAAATTTTCCTTCTATTTCTTAATGCTAACTCAAGGACTGAGCGCAGTTGTTGAATCTACCCTTCTCTTTATCCCTGCAGAATCATACTCATCTTTTATATAGATCTCAAGGACTTGGTGCTGACATGGAATATCTTATACTTGTACTTGTCTCTTATATGTCATTGTACTAATTCCTTTTCATCTAGGCCTCAGTACTGATTTTTCAATTCTCATCATTATCTCTTAATGATGCCTTGGATCATTAATCAATGTCTTTCTTTTTATTTCTTGCAAAATACGTTCATAATGTTGAGACCTTCCCATTCCCTAGATACCAAGGACCAAGTGCTTTCGTCAATGGATTTTCACACCCGTCTTATACACATTTGTTATATCCGAAGGACAGAGTGCTGCTGTACTCTCTCCGGCTAATAATGGTTCCCTGTTCTCAACATCCAACTTCCGGAGGGAGCCCAGAAAGAAGAGAGAATTTCTGTACCCATCTCCTCACCTTAAGAACTCATTGCTGATTATGAGCACTGGACACCCTTCTGTTACACCTACACATCTAATACCCAATTCATTCTTATACCTACCTTTATACCTGGAGGATGTACATTATTCCTGCCCCCTGTTCCGTTCGGCTATCAATTTCAGAGCATTCTGTGACTCCCTGAACTTTCCTCTGTTATCCGTATGGGCTCATTAACATGACTTTTTTTCTCAAGATTTAAACTTGATGAATCAACCACTACGTCAAGGTGCTCAAGCATTTTGTACCTATTCCTTTACACCTCAAGGATATAGTGCTAGCTAGCACCAGAGAAGAGTTCTATACCCTAGTGCTAATATGTAATGTATTGTATAATACCTATCCTTTTCCCCTGAAGGATGTAGTCCTGCCACCAGCTCCATTCGGCTATCAACCATTCTCCATTCTGGACATCACTCTTGAAGAAGAAGCTCAGAAGAAGGCCTAGAATTTAAAAAAGCTAGGGACTCAGTGCTGATCATATATTCATAACACTCATCTGTTACACCTTCAGTGCTAATACCCGATGTATTCTAATATCTATCCTTTACACCTAAAGGATGTAGTCCTGCCACCAGCTCCATTTGGCTATCAACCATTCTCCATTCTAGACATCACTCTTGAAGAAGAAGCTCAGAAGAAGGCCTAGAATTTAAAAAAGCTAGGGACTCAGTGCTGATCATATATTCATAACACTCATCTGTTACACCTTCAGTGCTAATACCCAATGTATTCTAATATCTATCCTTTACACCTAAAGGATGTAGTCCTGCCACCAGCTCCATTTGGCTATCAACCATTCTCCATTCTAGACATCACTCTCGAAGAAGAAGCTCAGAAGAAGGCTAAGAACTCCAAGACGGCCGGTCTTGCCAACCAGCTGAGGATAGGAGCCAAACTCAACAAGAGCATAGGTGACCACTCAAACTTTAAAACACTTGCACGTCATCTAACTAATTCTATTTCAGAGCATTCTTCGACTACCTGAATTCTACCTCTGGTATTGGCTAATTAACATGGATATGTTTTTCAAGCTGTCATTCTTTGTTTGAACTTTGGTGTGGGGTTTTAGAGGTATGAATAACATAGCTGTCAGTTGTACTTGGTGGTTGGACTTTAAACTCTATTTCTGATTGATAGCAGATCTGACAGTCATGTATTTTCACAGTCGGTAGTAAACCTTTCAGACATTGACGAGCAAAGGAGAGCTGTTTTGTCTCGTGTCACAAAAATGTAAATAAAATAAAGAATTAATAAAAATGGTCATTAAGAATTTCAAGATGTCAAATCACAGGCAATTTCAATACTATATTGCCTTGCCTACAAAAAGCATGTTCGGATTACGTAATATGTCATTGTAATCTTCACACATTCTAATGAGTGATGCACAAGCTATTGAAATTGCCTTAAAGGTTGATTTATTGAAAGTCTGTGCAATCATGTAAACCCCCTCCCTCATAGTTGATTTTTTATACATGTAACATATCGGGTGCATATTATTAATTCACTATTTTCAGACTCCTGCATGCTATTACAAGTTTCATTAACCCGTTGCATTTGGGAACTGAGTGGGCCGTACATTAAGCCTATTGGAATGAGAGAATTCAGTAGTAAACCGGTTAACAAGCTACCTAATGAATCAATCACTGCATATTTCCGTAGTTTATAAAAATCAAATATACTGTCCATCAGGAGTTGTATAATGAGACTTTAGTGGACAAAGTAACCCAGTATTGTAGATGGTTGAATTAGTTTTAAAAGTATGACTTATTATATTTACAAACACTGTACTCTATATCCTTAGGCCCCAATATTTTCAAGTACATGCCTGCATTTCATTTTATGTCAACTACATTTTGTGATATAGGAATGAGAGTGCTAAAGAACCACAAACAAGATCTTGCAATATTTTTTTTTGTACTTCCATATTTCTTTTCGACCTGGGTCTGTCTTTGCACATAGAATTAGACATGAGCTTCAGTTTCGTGTGTCATTTGTGTGTAATTTTTCAGTCTTAATTTATGACTTTACATGTTCTGTTTTTCTTCTACACCCCCACAATTTCTGTGCTTTTATTTCCAAAAGAATTTTTGTTTTTCCTCCCAAGCTTCAAATAGCTATTTTTAACTTTAATGATACTAGTGGCTCTAAAATATATTTGTAAACATTTTTTTTAATGAAATTTAAAAAACTTATCAAATCATAAGAAATTAATACTGTATTTTTCTGCAATAAGCAAAGTATTGTGGCATGACCTTTCTTCTAATTTTATACATAAAAATGGAGATTTCAAATTTCAGCTATTTCTTTAGAAAGACTTCCAACTCTTGCCAAAGAAGGAATGGTCATCAGCATGTCTACTCCAACGAAATTTCATAATTGCTTATTTAAGAGGAAAAATTGAAAAATAAAGTATATATCTAGAAAAAGTACATGATATTCATGATCACTTTTAAACATATCAGAAGTTTGCTCGATTCTGTTGTCTTTATAGACTACCAGACCAGTTCACAAATGTATTCAAATTTGCATGGATGCCTTCACCCAAAGGGCCTATCGATGAATTGTTGCATTCACTTATTACTGTGTTTTCAGTAGTAAGAATGTAAGCTATGAATGTTATGGAAGGCATCAGAAAAGATTTTGTGGTGTTAAAAGTTGTAGAAAAGGTATACATAAAATTTTGGTACGTATGTGAAAGGCTCTAGAAACTTCTATTTGTACATGTAGGCACAAGTTTTCTCTGTTTTTTAATCTAGTAGTTTCTGATAGATGTCACCATTGTTTGAACTTTGACCTTTTTCTCAGCTTCACCCACGCCTAGTGGAAAGTATTCTTTAGTCTCTCCCTCGCCTAGCGCCCAAGGCCGTTCCGCCTCCTCCCGAACGCCTAGCGGTAAAGTCCGTTTGGCTATGTCTCCCGTGCCTAGTCTTGATCGCGAGACACAGACACCTGGTATAGGTAGGCTTCTGGCACCAGTTTCTTTTTCGGGCCCAGGCCCAGGTTTGTTTTTGTCACATGCACTCTTGCTGTGTGTAGTTGGCACAAATTAACCCTTTCAGGACAGGAATTATTCAAGGGCTAAATTGATCACATTTTGATCTTCAAATTGGCAACAATAATATTTTTCTTTTAGTGCTACATTGTTCAAATAAGGTGTAATGTCTTTGAAAACAATATACATGGTTAGAAATTTGTTGAATAGTTGAAAGAAATTGCCAATTTTGATGAAAAACAATGATTTTAAACCTCTCAATGTGTTGCCAATTTAAGGATCTCAGAGCTTATTCTTGTTTTTAAAATTCTTGGCATCAAACGCAATATGGTCATGCAATAGAAATGGACATGGTGTGTGCAGAAAATTTTGCTCTTTCTACTCATGCATCTGGTATATTTTTTAGAGCTCTAAATCAAAAGTTATTGAGCCAAACCACAAAATGTGGTCTATTGTCTCGAAAGGGTTAAAATGTTCAATGCGTTGGCGGTCTGGAAGAAGTTAGAGCTGTTTTTTTGTTAGTGAAAGTTAAATGCTCGGTGAATGATTTCAAAGGATAGATTGGTGGAAGGGGAAAAAATGCAAAGTTCACGAGAAAGTTTTGCTGGTGAAGCCATATTTTTGCCTCATACGGTCTTACACAGAAAAAAACTTTCAGGTGAAGCAAACTTTACTAACCCTTTTGATTCTCTGGTGTAGATACCTGATGGGACAGGCAATATCTTTCTAACATTCATGAAGCATCCATCTACTCTGATTAACCTATAAGAAAATTCAGTGTAGCAAACCACCTTATTTTTCTAGACCAACTTTGTATGAAATTTTGCAGCGTACATATTCTCCATCACACAAAGGATAGAACTTAACAATTACTTTTCAATTTGCTGCCCTTATCAGTCACTGAGTAGGCTGACCTAAAACATTTGCTCCTGAAGTTGCCAACTTTCCTTGATGATGTAGATGATCAAGCGACAGATTTTTCATAAGTAATTTATAATTTGGAGCCCAGAATTTTGTGATTTACAGTCAACTGTTTTCAAAAATGTTGTTTTTCCCCCAATGTTTCATGTTTGGATTTTAAAAGATATATAAAATTCAAACTCATTGTCTAACTTCTTTTTTTTTTTTTGGGGGGGGGGGGGGTGCAGATGGGTTCAGATCAATGAGAGATAGGACATTTGAAGATAATCCCCTGGGGACATTTACTCTGGGCTTTTTCACAGTTGGGTTTAAGGTTAGGTTTATAGGATTGGGTTGGGTATATAGTGGCGGGTCCATTGCAGGAGTTGAAGTTTGGAATTTGATCAGTTTGAAAAATTTGATAGTGGATCAGTTGTCACCGGAACTCAATTAAAGCCTTCAAGACTACATCACTCGAGTAGAATAGTGTTTTTGCACATCACTCTGAACAACAATATACATTGACTTACAAATCTCCAATCTCTGCACTCAAAACATGTAGCACCACTTGACATTCATCTAGAGATTTGTTCCTTCCTCATTACAAGACTTTTATGATCTGTGAATGCTTTCTTTTCCATTAAAATACACCTCCATTCCAATCCCCACCCATGAATCCAAATTTGTTAATCCACAGGCTCCCTCTACCTCCCTTGATGCTATGGATGTACATTTTTTGTCTCCTTTGTTTTGTATTTATTTATATCAAATCATTGTGTGCCAGGCAGAAGGGCTCAAACACAAATTACATGTATTTCAGAATTGCTTCTTAAGCCATTTCGTAATTACAATTTGTGCATGTGTAGATAAAGGTCATTTGTATCGAGTACAATTGACCTTTATATGCTTTCATTTTGTATGCACCAAGATGCATGCACCAGTAAGATTTTACATGTTAAACAAGTAGCGCATCCACCAAAACTAATGCGCGTACGCTTACATATAGAGGTCATTTCAGGGTCATTTGTACCATGATCTTATTACAAACTGGTTTAGTCTTGAATTTTGTAATGAAAGGATAGAGAAATGATATAAGGAAGGTATTAACAATTTAGACATTGTGTAGACGATATTTTAGTCAAAGAAAAGTCAACTTTAAAGGCCAAGTCCACCCTAATGTCAAGTTGATTTGAATAAATAGAGTAAAATTAAACAAGCCTAACAGTGAAAATTTTATAGAAATCGGATGTAAAATAAGAAAGTTACGGCATTTTGAAGTTTTGCATTGTTTCATAAAACAGTGATGTGTATAACATGGGCAGTATGCAAATAAGTGAACCGATGATGTCACACACTCACATTTCCTTATGGTATTTTTGGTATTTTATTAAGAAACTTCATTGACATTGACATCAATATTTTGTTTTACAATACAAAGAGCATTAGTATAAAGAAAAGTAACAATCATGTGGAAATGATATGGAAACAAAGAGAGCAAATGTAGCAAATCATAAGATTACTGAGGTTTAACATGTGACAAATTATATAACATTATCAATACACTATGTATTTCATTATATGAAATTTCAAATATTTCAATTTTTATAGATGTGATAATAAAGAACCTCTCCCTTGTATCCAAATAAGTTAAAGTAATGATGTCCTTACACATTCCATGAGGAGTCAAACCACACTTTACATTCTTGGAGCAGAAAAATGAAATATTTGTAATATCATATAATAAAATACATAAGGAAAAGTGAGTGTGTGATGTCATCGGCTCACTCATTTGCATACAGCTCATGTTATGTATATCACTGTTTCGTGAAACTATGAAAAAATTTTAAATGCCTTACTTTCTTATTTTATATCTGATTTCAAATTTTCACTGTTATGCTTGTTTAATTTTACTCTATTAATTCAAGTCAACTTGATACTAGGGTGGACTTGGCCTTTAAGACGCATATTTTGAGAGACGTACATCCACTGAATGTGCTTTCTTTCTGCTGTGGCATCGATCTTTACAGGTATTGTTCAGTTTTCAATAAAGTTTTGAGATACCAACGAGTAATAAAACGTTTAGGAAAAAAAACCAAACGGAACCTAGACAAGTCCAGTCAGCCATCTGGAATTTTGAAAGGAAAATGAACAATAGATCTTGCCTTGAACTTCTCTTTCACAACATAAAGTTTTTAGGTCAATACCGTTAGGACCCACCTTTACCATGCATGATTTTGTTTCTTTTGTGAATGCTTTCATTGTTGCCATGGCAAAAATAACTTCCTGCTGTGTGTAAATTGTCTCCATGGTAAGCAATGTGCAAACACCTATTTTTCTAAGATTTTCTTTCTTTCTTGAAACTTGCCCGTTCAGGGGATTCAGTTGTGCACATTGCCGTCATGCTTTGAAACCTTTATTATCATGTTTAACATGCACTTTTCTGAAGTGTGCATTAGCTACCGATCTTAGCTGTAAATCTTGTTGCAGATATTTTTCTATGTCTGTGCTTATGATTTTATAATTTTCTCCATGAATCGTGATTAGTTTGGTCACTCTTGTATTGTGTTAAAAGCCAAACACAATTTGTCGAAAGAATGCGTGTAAACTTTGGGGACAGTTACATTCACAAAATTGGATCTAACTTGGCTTACAATGTAAATTAGTCCACTTATTGGGAGTGCCAATGCTTAACCTCACTACTCCTTTAGTGCTTGAATTCTATAGGGAAATAAACATAATAAATTTGGTCCTGAAATGAAAATAATTCATTCATATCTTGCACTCATATTTATTTGTATAGGACTAAGAGGTCAACACTGGCATTACATAAATCAGTAGACTAACTCAACCCACTGGTTTGGGTCTAAATCTGGCCTGAAGTTAGTCCTCTTTAATGAAGACAGTCACTAAGTTCCCTTGTCATTTAACATGCAGGATCTGTACCATCTTGGCTGTAGACTACACTACAATAAGCCCTGTCTGACACAACCAGTATTAGGCTTGGCTCAAGATGTGATGAATTTGTAAAAGTACACAGTCTTTGCTTGCAGATTAGAATTAGACTGTCAAGGATTTTTTCCATTTGATATGCTAATGCGAGGAATCTGTTAAAAGCTACGTTATTTGCTGTGTGTTGATTTCCACATTTATGTATTTGTAATGATGCTGCACCATTGTTCATTGTTCATATTTCTAAAAATATTTTTTGAATGTTTTTTTACATGTTTGATTTAGAATACACATTATATAAGATCAGTAGCACATCACTGGCATGCCATAGTTCAGTTTTGTTTTGAAGCTAAATGGGGTGAAAAAAGAATCCTTCGATGCATACACATGATTGAATTAAAACTGATGTTTGTTTGTTTGTTTTTTGTTATGGTTCTTTTCAAACAGAAAAATATAAACTGTCTGGCAGGGTGTGGGGCTGCAAAGGGAACTGCTAATTTTGTGTGTATTGCTTATGCATGTTATTAATAACACAAATGATTCTAACTCCAATCATATTCTGTGTTTCTTGTGCTTTCACCTAATCCATTGTGACCTGCATGTTTGCACCAAACTTTGCAGTGCTTGTGTCCAATGCACTCAAGTTTATTAACGATCTAGATGACGGTGATGAAGGTAACTGATAATTTATTGCTGTTATAACATCAAGTCTTGTTTATAGTCTATTCACTCTCATATTTATATACAGTTAACCTTGTATAACTCGAAGTCGCAGGAGTGGAACTGTACCTAAGTTGAATCAATTTTTTGGACCAAACTATGCAAAATGTGTTATTTACATTTCCGTAGTCAAATTTTTCATAAGTCGAACTATTTTTTGTGGTCCCAACAGATTTGACTTATGCAAAGTTAACTGTATTTGTGTAACTTCACCTTATATGTACACTGATGCACGACTTCATGAGCTTTAATGTCCATAACTTGTATATATTCCATTTATGATACATGACAGATATTTAAATACTAGCTAGGAAGAACAATCACATTAATAGTTTAAACTATACTCAATCATGTTTTACTTCAATTAATTAGTGTCTTAGAATTAGAATAATTAAATCTTAGGCTATATATATGAAAATAATTTCATCCTACATTAATCTAGTAAGGAAATATTCCATTTTTTTGTTGAATATTTAAGGTCACTATGACCAGATTTTTTTTATAGTCATTTCTGTTGTGTTAATATTTGATAGAAACAACCTTTTCCTGTTTGTTTGACCGTTTAGCTTCTGAATCCTTATCTTAAGCTAAGCATCATATATAATCATTTATATGTAAATGTAGTTAATACTTTTATATCTGCATATACATGTACTCTTTGTTTTATCCTTGTGAAAGTTCATGAATTCAGGCTTTTATTATATAATACGAAACCAGGGTTAGAAATCCCAAGTGTTTTTGTATACTTGTCTAGGAAAAAATATAGAAAACGTGTCTATTTTTTATGATATGATAGAAATTTTAGTATTCTTTTATAGTAAATTTGGTCTGTTTCTGTCTCTGTGTTTATTTTGGTCTCTTGACCTTCTTTTTCTGTCTCTGTCTCTTTCTCCCTCTCTCTCTCTCCATCTCTTTTCCTGTGTCCCTCACTCCCACTGTCTTTTTCTCTCTTACACACACATAGTCTGTTAGTGTGTATATGTCTTTCTTTTTCTCCATGTTTGCTCTTTTTCTCTCTACAAGTGTCTTTCTGTCCAAAAAAAAAAAAACCTAAGCATTTTTTAGTTGAAAAATGTGCAGTAGCCTTGATTTGAGTGTACATTATAGAACAAGCGTTTGATATTTTTCACTGTTTTTATGTATATTTCAAGATGATTGACACAACATTTAAGCTTGTTGTTTCTTTTTGTGTATTGTTTTCAACTTCTCAGTTTATTTCCCTTCACACTGATTTACTTAATACTTCAATTAGATAGCAATTGGCATATTGTGTTATAAAGCTTTTCATCTTTTAATGATTTCTTAAGTGTCATCTACCAATAAACACACAATATATATGATTAGTTTTACAACTTTATATTTAATTCACTTTTGTAAAGACCAAAGCATCCTCATATTAAATATTTTTATTGATTTTTTTATTGATAAACCTATTTTTTTTTTGCAATCTATGAGCACTTATTGCTCCAATACAGCTATCAAATTACCGGTAAGTGAAGTTTGGGGCAATCCATCATAGAGAAAAGAATTTCTCTCAAAGTGATGTTAAAGAATATGGTTCAGGGAACTGTTTCTATTAATAGATTGTGGACCATTCAAAAATTTCAATCCATCATATACTGCATTGAATCATTGTACATGTAATGACATGTAAGCTATCAACTCTTTAACCTACAGATGAAATCAACATGAAATCAGATCAATTCTCTGTTGACAAGTTGAAGGATTTCAAGCTCAGCAAGGCAAAGAGAGAGAAGTATTACGGTGACCTCAGATATGCTAGACCAGGTCAGTATGACTATTGTTCACCTTTAGAATGAGAGCAGGGACAAGGATGTCACTAGACCACAAGGAAATATTTTTTTTTTGGGGGGGGGGGTGGGAGGGGTTGTTAACTGGACTAAATTCATTGAACACTCAGCTTAAAAGAAGACCAAAAAAAAAAAATAGTAATAAGAATAGAATAACTTATTTGTGTTATTAAAAAAAATAAATTATTCTTTGGTTCAGTTTCCTCCCTCCGGCCTGAGAAATAAAATCATAATCATCGCTCTCTTAGCCATTATTTTTCCACTGGAAGGGGAAGACCAATTGATCAAAATAGCTTAAATGTGATTCTTTGAAAAAAGATAATCCCCACAGAACAATGTTTTTGTATTCTCAGATGTATCAAAATATTAAATCAAGAGGCAGAGTTTTTTTTTTAATGTCTTCTTCCCTTTATGTGCTTTCTAACCATAGGTGAATATGTGATCATGGTGGATGACATCACCGAGCCTCCATTCCGTGGTTTCCGTCTTTCTACAGCCTTCTGCTTGGTCAGAGTGGCCTTCCCCAAGAAAACCAAGAAAGTGACAAAGTCTAAGAAAGATTCAAAGTCTAGCACCAAACTAGCAGCAGGAGGTGATTGATTGTGCGGATTGTGTTCTGAAAGAAAACCAATAAAGTGACAAGAAAGTTTATGAAAGATTCCACATCAAGCTCTAAACTATTGGCAGGATAGGTGATTGATTGTAAGGGCGGCCTTCCCCATGACAACCAAGAAAGTGACAAAGTCGAAGAAAGATTCCAAGTCCAGCACCAAACTATCTGCAGGAGGCGATTGATTGTGAGGGTGGACTTCCCCAAGAAAAACAAGAAAGTGACAAATTCTACGGTCTAAGAAAGATTCCAAGTCTAGCACCAAACTATCTGCAGAAGGCGATTGATTGTGAGGGTGGCCTTCCCTAAGAAAACCAGGAAAGTGACAGTCGAAGAAAGATTCCAAGTCTTGCTCTAAACTATCTGCAGGTGGCAGTTGATTGTGAGGGTGGACTTCCCCAAGAAAACCAGGAAAGTGACAAAGTCTGAGAAAGAATCCCAGTCCAGCACCAAACTATTTGCAGGAGGTGATTGTTTGTGAGTTTGGCCTTCCCCAGAAAACCAGGAAATTGACAAATTCTAAGGTCTAAGACAGGCAGTGCCGAACGGTGCAATTAACCCAAGAATTCGCATTGATTTGACCTCGCTTTTCTGTTGAATGAACACGATGTTTCGGTGAAACCGCTGGGGAAGTGTCGAAGCAAAACTGCTATAACTTTGGCATATGACCATGAATCTGAGTGATCTTAATGGTTTTGAAAATGGGAATCAGCAGATTAACTAGTCATCATATTTTTTTTTTCAAAATCGATGGAAAAACGGGGACAAACGTACAAGAAACATTACATTAAAAATACAAAATAAAAGTCCAAAATATGCATTAAAATTACACATTTCTAATCGGAAAACAAAAGAGATATTGGAGTATGTCATTAATCAGATATTAAAGATACTTTGTGTGAAATATCATTTTCTAAAAACCATGCATCCGAAAATGTCTGTAAAAAAATCAAAGACAATGCATTTTCGTACCTTGAATCCGAACGCTGATCTACCGAGTCGCTTTCCGTGGCGATGACGTCATTCTCAATAATACAGTCCTACATTATGCTAATTCTTGTTGGGTTTGAAACATAAAACGGCTTTCACGTGATTTCGTGGGGGAAAATGTAATCTTTGGAAGATTTGAATAATCTTCCAAATGCCTCAGAAATTCATAGCAAATATATATTTACGGAAATAAACCTGAAATAAACTAATTATCGACCTCATGGCTTTACCGTTTACCATCGACAGAGCACTGACATGTCTTTCTTTGGCAGTTTTCTCCAGGTACCACCGTCTGCCGACACTTCTGCGCTACAGTGCCTCGAACAGGTGATCGTGTTATGTAATAGTGCGCATGCGCGCAGTCTGATTTCTAGCCATGACGTCATATTTTTTTTCAGGTTACTGTTCCTACACAGTTTTCAGTTTGTAAAAATAACCCAATATATTTTCCATTATATCTCCGAAAATAAGGCTTCGGCACGGCGAAAATTTCGTCACGAGGTCCGTAAAAGTCTCAAGAATATGTATGTACTTGATAATGAATATTGAGCGAAACGTCAGGATTTGTCTGTAAATAATCTGAGGGTAGTTTTGAAGGACAACAAAACATGAAAGGTTTGATAAAATGAAAAGTAATTCATCATTTTATTTTTTATTTCATGTGCACATTGATATGACTCTTTCAAATCATTCCTGAAATTCTGAGCGAAATCCGCCCACAAACAATGGAGAAACGAGAGGGGGAAATTTTGGTAAAAAGGTGAACTTCTGAACGTGAGTGCTTCGTTGACCGTTACAGATTCAAAACGATTTCGGTCTGAACGGCGAGTTAATTGATCTCCTCTCCGACTGAAGAAAGATTCAACATCCAGCTCTAAACTATTGGCAGGATAGGTGATTGATTGCAAATGCGGCCTTCCCCAAGACAACCAAGAAAGGGACGAAGTCCAAGGAAGATTCCAAGTTCAACACCAAACTATCTGCAGGTGGCAATTGGTTGATGGGAAGGCACTGCCTGTTTATCTGATGCTTGCTCAAACAGAGGGATCCTGGAACTGATATACTGTATTCATCAAGAATCACACATTCAGTCCACTCCTCAAGGCACAAACCTTGAACTAAAGAGGTACTTTGAGAAGTGTATAAGACATGACCCAACTAATGCCAAATGAACATATGTATATATTCATGATGTGTGAAAGATGTAAATAACTGAACATTTATCTGTAAATAATTATTCAAAATATTCTATCTTCCACACAGTGTTTGTAATATTGAATTAATATTCATGTTAGTTACTCAGTACTGCCTCATCCGTCCTGTTTTCATAGTGCTTTTTATAGAAGTGACTGTTGCTGTTGACAGTAGGTACGTAGCGCCTTTGACATTCAAAGCGTACTAAGCCGGAGAACAGACTTGTTGCCTTTTTAATTCTTGGATTTCTTCATTTAAAGTAAAATTTATTTGTGAAGATATCCCTTGGAACAAGACTACAAAGGGAGAAATGAGAATTATTAAGTGGATTCTTCATCAATAGCTCCTCTTTTTGTTGTAGATGGATATACCTGAAAGTTTAGATAAACGTCCGGTAAAAATGGTAAGAAAACAGCTACTTTCGATGTTGAAGACGGCTGCATCTGTGGCCGAGTTCAAGAAACTCCCGAAGTACCATCTATTTTATTCAACAGTATGAATTGTTATGTGTTTATATTAGCTCAAGTGGTCTTGTGAAGTGATCTATCATTGTTGAGTGACCCAGAGACATATGGAGCAAATGTTGAAGTGCTTGATAATTGAAAGGAAAAGGCCATATATGACACACCTTAAAGGCAAAATAAAATGAAACACCTTATTGATTGGATTGGAAGAAATGAAGTTGAACTATTGTGAGAGGGACAACTAAATATATCTATCTCTTATTGTTGGAATATTAAGGCTATTTAAAGGGCAATCCAACATTGGTAATAAGATGATTTGTGTGAAAGCAGAAAAAAAAGAAAAACAGGATGGTGAAAGTTTGAAAGAAATTGGACAAGGACTAAGAAAGTTATGGATGTTTGAAAAATGAGATCACTACATCTATGCGAATCTCAAATTGGCAATTTGGTGAGTCAATAGTGACATTTTTGTGGACAACTCTCCCACTTGTCGTACACAAAAATATTAATTTGCGGTTTTCTTCGAGGCGCTTTTACCCTCGGGGCAGTACTCAAAATATATTGGAGATAGTATATTGTTATAGGTCCTCATGAACGAAAAGATCCTACTGAGTAATGCATTTTGAAAAATAAGTGACATTTTAGTTATTTTGTGTGTTAGAGTGAATGGGGGGTTGTCCACAGCTACATCACAGTGACATTACCTATTCGGCCAATTTGAAATTCCCATATGCATAGTGATAACAACTTTCAAAAATTCATAACTTTCTTATTGCTTGTCTGATTTCGTTCAAACTTTCACCATTCTGCTTCTCTGATTTTTCCCCTTTCTTTCAAAGCAACTTGCTATTAAGGTTGGATTTCCCTTTAAAAAACAGCTATGAAAACTGAATTTGAGAGACCCCCCAGGGTAATGTAAAGTTGGCAAGTGGTTAAAATACTTGCAATATGATGCATGTGATGGCTCTTTCTCATAAAACAATAACCAATTCTTTATGATAGTAGAGGTGTTGTGGTCTAGTGGATAAGTCACCGGACTGTGGATCACAAGGTACAGGGTTTGAATCCCAGCCCAGCACTAATGTCCTTTGGTAAGACATTAACCTACATTTGACACTCGAGACCCAGGTGTAGTAAATGGGTAATGGTAGGAATATATTCCTTGAAGCTTCAGTGCCTTCATTAGGGCAGCTAGCCTGAGCTGGGGTAATAATCCAGAAGCTCTTTGGAAGCGCATAAGAGACATTGATAAATATTTGATACGCTATACCAGAACTGCGTATTATTATTAATAATCTTTCACAATTTACCAATGTTATGCGAGCTTCAGATAAGTGTGTGAGCATATTTGATTTAGTTCTGTATTATTGTTTGTCGAACCCTTCGGAAGTAAGAGGGCTATTAATATATCACTCTGGTGTATTGTTGTCTTTATAACTGTACTCTCTGCTGTCTTGTGTGTAATTTTATATCGTAATTCTGTTATTTTTTTACCAACTACATGGATTATCTTGGATTTGAGTCCACACTTGTCTATCGTGCAAAGGAAAGTAATGAGTATTAAAGCAGGATTGAGGCAAATTATACGTTATATGACTCTTTGTCATTAGTATAGTTGTTTTGCTAACTAGGAGGTGGGGGCAGAGAGAGAGAGATGGGTAATGGGCATCGATCAAAAGAGAAATTGAGAGACAAGCAAGGTAAATGAGGATAATGGAGAGAGAGAAAGGGGGGGGGCAGTGGTGTAGCCGAGATTTTTTACAAGGGGGGCAAATTTTGTCAATTGTCAAATTCTGCTTGGTGGAAGACCCACATTTTTTGTTCTCGCCAGCCCTCCAATAGTCACTCAGTGGGGGGGGGGGGGGGGGGGGGGTGTAGGCAGATTTTTTTATTTTTTTATTTTGCCATCCATCCAAAGGTCACTCAGTGGGGGGGAGGGGGTCCTCAGATTTTAAGGGGTTCAGTTTTCCTCCATAATTCTAAAAAAAAAAAAAAATGGGGGAAAAAGATGTCAGGGGGCACTCTGCCCCCCCCCCTCAGCTACACTAGTGGGGGGGGGGGGAAGGTCGTGTGGAACGGAAGAAAGGGATTGCGTGGGGGAGAGAGAGAGAGACACACACACACACGCACTGAGAGAGAGGAGGAGGAGGAGGAGGATAAAGACTAATCAAGGGATCGGGGAAAGAGTGATGGAGATTTTGGAGAGAAAATGAGATGGGGCCTGGGATGTGAGAGGTTGGGGCAAAGAACTAAATACATGATACATGTAGAAAAAGTCGGGGAGAGAAAAAGTATGAGTGGTGAGGGGGGGGGGCGGGGAAGTCAGAGATGTGAGAGAGGCATGCGCATACCGAGGGGGGGGGGTTGTTTTGGGTGTTCAAACACTCCCTTTTGGTGTTATTTGAAGTTAAAACACCCCCCTTTAGAATTCCTGATAACTTTTTTTTTTTTTTTGCTTGTCGGAAATTTTTTTAGTAAAAAGACCCCCCCCCCAAATACTGATAACCTTTTTTTTTTTTTTTTTTTTTTTTCCTTGCTTGTCAGAGAATTTTGGAGTAAACAACACCCCCCCCCCCTTTAAAAAAATCCTGAGTATGCCACTGGAGAGAGGGAACGATGAATGATAATCATGATCATGATCACCATCATCATCTAATCATTATCATCATTGTTACAATCGTTATAATCATCATCTTTAGCATCATCACCTTCATCATCATCATCATTATCTAATCACCATCAACATCATCATCATCACCTAGTCACTATTGTGATATCGTTCTTGCTAGATTACATTTGCTCTAAATCTCAATTGCTATCTGCATCAGACTGCATGTAATGACGAGTTAGCTTGTATTGATTATTTAAAAAAACTTTATTCATATCAAATTGTAATTCATGTAAAGCATATTAGGCCTATAGGGTTCATACATGTTTCAATAATGTAATTGTTAATACTTATGTAATCTAAATTGTAACAATTGTTTAAGTTGCACAGGCAGTGCCCCTCCCCCCACTTTTTCAAGTACCCCCAAAGTGCCCTTTTTATAGATGAAAAGTGCCCCATTTTCTTCGTATAACTGCACCCCTTCTTCTTTCTGATAAGTGCCCTTTTCACCTTCTGATAAGTGCCCCCTTTAACTTCAGACATTACTGCCCCTTTTGAAATCTGTACCTTTGTTTTTCGTCTGATTAGTGCCCATTTTCCGTTCCATTTGTACAATTTTCCCTTCTTATAAGTGCTCCTTTTTTCTTTCTAATAGTATTATTTTCCCTTTTGATAAGTGCCCCTTTTTTCTTCTCATAAGTGCCCTACCTATATACCTATATATATTTAATATATTGTACCTATATACTCCGATGTCGCTTACAAACTATGCCCTAAAGTCACAAAAGAGCCATATACCTAGCTCCAAGTAATCAGAGAGGCTTCATAATAATAGATTCCCCTACTGATATCAGTATAATGAGAGGCAGTGGAGCAGGGGACAGGAGGGGCACAGTTCCCTAAATTATACAAGAATGATCAGTGCCCCTAAATCATAACAGGAAGGACATTTTTTTCTAAAAATTTTCAAAAGCTCCCTCGCTCGCTCGCATTTACCATTGCCTTCTTATCATATTAGGAAAATCGCTGCTATTCAAAATTATCTTCAATATTTTGCTCGCTCGCTTCGCTCGCTCGCAAATGAATCAGACCATTACACTCAACTGCATTTGTAGGTCCCTTCCCCCCCAAAGTGCCCCTTTTTGTTGGTGCCCCTCCCCCCCTACTTTGAAAGACCCTCCGCCGCCCCTGTGCACAGGTATGCAGAGTTGCTGGAAAATAATGTATCTGTAATAACAATGACATACATGTATGTTACTCACATATATGTACATGTATTTCTACAAAAAGATAAGACGATTAACAATTTCGTTACGGTAGTAATATACTAATAGATGATACATACGTTATTTCCATCCATCTAAGTAGGCCCAAGAAAGGAAAAGAAGTTTACTTCTACCCAAATGTGGTATATACACAAGTAAGAATAATATAAAGATTATGAAAACAATCTCTGTTGAACGGGTTTGAAAGACTACCCCGACCACCTTCTGTTACTGCTATCAACTACTAAGAGCCAGAAGGGCATTAACTATGCGAAGCAGGGGCGTCGATTATGGGGTGGCGGGGGGGGGGGGCAGTTGTCCGCCCAAAGAAATATTGGGAGGGCAAACATATCGTTTTGCGCGCCCCCCCCCCCATAAATCCGAAGGTGTAAGAAAAAATAAGGAGGAAAATATCTCTAATTTCCTTGCTTCATGTGACCGTGAAGAAGCTGGTAATTAAGAGGCGTTAAAAAAAAAAATATCATTAAGGGTACTGTTAGCCTGTCAACAGCAACTATTAAAGTTTTCAATAGAGACTGTGCAATTCTAGATTGCACAAAATTCCCCGACAAAAGACAACTAAGGGGGAAAAGATACCCTAAACGCCTATTGAAAAACTCCACAAACATACCCTTTTGTCCAATTTTGGCGTTTTTGACATCCTAAACGCGTCACGCGCGTCACGCGGCTTAGTCGGCAAAAACTACCCTTTTCACGCGTTTTTTTGGTCGCGCTTGTGTACAGTATAGTTGAGTGCCCCGCCCCCTTGCTTGAACCCTCCAAAGTTTCATATTATAATCGCTGTTCCATGAAAAGGCGCTCAAGCAGAAGAATTTCTTCCTGCCGGATATAATCGATATCGGATACCCATTTGGGTTGACAGAGGCAAATTTAAGTCAATGAGTTGCCAAGGACGTTAGTCATTTGAAATTTGCAATGTGGAATAACCTTTCTTACAGAATAAAGCCCAAAAAACAAAAAACAAAACAAAACAACCAGCAATAAAGCACAACTTAGCGAGTCTTGCAAAATCTATGACTCTTTGTTTGACAGGAAAATAATCCCGAGGACTGACAATTTGTTTGGTTACGATGTCAACAAACACTGTACTTGACTCAAACAGTCCGTTGTATGTCTAAAATATCAAACAAAGCGGGGAAAGAGTTAATTTACCCTCAGAAGCCTTATCGATGATAGGTCCCTGAATACCACACCAACGTCATTTTGCTTGTGATCACTGGCCTAAAAAAATATTTGCTTGTGATCACGTGGTCTCGCATGGTCACGCGTGGGTCACTGTCAGATTCTCGAGCATCTTCACCTTTTTCCCTCTCATTATCGAGATCGTCTTCAAGATCGCAGCGAGGGTGAGGAAGCCATAAATGACACAGCAGATGATGAACCGGTCCATGGGGATGCCAAGACCTTCGATAGGTATGCCAGCTGCAGCGGCCCGTGCTCGTGCTCGTGTGATGCTGTCCATCATGACGCAAGCGCCTACGATAACGATGACGCCCACGGGCATCATGATGGCGATCAGGCAAAAGTTGACTTTCTGAACGGTCTGCATGGGGACAGGGAAGATATGGAAAGATTAGTAATTTGCTATGTAGAACGTAGAAACGGCATACCAAACATGTTAGGCCAGTAACAGGGGCCGTGGAGCGTTTTTGAAAGTGGGGGCTGATCTGATTTCACTCATTAATGACAATTTTTGAGCTTATTTTTCCGAGATTTTTTTAACGTGTCTACTCAAAAAAAAGTGTAGGGGGGGGGGGGGGGCTGCAGCCCAAGCCTCCCCCCTCCCGTTCCGCGGCCCATGAATAATCAATCGAAATTGATATTTTTGAGTAAAATGTAGGCCTACTCTTTTTCGCACATCTACATGTATACTGTCATATGCCTGTGACGCATCTATTGCGCATATTTTTGGACAGGATATGTGACGTCACAATGGATATCAATAAGTATTTTGCCTTAAAGTCGGCTTGCTAAAGTAAAGTGCTTAAATTTGATCTGAATACAAGTTAAGCCAGTTTACTTAGCCAATCCAAATGCTAAGTAAAATGCTAACTTAATGCCCGTGTTGATTTGAATACCGCCCCTGGGCATCCCCTGTCCCCGCCCTTTACTTCTAAGATGATAGTACAACGTTTCATCGAGAGTCATGTTAAATAACATTTATTGATATCTGAATAGAGTAAGTACCATTTTAGATTACAAGTTTCCTTCAACTTTGAATAATTTCTTTTTACACCTACCAGTTGTGCCTGGAGTTCCTTGATATTGCTGTTGCTGTAGACGGCTTTGCAAGCTTCACATCGGACCTTACCGCTACTCTGCAGCCAGGACTTTAGGCATGTCTCATGGACATGGAGTGATGTGCCGTCACAACCACACGGGGAAATCAGATCGGTGCTCCCTAGAGCGGCAACGAAAACGTTGACGGGGAAAAAAGAAGAAATAAAGAAGATTAAATATTTCACCACTTTTCCATTAACTGCATGACAAATAGAAAAGAGGATGAATGTACTTGTAATTATGGTGATGTTGTCATATAACATTACGTGGAAATCATATCATTGCTCAATAGATCGGCAACGAAGGCGACGACGGTGACGGAAAAGAAAAAGAGAAATATAAAACAAATTTCAAGCATTGCCAATTTGTAAAGACGAATCAACTTATTGATGTGTTCGAATCGAGCGTTATAGTAAAATCCGATCAGTTTTCTATAGAGTGTCGACGAGGATGACAAAAAAAAAAAATAAGAGAGAGGCAGAGAGAGAGGGGGAGGGATGGGGAGAGGGTAGAGAAGAAGAGGAAATAAGGAGATCAAGAAGAAGACAGGACGGACAGAGGAATGCACTGCATTAAAGACTGCAACTAGATGTACACATAATTATGTCCCCCCGCCCCCCCCCCCCTCCAAAAAGAGAGATTTTATACGGTGGATCCTCACTGAACTCGAGATTACCTAGTTTGAATCATATTTTCCCCCTATTTTAATTTATTTGTTTGTTGTTGTTTTTTTACACATAGTAGGCCTACAATGGCTCATATAGGCCTGCCACTACAAGAATATAGTCTGCATAATACTCAATCTGAGTGACCAAGACATTTCTTTTTGTTGTTGATTTACCTTGTGAACTGCGAAGAAGCCATAGACATGATAGAAGGACAACCCATTTTCGTCCTGCCATGTTTATCGATGTGATTCGTAAGAATGGTCCGTTTAAAGTTCTGGTTGATTAGTTTGTTCAACAAACAAAATACTTTCATAGGAAACCAATTCACTCCGCAAACATATCCACACAATTCACACAAAACTTTGTGCTCTAGTGATGGATTCTAGCGTAGGCTGTATCAATTTAGACATGTGTGGTACGTCAGGTGTATCGCATAGGGATTGCATTGCTTTCATTAAAATGATAAAACAATATATTTCATTTACTCTGATCTTCCGTTTAACTTCGAGAATAACATCAACATAGACATAATTATGGACACTGCCCGAATATCGACTTTCTTGCTTCAAAAATTTGGAATTGAATCGAGAATCGAGCGACTGAAAAAAAAACCCACACTACCTTGCAAAGACAATTTAATTTTGTCAAAGATATGTACGACTATTAAAAAAAAAAAAATCGCCTCGTTACCCGACAATTGGTCTTTTCAAATCCGGGGGGGGGGGGGGGGCTGTAGCCCCCTCGTGTGAATATGAATAACAATGTATTCATATCCATATATGATTCGAGTTGTTCTACAAAAGGCGAACAATAAACTGAATTAATTTTCGTGATTTATATATTTGCATAATCTGAGGTATAAAATGGCGCATTAAGAAGATTACAAACAAACTGAAAATGGGAAGTTCTCATGATCGATTGCAATCTCAACTTTCAAAAGTTCATAATTTTTTAAAATTCCATTTATCTGATATTTTCACTGCATCACCTTTTTCGCAGATTTTATTTCCGCTTCCACTCCAGCAAAATTAACATAAATGATTAATACTGAGCTAAAGGTGTAGTTTTGCACGGACTGTACACACTCATTTCAGAAGAAAAAAATGAAAGACATTTTACAAAGTGGAAAAACAACTAGACAAGATGACTCTTTATTTCATCATCAATTATCGTGACACTTTCCAATCTTATGTCTATGTACATATTGGTCTTTGGGGTCGAATTTTCTAAGTGTACAAACAGGACAGTCTGAGAACAATCGTAAAAAATAATATTGCCCTAAATTTCTGTACAATCGCGTGTTGTGTATTGACAGAACTCGGCGTGTGTTCAGACGTATTTATCCGGTGCCCGCTTCTCAACATCCATGGTTTCATCTTCCTCACGATATCAGGTATCACACGATATCACACGAGAACACGTTTTAACCGCCTGCGAAGTTATATTTTCGAAGAGGACCATCAAACAGAGAAGTTTCAAAGCGATGGACCAGTGGAAGATCAGTAGTCTTGTAACTGGGAGGGCCCGGGTACGAAAGCAATTAGATGTGCTATAGTGCCCTTTGATAAGGCATTAACAAAGCCTTCGAAGATGACTTAAAGCTATCGCGTCGGTGCTCTAGCTGGTTGCTTTCTTACAAGCATACACATGCTTTCTGAGCAATCATGTAAAATAAACCTTCATACCTGTTTCAAACCTTTTCAAAGCAAAGTCATTTCCATGTATAGGCCTATACACTCACTTACTTTGAAACCGATATTTCAAAAATTCCAAAGTTTTTTTAATATTAGATAACACAAGATAATATTCACGAATCCCTGGACCTATATAAGGATAACCCTGTACAAGCTTGAGTTTAGCTGGACATGGTGTAGTCAGGACACAACCTAGTAAGACTATAGAGATCAATTAATTTATTTCATTTATTTCCAAAAAAATTATTTATGATATTTAGACAGGGTTACACATTATCACCAATAGTGGTGGTCTTCCATGAGGCCATGATAGCAATGGTAAGTAACAATAACAGTCAACCAAATTATGAAAATAAACTCAAAACGAAAACTTTATAAAAAATTATAGTTTTGAAAGTACATACACAAAGTATAAAGACTACTGTAGCTCAGTATAGAAACACACTTAGGATACCAAAATTGTTATATACGTGTATATTTACAAAACATATTATAGGATAGTATACTTATTCAAGGATTACACACTCATCCAATGTACTAGGTTATGATTGCATGTCTATAGCAATCAATGTAAACTTCTGAAATCACGTGACATGAAACAAAGCTTGAGGCTAGGATCTTGCCATTAATCTTATTTTCCACCATGTCATATCTTCCTCATCATGCTCAAAAAGAACTATAGGCTTATATACATCTCGTGCGAATTGGCCTGGCCTGAAGTGGCTCTTCTGCTGATATTGCACAAACGCCTCAAACCTGAACAATAGTAACAACCGTATAGCATCACCACACCACCACCATCACAACAAGAGCAACTTCCGTCCATATAATAATTCTTACCTTTGCTGTCCCATAAGCTCTTGCAGTAAGAACACACAACCGGATATGTAAACATTCCAAAATTCTTGATTCGTGGAGAAAACTTTTCCGAGATGACGACGCTTCCTTCCCGACTGTCGACATGATTGTCGGCTTCGAACGCGCGATTGTCGTGACCCGACAAAGCTTTCGACGTAGTCGCCGTGTTTTTCTTTTCTTTACCACCACCCATCTTTAGTTCTGTCTCGCTCGAATTACAGTCTTATAAGCTCTCTTGTCTCCAAAGTTCTTATGCTAACCTATCCCAAAAACAAAATCTGAAGCGAAATTCTCAAGTCACCTGAAGTACTTATCCACATAGAATTCGATTATTAACTTTTGCGTTCTATGCGACTTCGATTTGACGACACTTCATCGTCCTCATGTTGGCTCTGATACGTAGACTGGAGTAGAGTGTATTTAAAATACTTGTCATGAACGTCGTCTTTTAGTTCAGAGTACTCTACTTGTAATGATACAGAACAAGTGATTAGCTATCGCGAAGTTTATTACATACTTTGCGGAGTCGATAATCTTTCTCGTAACGAATGCATTCATGTCCAATTTAAACACCCTAACGCACCAGTAACTGGCGAGATCAAAAAGGCCCAAATCCGTCTTTATCCGCTCACAAAACTTACTCAGGCGTAACTTTTGTACGTTTGGAACTTGCAAAGAGAGAATTATGAGGGATGGATGTCGAGCTGAAAAGCTAAATGGGTGTTTACTTCCCGACCTTTTCATAACCTATAAGTTATCCAAATAGCGATAGATGCGATCTTCTACTTCTATATGTTGTGCGTTTCATGGATCACTGTCCAATGATACCCGAAAGGAGTAAAAAAAGAAGTAGATGTAGTTTAAAAGGAGGCAACCGGTCTTTTCTTGGATATAGGCTACCATTTGCAACTATCAAATCCGGTAACATTGTGGATTACAATAAGTTTGATTTATAGAATTTGATCGCATTGGATTTGTACTAATGTGGTAGAGCTTGGGCCCACAGCCTTAATGGGTCACCATTTTTACATTTCCTTCCGGCCGTATAGTACTCATGGAGAACTAACCATTTAGGACAACTATCTTTTCTATGACCAATATCCCCATAATTACCATGATTACCCCAATAATCCTCAGATAACTACTCCAGAGGGAAGTTGCCCAGGAGTTAGTTGTCCTATAGGGGGAGTTGTCAGGGGTTAGTTGTCCTAGTATAGATTTCTGGGGTTAGTTGTCCTAGGGAGTTCCCGGGGGATGGCCGGTATTGATAGTCCATGGGGTATTGTCAGAAAATCACTTACAACAGAATTTGAATCCCAGTCTGGAATCGAACCTGGAATCGAACTGTACTTGCCATCACGCATCTTTACTGTCAGACAGACCCCATTATTAGTGAACTGGGTACTGTCTTATAAATAGTTACGATGGATTGCAGATAATTTGCGATTGATATCAATCGCATCTCTGTACTTAAGAGATAGGAGATTGGAAGTTTGCGATTGATTGGAAGACTTGCGATTGATTTGGATCAATCGCAACTCTTTATAAGACGGGGCCCAGGTCTAACAAATCTGCGCGGTTGAGGAGTTATAACCATGATAACACGATAGGCCATGCCATATAGAACGGGAACTCTGTGTGTGTTTTTTGTGTGTTGTGTGTGTGCGTGTGTGTGTGTGAAGTGATTTCAGTCGGGTATAGTCCGAGGTTTTAAACCCAAGGCATCTATTCCTATTGTGTTCTCCTGACTATTCTTGTAAAGCAGTTGACCATATAAGAACTCTCAATGATGTGTATTCATTATTTTGTTTTGTAAGCTTAACATTCTGGCTCGATCAAGAACACTGAGTTTTGAAGGAATCTCTGATACGAAGAAGGCGAGTGTATATTTTCCAATAAAAAGTATTGAATTGAGAACAGTTGATCAGCTTGCGTTTTCGAAACTATTTCTGATGATCAAAATTCAAACCAATAACATAGTTTGCCGACACCATAACTTGACTCGCAACGCGTTAACCGATTAGATCTGGACCCACTTACATAAAAAAATTTGCGATTAAACACAACTCAAGAAAGTAAATGCAACTTGATTTTAAACCAATCAGGATCGCATATATTGGATTTCCATAATAATAATATTTCTTGCTTGTATAGCGCATGATTATCACATTATGATATAACATCGCTATGTCCTTCTAACAAAACTTTGGAAATTATTACCCCAGCTTTAACTCCGGCAACCGTTACCAGCGAACAGTGTATTTCATGGAATAATCATGCAAGATACCCATATATCTCATCTGGGTCGAGGGTGACAAATGTAGAATAATGTCTTTTCAAACGACGTTAGTGCTGCAACGGAGTTTCGAACCCCGTATCTTGCGCTCCGCAGTCCGGAGACTTATCCACTAGACCACGAAACCTCTAAGACAACACAATAGCTCTTCAAATGTTTACTTCCTTTGCAAGACAGAATGTACGGTTCAACTTCAAAGAAGGAAAGTTCGTTATTCGATAAAGTACTATTCTAACAGACCGATTCAGTGCCCATGTGCGGCCATTTCTTGTCACGGCCGGGAGGGGGGGGGGGGAAGAAAGGACGCGACAAGCCTTTACCATTATTTGCTGTACAATCTTCAACATTTCTGGGGGACCCCCCCCCCCCCCCCCCCGTCCCCCGGAATCGCCGCCCATGCGGCAGTGCCTCTACAACCCACATCCTCCGTCGAAAGTTGGAGAGTGCCGGTGGGGTTAAAATCATGGGGGAAATTAATGTCAAAAAAAAAAAAAAAAAAAAAAAATTACTCCATTTCTGAATCCTGTATCCGCCCCTGTGTAAAGATGTGTATGTTTCTTGTTTCTTGTTTTGAGTTAGAGTTTTCATGGTATGACCAATCGTTTCATCTTTATTCATTTTACAATTATTTAATTCCAAACATATACAAGCATATATTAAGAGGAAAATGATACTTGACAGATTCGGATCAGTTTTTGATAAAGTTACCTGTCATGTTTTACAACTGTATTCATTTAAGAAAAGTGAAACTTGAACGGACCCATTCAGTGGCATAGTGTAGGTCCAGCTTTTAAGGGGGCATTTTCATCATTAGGGGGCACTGTTCTTAATTACTGAATGGAATGGCCACCGATTAGGGATACTGTGTGGGAGGGGGTATCAATTTTCTTAACCTCTTACCCATGTCCCTTTCACTTTTCTCTAACTTTCAGTTCCCTCTTCCCTTTTCGTTCTGCCCTTCGACTGAGAGGCACATGCCCCCAAGTAGCTACGCCACTGGGCCCATTCACATACAGAAAAAGCGATATTTCGATCGCGATTCCAATTTCTCTTCTTGTATGATTCGCCCCCAATGTGAATATATATAAACGTATATATAGCCATACTTACACACCATACGTTTGACAAAAGATTTCTTGCTGGGATTGACAACAAAAGTCACACTTCGTTGTACACGGGTACTCACTACTGATCTCTTCGCCTATTTTCATCAGCCCCAAAACTTTGACCCCTTGGGGCGCGGTTCCACGTACGTACGCAATAATATAAAAATACGATCGTTGATGCATAAATCGTGAGAAAGGCATAAGGCCGAGTAAAATTGATTCCGAGTTTCTCGTCTGATTTTTTTTTAAATGAGGAGGAGGGAGTTCCATTTTATTAATTTATTGATATGTGTTACTGTACATAAAAATTCTATTGAGTCAAATAAAAACAAAAACAAAAACAAAAACAAACAAAAAAAAATCATTCAACTTTATATAGGTTCAAAAGAAGGTGAAATTGCATTACATTAATGATTTTTGTTTCCTCATCATTGCCGAGATATCCTCAGATTCTTATTTATTCCATTTCAGAACAAAAATATCAAATAAAGAAATTGAGGTGCCCCTCCCCCCCAAAAAAGAGGAAATAAGAAGGGAAGGGAAACTAGGAATTAATTCTATTTGGCCTTATGGGTTATTGGTGTTGCAGGTATTGGTGTATACAGGTGTATATAGTGTATATGTTTCAGGAACCTGGGACTGGGACTGCACCGATGTCCATGCATGCATGCACGTAGAGGTTGTTTTCCCCATTCTTATCATCCTACGATTAATTACATGTGCTGTCCATACATTGTGAGGTCTCACGCTATGTTTTTAGAACGCCGCAATTTTTCACACGGTATGGACAGTGAACCGAGATGACACGTAGCTGTCCATGCAAAGTAAATTTCAGGGCGAATTGGGAAACACGGAGTGAGATCCCACATCGTATGGACAGTGAATTGAGATGACACGGTGCTGTCCATACGATGTGAGATATCAGGGCGTGTTAAGAATGTTACATATACTCTGTAGAAATCGGGGGGGGGGGGTGGAATACGCAAGTCAACCGATTTGTTTCAGGCACTAGAGAGGGAGCCATTCGATTACTTTGTTCACTGTATAGGGCACACATGAGTAATTCATCTGCTTGCGATGCATTTTGGACAGGCGTATGTAAGATAATATAACGGTAGCTTATCAAAAATATTAAAATTGAATACTTGTTCGCTGTAAATCTATTCAAGGGAAATGGTATTTGTAGGTCACATTCCCTCATATTTTAGCGTATTTGGAAGGTTGGATGCCTTGGTGTATTTTAAAAGAATTATTTGATCTGCAGTTCACATCCACTATTCACAGCAGTGAAAAGTCGCAGTTCGTGATTAGCCCAAATAAACTCCCTAATTTCATAATACCATCAGTGTAGTTGCTTCTCTGTCAGTTAAAACGATTTTTGTTGAGAAATTATTTAAATTTGAATTTCTGATATGCTGAAATTTAACACGTGTTTCTAGGGGACCCGAATTAATCGTGTGTGCCCTAGAAAGAGCAAGGAAGAGATGGTGAGGAGGAGGAGGGGAAGAAAGAAGAAGAAGAAGAAGAAGAAGAAGAAGAAGAAGAAGAAGAAGAAGAAGAAGAAGAAGAAGAAGAAGAAGAAGAAGAAGAAGAAGAAGAAGAAGAAGAAGAAAGAGAGAGAGAGAGAGAAAGAGTGAGGAGAAGAATAAGAAAGAGAAAGAAGAGAGACAGGGGGAGGGCAGAATGGAGGGGAATGAACAAGAGGAGAGAGAGATAGAGAGAAAGAGAGGAGAAGTGAAGAGAAAAGAGAGGAGAAGAGAAGAGTGAGAGAGGAGGGGGGGGGGGAGAGAGAGAGAGAGAGAGAGAGAGAGAGAGAGAGAGGGGTAACTGTTCTACAAGCACGGATTATTGAAATGAAAATGAAGCAAATACGCTTCAGGATTACGTTTATAAAAATTATAACGATCCAAATCAAACGAACAACAGCTCCCCCCCCCAAAAAAAGAATAAACATAAAAATAAAGAAAAAGGGAAGCTATAGCTAAAAGCTAATCATGCAGTGGTAGAAATGAATAAACGACCAAAGCAAGAAACCTATATACATGTAAATGTGATGTAACTACCTGAATGGGACCAATTACTAAAACGACATCTCGGTTGCTCTCTGTGATCGGAGAAGATTCAAAATATCAGCTTTAAATTTTCACTTATTTAAAGAGATATTGCAATTTAAATACAATATCTTAAAAGGTAAAGGCGACATGATAGTAGGATCAGAAGATTATACATAATATTTGAATCCAATTTCATTCGTATGGAAGACTATTTGTTAGTATTCCCCAAAACAATATCAAAATCAAGATTTGTTGAGTATTTTGTTATTCAACTTGCACGGCCTATTCTCTTAAATTTGAAACATTACAGTCAGTGAGTGAGTTTATTGTAAAAATTGTGTTCTGTGTTCTTTCTGCTTAAGACATTTGCTGCACTAGTTCAGGCTTGATAACTTTTCAATAAAATGAAGTCTTTTAATATGGAATTTTTCCGTTATGAGTCATAGCCTATTAAAATAACATATCACTATATCAAAAGAGAATATCACTATATTAAAATAGAATATTACTGTTTCATTTTTCAATTTTTTAAATCAAATAAAATCGAAATCATGCATTCAAACCTGTATGATCGCTGACCATATGACATAGTTTACATAGATTGGGAGGAATGAACGGCTGGAAGTGTGAATATTTCCTTGGTTTAAACGACGAGGCAAACTTCTCGATGTCGACGAACGACATATCTTCATGGACATTGTCCATTAAATCCATGGCGAAGCTGAAGTTTCGACTACCAGAACGACCAGGAGATCGACCACCAGATTGACCACTCTGGTGGCTATGTTGACGATCGTAATGACTTGGTCTTGAAACCACACTGCTTTTCTTACGAGGAGAGGACTGGAGGCCGGAATCCGTCGATTGTTCTTGACCCATTATTTCACAATTTACCTGGACATGAACAATGAATATTAAAATAATCATGTATTGAAATGTTCTAAAATTTAATTTCACTTTGATAATCTGAGAACGTTTGGTTTTTTAAAAATTCACTTTCGAGTGTCTGATTAAAAAAATATATATATATAATTCGATTTGGATTGCCATCACCGCAGCGGATCCGAAGGGGGGGGGGGCAATTTTAGACCCAAATGGGCACCTGGAAATTTGATTAACCTTTTTCTTGGAGGGGGGGGGGGGGGGCTTGTCACATAATTTCGTTGAAAGGAGCACGTGAAAATGTTATAACTTTTTTATTTTGTTAGCATGTCAGAGAATTTTTTTTGACTTGTGCTACCCCCCCCCCCCCGAGAATCCTAGATCAGCCACTGTGGCTACAATGTAAATTCAGTCCCATACCTATTTTGCTGTCCTGTGTTGATTAAATTAACTGAATAAGACGTTGTAGAATGATTCACAGTCAGTATTGTTGCGTTGTACATTGATTACTGGTACACACATAGTTATAGTCTTGATTTAAAAAAAATGTATAGATATTGTTATATTTTAAGGAACTGTCATGATACTTTATTCAATTCAAAAAAAAAATAGATTTTTCAACTTTGTAATGCTCAAACTTTGCTTCAGTACGAGTTGTAATATTACAGTTATTATCGGTCAGAAGTGTAATTTTCAAAAAGAAGAAGTGCACCTACTGTAAATCAAATACATATCTTAATCAAATGACAACGCAAAGTTTGAATGATATCCTAACCTACCTGAACACTGACAATGTATGAAAATTAGCATAATATCATCCACCATCCGTTATGTGTAGATCCGTCTTTAACTTTTTAATTGACCACCAAGCGTTAAAACATCCCTCGTATTCCCCATTTTGTGTCGTGAAAATACTGATCAAGTCCAAGGTGTACCCCGTGACGTTTCCAAATGATATTCCCACAAGTAGGACAGGTGTGGGGTCTGACCAAGTCGGCATGGATATTTGTTTTGCATGGCTAACAAAAACAGTCAAGTTTTCATTTTGTTGTTCTCTGTACACCTCAAAAGAAAGGAAACATAATATCTACGTGCTTCATTGATCAAACTGAAGGTAGCAGTGAAGCGACATGGATGGTGATGAATTAAACTATAAATTGAAATTAATGTATTTCCTTTTAGGAGTTTTTTCCTTCTATTGTCAATCCCAAGGCATGTTATGGTTTGTATTTCCAGGCCTATGCCAAGCGTATGCGGAGATATTTGTAACTGCCATTCTCTCCCACTGACAAAGCCGAAACAGTGAATCATCTGGTGAGCGATGATGATGATGGTGATGGTGGTAGTGGTGGTGGCGATTAGGTGATGATGATGATGATGATGATGATGATGATGATTGTAATGATGATAATGATGATGATGATGATGATGATGATAACGATGGTGATGATGATGGGGAATAAGGAAGGAGGAGGTAGAGGAGGCTGGTGATGGTAAGAACGATGACTATGGTGATGATCTATATTTCGAAGGTCAGAGATGTTGATAATAATGATGACTACAGTGATGATAATGACGATGTTGATGATGATGATGACTCATGAGACAATGTAATTGGGGCTCTATATATTTGCGGATCGACAGTGAACCAGCGAAAGCACAGCCACACTAATAATGTAAATACAATTAAACCGAATAATAGACAAATTTAACTTAAAGCAGATTAGGCGTAAAATGCCAAAATACAACCAACAACAACAACAAAAACGGGGGGGGGGGGATTTTACATCAACTTTAGTCGGTGTATGAGGAGGCCAATATTTAGACCACTTTTAAGAATACACCGGCCTAACACCATTAACCTTTTCAAGACAATTGACCACATTTTGTGGTTTGGCTCAGTATAACTTTTGATTCAGAGCTCAAAAAAATATACCAGATGCATCAGTAGAAAGAGCAAAAATTTCTGCACACACTATGTCCATTTTTGTTGCATGACCATATTGCATTTGATGCCAGAAATTTAAAAAATGGGAATAATTATTAAAATCCTCAAATTGGCAACACATTGAGAGGTTCAAAATCATTGCTTTTCATCAAAATTGGCAATTTTTTCAAATTTTCGGCAAAATTTGTAACCATGTATATTGTTTTCAAAGACATTACACCTTATGAGAACCATGTAGCACTAAAGCAAAATATTATTGTTGCCAATTTGAAGAACGAAAAGTGATCAATTTAGCCCTTGAATAATTCCTGTCCTGAAAGGGTTTAAAAAAATATATATATTTAAAAAAAAAATTTTTGAATACGGTACGCGCAATTAGCTAGCAGCTGCCAGATCAAGACGTCATAGCATAATTCTTGCGTGACGCGGATCCATTGTTACGTCATAATTATATTGCGCGCAATTTCCGCGAGGTGGGTATGGTAATATTTATGTTTACATTCTGATAAACAGTTTCATACTGCAAACTTGCGACTCGGTTTATAATTGTGTATGGTCTTACATTTATATTCGAATTTATTTTACCTTTGACAATGGGTTGCATTCGAAGCAAACATTTTATTGATGAGGATGAGAAGGAGGATGAAGATGTCTTCCAACCCATTGATGAATCCAAGCTGGGATTCGTCGAAGAGAATTCATTCGAGCTCTCCAGTGATGTTGGATGCCTCAAGGAGCACATCGTTAGTGATGATGGTAAGCGCATGCTATCTCAGATTGAATTATGCCTACACTTTGTAACTTGCATTCTTGTGTCATAAATGAGAATAATGTTCATTCTAATTTTAAGTTCATTGACCAAAATAATTGCTATATTTTTTTGGAAAAAGAGGGAGAGAAGGACAGAAAGAGAGAAAGAGAGAACGGGGGGGGGGGGGGGGAGAGATAAAACAGATAGAAAAATTCCTGTGGATGAAACAATAAAAAAAAAAACCTCCTTCATAAAAGAAACTCTGAACTTTGTTTTTCAAAGAAAGATTAAAACTTTATTTCATCTTATATTCATTAAAAAGTAAAGGACTAAAAGAAAGGTTTCAAACTTTTTCGATCTATATATCGGTTTTTCAAACCTGAATGATTAGTAAATCAGTGAAATGATATCATTATTTTTCCCAACAAAGATGTCGTTGCTATTTACTTTAAAGCTGAGAGGAAGGGATGTGACGTTGACAAGACATCAGGCGACATCGAGGGCAGAGTAGTCGATGATAGAGCAATGAATAGGAGGATGCAGCTTCTTAGGGTAGGTTTCCCTTCATTAAACCATCTTGTTGTTTCTTTCTCTTTATTTCCCTCTCCCCCTTTCTTTCTACTTTCATGTACTCTCTGTCTTTGTCTTATTCCTTTCTCTACCTCCCTTCCATATTTCTCACCCCACCTTCTCTCTCTCTCTCTCTCTTCCTCTAAATTTATCCCAGATGTCACATACAACATTGCCTGCATATCTGTCTTTCTTATTCACTTCATAACTTATTATGCTTTCTCTCATTTCACAGAAAATACACATATTCAAATTGGCATCACCAGAGTGTCAGCAATTTTTTTTTTCTGTACACAATGATTTGACTGAATAGGTCGCTTCATGCAGGCAAATAAAATAATAAAGACTAAAAAAAAAAAAAACATAACGCTGAATACCTCCATAATTTGTTTTAATTATTAAAGAAAGAAAATGCTGTGTTTGTTTAAAGATCATTGATTGACATACTTGTTTGCATAATTTATACTTTCGTTTTTAAAACTGTACGTTACAATTATGTTACTTACAATATACATTCCACAGGATGTGGTTGAACTACAAATGAATCAGCTTAGACTAATTAGAAAAAGGTTTTACCAAAGCATCATCCATCGAGATGCGATGAAGGTCGTTCAAGCCTTGCGCCAGGAAGCTGATGATGAGGGCGAAGAGGCTGTGGACGATGGCGAGGGATCTGAGGTTGATAAGGGCGAGGTGTCTGGGGCTAAGGGCGAGGTGTCTGGGGCTAAGGGCGAGGTGTTAGGGGATGAGGGCAAAGAGGCTGAGGACGATGTGGAGGGGTCTAAGGATGATAGCGACAGGTCTGAGGATGGTAAAGGGGATGAGGCTGATGATGAGGTCGAGGAATCAAACAACAACGAGAGCACAGAAATAGATGATAGAGCAATGACAAGGCGCATGGAGCTTCTGAGGGTAGGTTCCCGCCTTAAAAATCTTGTGTTTCACCCTCTCCCTGTCTTTCATCCGTCTCTCTCGCTCTCTCTCTCTCTCTCTCTGTTCTTCACATTTCTATGTTTGCTTAGCTTATCCCACATGTCATTTTCGTATTTCAGTTTATCACCTTTTCTACCTTTCAGACATTACTGAGAAAATCAATATATTTCAGTAGCCCTTATACAATAAATATATACTTCAGTTTTAAGTGTATAGGCCTAAACATCAAGATTGGTGTTAAAAATAATCATCGGCTCTTCGCACGCTCTGATGAATCTCTGATTCAATGATTGGAATGAAAAAAAACAACACTTTGTATAAAACAATGTTTAAGGTTCAGAAGAATGAAACTATATGGTCGCGAACATACAAAAAAGAAGAAACAAGATCCAAAGCAAAGTTTCTATAAGATCACTCCATTTAATCAGGTACTTTGTGTATAGCCAATCAATTTCAATAATATCTCACCTGCCATTGAAAACACTCTATAGGATGTAGCTGATCTACAGATGATTCAGCTTCGACTAAGCAGCGACCGGTTTTACCAGAGCATCATCCACAGAGATGCGATGAAGGTCGTTCAAGTTCTGCAAAAAATCGACACAGACGACGAGGAGTCTGGTCGACTAGAGCGAGAAGTATGATGATGAGGGCGAATAGTCTGGGGATAAGGACGAGAAGTCTGGAGATGGGGCAAGGAGTCTGATGATAAGATCGAAGAGTCTGGAGATAAGGGCGAGGAGTCTGATCATAAGAGCGAGAAGTGTGGAGATGGGGCAAGGAGTCTGATAATAAGATCGAATAGTCTGGAGATAAAGACGAGAAGTCTGGAGATGGGGCAATGAGTCTGATGATAAGATCGATGAGTCTGGAGATAAGGGCGAGGAGGCTGATTATAAGGGCAAGGACTCTGATGATAAGGGCGAGAAGTTTGGGGACGAACTAGGGCGACGATGCTGAAGATAAGAGTAAGGCGTCTGATGATAAGGGCGAGGAGTCTGAATAAATAAAAAAGGGCGGGAAGTCCGGTGATAAGGGCGAGAAGCCTGGAGATAAGGGCGAGAAGTCTGAGGAAAGGGCTGGGAGGCTCAGGACAGACTCTCAGGATGAGGAGGCTGAGGATATTCCGGCGAGTACATGAGTCGATATTATCAAGATACAGAACTGATCGATTTCGACTTTTTTAAAGGTTTGTTCTTTTGTGCATATAAACGTTTTTTCTTTTTTGAGGAATTGTTACGCCAAAATTGAATATAAAAATCAAAGAACAACAAAATTATTTTAAAGAACGGACATGATTTAGCAGAATAATCACCATGCTGTTTAAAAATATAACCTAAAATATTGCGTCAAATATTTGCAAATCTATATTATCATAATTATTTCGAGTTTATTGTTTCATATGCGTTCTCTTGTGAAAACAGTTCACTAAAGTCGAGAAGAGCAGAACGACGATCCGTAGACCTGGCAGGTTGTGGTCTTCTTCCTCGGTCTCCGCGAAGTACTGCACGAAAGGCATTGACCCAAAGGGGAAAGAAGGCGGTGAACCCACTTCTAAAGAAAGTCCCATCTGAGGTAGATGTGGGCAACGGTTAATATCTACATCATGATATCGGCTCACCGCAGGCGATGACATCACAAAAAGGCATCGACCTAAAAGCAAGAAAACACTGATGCTGTTACATTTCCTAAAGAGTCGACATCATTGCAGCCGATAGTTGAAGAAACAAAATTTGATAGAGAGAGAGAGAGAGCAGTCGAGAGATTACGTTTGCTTGAAAACGAGACTACCAGAGCCGTCCAAGAAAGCGGTCAAATGAAAACCAGAGCCGGCCATCCATACCCATGTATAATTATGTAATGATGGCTTTGTTGAAAACCAAACAACAGCGACGCGACCCCTCTTGTCATTGAACAAGCACAGCGAATCGGCACAACTTCCACAGAGAAAGAGAGAGGGAGAGAGAGAGAGAGAGAGAGGGGGGGGGGGGGGAGGATATATGTTCAAGAAAATAAATATCAATCTATATATATGAATAATACATTATTCTTTGATTATCTCATTATTGTGTCTCGTAATAGTCTCCACCGGTCCTACATAACCATGCATTTTGGATGCGCTTGAATTCCAACAGGCAGGGTTTAAGAATTTAAATAAAAGATAAACTTCAGAAAAGAGATTGTCTATTTGGAGAGAGAATGAGAGAGAGGGAGAGAGCGGAAGAGAGAGAGGTAAGAAAAGCAAAAGAATCATTAAAATAAACACACGAAATGGATTTTCTTATCTTCCCATTAATGTGTCTCTTGTACTATAAGCTAACGGAGTTACCATTGTTCATGTAATGTGCCGTATTTTGTCAATAGGTAAACATTTATCATACATCCTACAACGAAGGTTATGTAATTTTGTTCACACCATCAAATATACAACAGAGTAGAGGCGCCGTTGTAAAATCCGAACTTGCATTTTACTGTATATAAGCAGATAATTGAAATAAGGACACTTTTTCAACGACCATCATACTTCCCATCTATTTCTTTGAAAATGGCACGGTAGTACTATTAGGAAATTGATGAGAGTCGCACTCCATTTTAATGATTCTGGCACTGCGGAAAACCATTCACAGCTCGAAGGTCTCGTCTCAAGAGAGGAAAAGTATCTAAATATCAGGAGCAGACACCATTAAACGCCGATGTACTTCAATAATATTGAAATGATTGTGATGACCCACGTTTCGATTAGGATTTATATCTCTCTTTTATCATTCTGTTAAGATGTACGTGCTAACAAAACTTGTAAAATCAGATATCTCTTTACGCATATAAATAGTGAACCTGGGGCGGTATTCAAATCAAAACGCGTATATTTAAAGTTAGCATTTTACTTAGCATTTGGCTTGGCTAAGTAAACTGGCTTAACTTGTATTCAGATCAAATTTAAGCACTCGGCAAAATACTTACTGATATTCATTGTGACGTCACATATCCTGTCCAAAATCATGCGCAATAAATGCGTCACAGTAGATGCGCGCCATAGAGATACATACTATAATATAGTATGTATCTCTATGATGCGCGCTTACATGGTTTGCTTGTGCGCAGCTTATACTGCTCCGCGTATGTATGAAAGCCATGTACCTGCCAATCAAGCTTAAGTCTACTAGGGCTTTTGATAGCAATTCATCAAAATAGCAATAGCGTACTGCAGAAGAATGATTAAGCAGTGATCAATACGTTATTTTTGGCAATGACTATTATCAAGCTGTTTCTTCACGTCGAGTGGGATATGGAAAGAATAAATACTTGAAGTGAAGCTTTCAGTACCACTTATACCTTTTCCTATAGTGATTTAGAATTGTTCTGTTTTTAAAAAGATGTTACATGGAAGATGGCGGGGTAGGGGGGGGGGATAAGGGTGTGTAGGTGTCAAATCAACAATATGCCATTGCCTTTGATCCTTTTTTTCATATCGCTTATTCTCTCATTCTCTTTCCTACCATCTTCTCTTTTCCATCTATCCTCTCTCGTTTTCTTTATATATTTTTTTCTCTCTTCTCTCTCTCCCTCTCTGTGTTCTTTCTGTTATCCTCTCTATGTCTATTTCACTTATTTCAGTCATGTCTACCAATTTAGCATTAAGTATTAAGTTCGATGTCTTTAATGTCACTCATCGACTTTCCTGATGCTATAACAAGATAGGAAAGAGCTCTGGTCGAAGATCTCGTCTGTTTTCTGTTTCAGGGTTTTCTACTGGTTCTCAAAGAGCTTCTTTTTTATTTTTATTTTGCGCATTTTGCGCGATATATTTATTTTATTAATTAACAGTGCATGTAGAGGACGCTATTGTTTACATATCAAATTTGATAAAATTATTTACATTACTGTAACACACGTAGCATGTGAATCACCATGCATAACAACATGTAGCCCTACACAGCAAACTTTGATAAGAACAAACAATTCAACTACATTACACATGTGATACAAGGGTATCAAACAAAGAGTAAAACTCGTGAGTACATTAAACTTGCTTTACAATGTCAAAGTGAAAGTTAATGATATAAAGACATGCTCTGGAGGACAAAAAATATTTTTTTAATGAAGAAGTTGTATAAAAAATGCATACAACTTCTTAGTGTTTCAAATCAACCAAAACAATATCATTTGAAATATTGGATGACATGTAATTCTTTGTTCAATCGGCTGTAAATATATAGCAAAATAACAGAAGATGACCACTAAACAAGCTAAATAAGCTTTACACACATCCACACACACACACACACATACACACTCCCACACCCCCACACCCACACACACCCACACACACACACACACACACCAGATTCAACTGACCGACAAATTGACAAATCTTCAACCTCATGTATTAATTCTTTTGTCGGGGGCAGATGAGTTTGAAACAATGACAAACCGCATGATTCAGCTGGATCCAAGCGAATGCTTTGAGATACATGTACATGATATATGTTTGAACAATTATAAACAATTGTAAGGAAAAATTACATATACAACTGCTAGACAAGCAAAATTAATTCAACTTTCGACGGTGGTTCATCATACAAAGATGCTAAATGTAAGAAGTTGATTGTTCAGAGATCTATACATTTTGAAAACATTTTAAAGTTATAGGTTAGCTTTGGGTGTAAATCATTAAAAGTACTGACACATTCGTCCGGTTGGGCACTATCTTTGTTCTATCTTCTACAAGCCGTACTGAAATTATTTCTTTCTGAAATCACTACTTGGTTATTCACTGACTCGGCCATACCAAATCATGTCATACCAGCTCATCACCAGCTGTGCCATTTAACAGACCACACATCTTGTTCTTCTTTTTAATTTTATTTTAGAACCTAAGCAGTAATTAGAGTCATGTATTGTAGTGTATCATTAAAAATATCATAGATGCATATCCATATTCTGTTCATAAAGATATAAATCATAATATAATCATAATAATTTTTAACACACATTTGACGCCCCATTTAAAAAATTAAACAAAACAAAACAACAGATTAAATAAAAACAAAACCTTGACGAAAAAGGCAAATTATATTAAAACAAATTTGTACGTATTGGATTACAAACTACTGAAAAAAAAATGTTGCTATAATTCAAAACAGACAGAAAAAATATGATGCTTGTATCCATCCCTTCGTCATGAAAGAATAAGAACCAATCGTATGTAGGTGTTGAGACATCTCCCCCCCCCCAAAAAAAAAAAAAAAAAAAAAATGCTTCATCTCACAAAAAGGAACCTTATCATGCTTTTGAATTGAAATATGGACATCTTTTTCAAAGACCATCGTACTTCCCGTATATTTCTTTTTAATGGCTCAGTTATAGGAAATGATTAGAGTACCGCTTCCTTTGAATGATTCTGGCACTGTGACTGCGGAAAACCATTCACACCTCGAAGGTCTCTTTTCAGAAGAAGTATAATACAAATATCAGGCTGCCGCAGACACCATTAAAAGCCTCTGTCGATTAATTGAAATGATTGCAATGACCAACGTTTCGCTTATGATTCATATCTCTTTTTATTTGATAAGATTTACGTCCTAAAAGAACTTGTAAAATCATGGCATAGTGAGCCTGAAATCTAAATGAACCATTAGTGACCCTTTTGATAGCAAGTCGCCAAAATAGCAACTGCATATTGCAGAATAGAAATTAAGCAGTGGTCAGTACGTAATTTTTGGCAATGACCATAAGCTGTTTCTTCATGTCGAGTGGGATATGGAAATAATAGATACGTGAAGTGAAGCTTTCAGTAGCACATATTTATTATCCTAAAGTGATTTAGCATTGTTCTAACGTAAAAAAAAAAAAGAAACAAACGTTACATACTGGAAGATGGGGAGGGGTGTATCTCTGTGTGTAGATGTCAAATTAACAACATGCCATTGTTCTTTTTCTCTCATTCTATTCCCCTCCTCTCTCTGCCAACTTTTTCCTTTCCCTCTACCCTCTCGTTTTCTCTCTTCTTTTTCTCTCTCTCTTCTTTCTGTTATCGTCTCTCTCTCTCTCTTTCTCTATTCCTATTTCACTTATTTCAGCCATGACTACCAATTTTTTTAGTATCAACTATTTATATTGGGTAGTTCGATGTCTTTAATGTTACTCATCGATTTTCCTGGTGTTACAAGAAAGGGGGAAGAGCTCTGGTGGAAGATCACGTCTGTTTTCTGGTTCAGGGGATTTCTACTGCCTCTCAGTATTTTATTATGCGCGATATGTTTATTTATTAATCAATAGTACATGTAAAGGAGGATTTTCTTTTACAAATCAAATTTGACAAAATTATGTACATACTGTATATCACCAACTGACCATGTAACATATCATGTAATGTACATCACCACGTATTACACCATGTAGCCATACACAGCAAACCTTAAAGAATAAACAATTCAACTACATTATACAAAATATGGCATTTACAAATGTGATACAAGGGTATTGTTACTGCAGTGATGCAGAAATGATATGATTACTTATTGTTACGCAATAATGATTGTTCAATTTATGAAGACGCGCCACAGTCTTGATTGCGTAATATTAATAAGCGCGCGTAATTTCTGATTTGTTTTTAAAAAATTACTTTCCTTTTTTAACGTTAGTTTTAGGTTTTCATTTTCTTTCGATGTAAACGTGATTTTATCGAAATCTGTGTTTGGACGGATAACAAGTTGTTTTTACATGCCGACTAGAAGTCTTTGAACCCAATTCAAGCACCAAAATAGTAAGTAGAATAATTCAACTCAATCACTTCATATTATACTGCATGTTTTGATTTATTATCGATTGATTAAGCATCAAATTATAATATTAGACACTATGATCCTCGTATGTAGAATCAATGTTTAAATGTTCCATGTATTTCGTTTCTTACTTTATTGTTACAGATTGTCATCTCACTCCGTAGTTCGTACTCACTCCGTAGTTCGTACTCACTCCGTAGTTCGTACTCACTCTGTAGTCTGTACTTACTACGTATATCGTATTTCTGATCATTCCTTATGTAGAATCTATGTTGATTCATGTTAATAAAAGTTATTAACACGCATTTACAAGTACAATCCGAGTGTGAATGATGATTTCATGGTGACACGAAACTCCTCTAAGTTGAGGCAGCCACAATGACAATTATTTTGTAAATTCAACTTAACGTCTGTCCCGTCCGTCATAAAAGTAACGCAGTAAGTTCCGCATAAAAATGGAATCCTCGACGAAGATGTCAGGACCCGCCGCTCCGAGTGTGAAGAGCAGAGTGAGTTCAAAGTCAATCCGAAGTGAAAGAATGAAAATCAACATCCAACGAGCAGCTACACAATCTGACAGAAAGTTTGAAGAAGAGGAAGAGTTACTCGAATTAGAGATGCGAAGAAGGAAACGAGAATTGATGAAACAGAAGGAAGAAGCTCGCTTGAAGGCACAGGAAAAAATAATCGAGGAGTTCGAGAGTGACTGCTCGAGTGAAAATCGTCTGGAAATTGACGAAGAAACCAAAGAAGAAGGGCTGAATAGATTCTTCCAATCACAAGGTGGAAAAGAAGCACCTCCAACACTCCAACCTGACGAGCCGCCAGTGATGATCAACTCAAGTCCCCTAGCTGCAAGTAATGATTGGAATAAAATAGCAGCATCGCTGGAAGCATGCATGGCTCAACTGACCAAAGTAAACATGCAACAAATTCTCAGTGCCCAGCAGTCAGCAGCCTTAAACCAGTTGCCGAAGGTTGAAGTTCCAATCTTCTCCGGTGATCCACTCCAGTATCCCATATGGCGAAATGCGTTCGATACGCTGGTAGACTCCAAACCGCTCGATTGCTCCACGAAGTTGAACTTTCTTAGCAGCTTCGTAACCGGATCGCCCAAGGAAATAGTTGAACATTATCAGCTACTCAATGCCACTGATGGATACCAGAATGCACGTGAAGCTCTTGCTGAGAGATATGGGAGCCCAAGTAGCGTCAGTGTAGCGTTCATGGAAAGACTTGGCTCATGGCGAAAGATTGGAAATCGAGACGCCAAAGGTATGAGGGACTTTTCTGACTTCCTTCACAAGATTGTAGCAGCGAAGAGAACCATCCGAAGTCTGGGAATCTTAGACTATCCGCAGGAAAACGTGAAGCTCGTTGAAAAGTTGCCAAACTACATGGAAAACAAATGGAGAGATGAAATCCAAAGATGGCGAGAAAGGTATGGCCCGGAAAGCTACCCTCCATTTGAAAAGTTCGCACACTTTGTGAACAATGCAGCAAGCCTGGCAACAATTCCAGAGTTGGAATCTCTGCGAGAGACACCCAAGAGTACAGCTCCAATGGCCAGACACCAAGGTACCGGAAGTACAAAAGCACGAACATTCAGTACAAGTGGCAAATCTGAATCGCAAGGTAAAAATGGAAACCCAACCCGTACCAAGCATGGAGTGTACTCGGAATGCCCATTCTGCAAGGGAGACCACAACATCGACGAATGTAACCATTTCAAACGTAAGCCTATGAATGAAAGGAAATCATTCTTCTTTCAGCGCACGTTGTGCCTGGGATGTGGCATGACTGACCTTCATCAAATCAAAGACTGTCAAGATAGAAAGACCTGTAAAGAATGCGAAGGTAAGCATCTCACTTGTCTTCATTACCCTAAGAGGGCAACTGCAGCCAGAGACGAAGGAACTGCCCGATGTACAACAGTATGCTCCCTTCCAGATCAAAACGGCCGAGAACATTGTATGATCGTTCCAGTTTGGGTGAGACATACAGAAAAACCAAGTGATGGGTGCCTTGTGTATGCAGTGCTTGATGACCAATCAAATGTCAGCTTCATGTCGGAGAAACTGCGTGACAAACTCAAGGTAGAAGGAACTACAACCAATCTGCAGTTAACTACAATGCATGGGAGTTCCAACGTTGAAAGTAAGAAAATCAGAGGTCTGGAGATACTAGACTACCACAAGGAACATGTAATCCAACTTCCAGTGACCTTCTCAAGAGAGGAAATACCAGCCAGTAGGTCACAGATACCCAAGAAGGAGGTGGTGAATCATTGGCCTCACCTGCGTCAAGTTGCGGATGAAATGATGCCATATGATCAAACCATAGATGTATCACTCCTGATCGGAAACGACTGCCCACGAGCTATCCGGCCCCGACAAGTAGTCACCGGAGGGGAAGATGACCCCTATGCTCAGAAATCTCTCCTAGGATGGGGAATTATCGGAAAAGTCTGCCTGACATCTGAAAGTTCGGATGCTGTTGTGTGCCACAAAACTGCAAGTCGTGAAAGCGTGAAGTTCGCGATCCCGACTTCGGTGAAGGAAGTCCTCTGTCCGCAGAAAGTCATAGCGACTCTCGAAAAAGACTTTGCTGATGAAAACAAGGGAGGGCAGTCTCTCTCACTGGAAGACCAGAAGTTCTTACACATCATGGAAAAGGGAATCAAGAAGAGGCTTGATGGACACTATGAGATGCCTCTACCCTTCAAGTCACGTGACGCCTCTCTTCCGTTCAACCGCCAAGTAGCAGAAAAAAGATGGAATCAACTCAATGCCAGATTCCGGAGAAACCCACAGTTCAAAGAGGACTACAGAACGTTCATGGCAGATGTCATATCTACATGTGCTGAGAGAGCACCATCTACGTTCACACCAGGGAAAGTCAACTATGTTCCCCATACGGGTGTCTATCATCCACAAAAACCTGGAAAGATCCGTGTGGTCTTCGACTGCTCAGCCAAGTGTGAAGGTGTATCACTCAATGATCATCTCCTGCAAGGACCCGATTTGACGAATGGTCTGCTTGGTGTACTATGCAGATTCAGACAGGAAGACGTCGCATTCATGGCTGATATCAAGGGAATGTTCCATCAGTTCTATGTCTGTGAAGAAGATCGGGATATGCTCCGTTTCCTGTGGTGGGAGGATGGTGACCCAAACAAGGATGTTGTCGAATACAGAATGATGGTACACCTCTTTGGAGCCACAAGTTCACCAGGATGTGCAAATTTTGGCTTCAAGAGAGCAGCAGATGATGGCGAAGTCGACTTCGGATCTGAAGCAGCGTCTTTTATCCGAGAAGACTTCTATGTAGACGATGGAATCAAGTCAGTCTCAACAAGCGAAGAAGCAGTCTCTCTCCTGAAAGCTAGCCAAGGGATATGCGAAAAGGCTGGTTTGCGACTTCACAAGTTGATGTCAAATAAGAAAGAAGTGCTCCAGGAATTTCCAGTTGATGACAGAGCCAAAGGAGTAGCCAACCTTGACCTCGAAATTGACCCCCTACCAGTGGAACGCGCACTTGGAGTAGTATGGTGTACTGAAAATGACACTCTTCAAATCAGGATTGAAATCAAAGATCGACCCCTTACAAGACGAGGAATTCTAGCAACAGTTTGCTCTATCTACGACCCGAATGGATTTGCAAGTCCCGTGACGCTCAGAGGCAAGCAGATTCTGCAGGACCTGTGCCGCCGAAGGATTGACTGGGATAGTCCTTTGCCGGATGATGTCAGACCCAAGTGGGAGAAGTGGATACTAGAAATAGGAGAACTGCGAAATCTTGAAGTACCGAGATGCTACAAACCACCTGGATTTGGTGAGGTAAAGTCCGCAGAATTGCACCACTTCTCTGACGCCAGTTATGATGGATATGGACAGTGTTCCTATCTACGCCTTATCAATGACAAAGAGGAAGTATCATGCTCACTCGTAGTGGCAAAGTCAAGAGTAACCCCGCTGAAGCCAGTGACGATACCCAGACTTGAGCTGACTGCTGCCACTATCTCAGCAAAGATGAGTGCCTTCTTGAGAAAGGAGCTGAGATATGAAAATCTCCAGGAATTCTTTTGGACCGACAGCAAGATTGTCCTGGGATATATCAACAATGAAGCCAGGAGATTCCATGTGTATGTGGCAAACAGAGTGCAGCAAATACATGATAATTCAAGCCCAGAAAGTTGGTTCTACATTAATACTGAGTCAAACCCTGCAGACGATGCCTCACGTGGAATGACGGCCAAGGAACTTTTGCAAAGTACCCGATGGATGAGAGGTCCAAAATTTCTCCAAGAAAGAGGAGAATTCCAGAGTCCAAAACAAGACAACAGTTCCACATGTGAAGAAGGTGATCCTGAAGTTAGGAAAGTACATGCCTTCTCTACCGTGACCAACGAGACCAAAACTTTCGAATCCAGCCGATTGGAGCACATTTCCAGTTGGCAGCGTGCCAAGACAGCAATTGCCATTTGCTTGAGATTCAAACGCAAACTACGAAACAGAGAAGTCAAAAGGCACGCAGATGTACAACGTCCACTCAAAAGACTTGCACTAAGTGTTGCCGAGTTCGAGGAAGCCGAAAAGGAAATAGTGCGAAGTCTACAAGCCAAACACTTTCATGAGGAATTGAAAGTCCTAAACAACTTGAAGTCACCCGAGAAGAGTGATAGAATGACGACGAAGCAAAAGAAAGACGGTATCAAACCAGTTAGTGCCTTGTACCGACTAGATCCATATGTTGACGATGACGGCATCATGAGAATCGGTGGAAGAATAAAGAGAGCTGACGTCCCACTGAAGGTGAAGCATCCCATGATAATGCCGAAAAGTTCTCATTTGACGACACTCCTTGTGAGACACAAGCATGTGAAAGTAAATCACATGGGGCGAGGAATCACCCATAATGAACTACGACAGACAGGATATTGGGTGATTGGAGGATCCTCAGCTGTTTCAAGGGTCATCTCCAAATGTGTCACATGTAAGAAGCTGAGAGGAACGTTCCAGCAGCAAAAGATGTCAGATTTGCCCAAAGACCGACTTGATCCTGCCCCGCCATTCACATACTGTTCCGTTGACTTTTTCGGACCATTTCTGATCAAAGAGAAGAGGAGCTGTGTAAAGAGATACGGCGTGCTCTTTACGTGCATGGCATCCAGAGCGATCCATCTGGAAGCTGCAAACAGTCTCAGTAGCAGCAGCTTCATAAACTGTCTAAGACGCTTTCTCAACCGACGAGGATCGGTGCGACAAATCCGATCTGACAGAGGTACTGCATTTGTTGGTGCTAGAAATGAATTGCGACAAGCCATGGTAGAAATGGATCAAGAGGCAGTTCAAAAGTACCTGACGGAAAATGGTACAGATTGGATACCATTTCAAATGAACACACCCCGATCGTCACATATGGGAGGTGTGTGGGAACGACAAATTGCTACAGTACGAAGAGTACTCGAACCACTCCTAAAATCTTCTGGATCCCAACTAGACGATGAATCGTTCCAGACGTTCTTAACCGAGGCAGAAGCTATCGTAAATGCCAGGCCCCTTACCACGTCAAACCTCTGTGCCGCAGATGCCCCAGAGCCACTTACCCCAAATCATCTTCTCACGATGAAGGAACGTGTTGTCCTGCCACCCCCTGGAAAGTTTCAGCGCGAAGATGTCTATGCTCACAAGTGGTGGAGACGGGTGCAGTATCTCGTTAATGAATTCTGGGTCAGATGGCGACGCGAATACCTCCAAGAGCTGCAACAGCGACAGAAATGGGTTCAACCAAAGAGGGATATCGCAGTCGGCGACATCGTCATCGTGAAAGAAGTCGACTCTACCCGCAGCCAGTGGCCTCTTGGAAGAGTAGCAGAAACCTACCCGAGTGATGATGGTTCCATACGTAAGGTCAAACTGCAGATAGCAAGTCGAGAACTGAATAAAGATGGCACACGTAAATGCTCTCCAACCTTTTTGGAAAGACCAATACACAAAGTCGTGCTTATTTTGCCATCTGAACTATAGACACATTAACGAATGCACGCAGAAGACCGTATAAGGGGATTCCCCCTCAAGGAGCCTTACGAACTCTAAACGAAATAATATTTATTTTGCTGAACTTGCATGATATCTATATTTGGTAGAGTCAGAATAAACAATGCTATGTTATTCATTTTATGTTATTCATTTTATGTTATAAATTTGAAAAATTCTTTGAAAAACTGCATCTGGAAAATAGTTTTCTCGTTATCAGATTATAAACACTGAGAAAACAGTCAATGCAAGAAATAAAATGCAACTCTCATAACGCATTTTAAATTGATGGTAGAAAACTTATAGAAAGTTTATTGGATTGCTACATTTCAGGACATGACATTCTTGAAATACATAACTTCTTGAAATATGTTTGCTGTTGTAAATATTTAGATTTATTGAAATCGATTTTATGATTCCTTTATCGTTCTAAATTATTCAATTTGATTTTATTTTATATTTTTGATTCAACTTTTATTTTAAAGTAACTGCATAATAGTTAGCAGTTAAAGGAGCCATGTTACTGCAGTGATGCAGAAATGATATGATTACTTATTGTTACGCAATAATGATTGTTCAATTTATGAAGACGCGCCACAGTCTTGATTGCGTAATATTAATAAGCGCGCGTAATTTCTGATTTGTTTTTAAAAAAATTACTTTCCTTTTTTAACGTTAGTTTTAGGTTTTCATTTTCTTTCGATGTAAACGTGATTTTATCGAAATCTGTGTTTGGACGGATAACAAGTTGTTTTTACATGCCGACTAGAAGTCTTTGAACCCAATTCAAGCACCAAAATAGTAAGTAGAATAATTCAACTCAATCACTTCATATTATACTGCATGTTTTGATTTATTATCGATTGATTAAGCATCAAATTATAATATTAGACACTATGATCCTCGTATGTAGAATCAATGTTTAAATGTTCCATGTATTTCGTTTCTTACTTTATTGTTACAGATTGTCATCTCACTCCGTAGTTCGTACTCACTCCGTAGTTCGTACTCACTCCGTAGTTCGTACTCACTCCGTAGTCTGTACTTACTACGTATATCGTATTCCTGATCATTCCTTATGTAGAATCTATGTTGATTCATGTTAATAAAAGTTATTAACACGCATTTACAAGTACAATCCGAGTGTGAATGATGATTTCATGGTGACACGAAACTCCTCTAAGTTGAGGCAGCCACAGGTATTAACAAATAGTAAAACTTGTGTATACAGTTATACTTGCTTTTACAATGTCAAAGAAAATGTTAATGATATCATTGTTTTATTTTCTACAAGCCTTTGACTGTGTTTCCATCTCTATACCAAAATTATTTATTTCTGAGATCACCATTTGGTTGTTCACTGACTCGGCCATACCAAATCATATTCTTGTATAACTCAAGAGGTGTGTGCCATTTAGCAGGCCACATCGTCTTCTTTTTTTTATTTTTGTAGAACCTAAACAGTAACTTAGAATATGTCATGTATTGTATTGTAATGTATTTTAATAAAGATCATTGATACATATCGATATTTTTTGTTCATACAAATATAAATCTTGTATATCATTAAACTCGTAATAAATTATAAAAATGATAAAGATATAACTTGCGCTAAGGTATCATATAATTATATCAGAAATGAAAATACAGACATGACAGAGAAGGAATTAAAGCTCATGTAATGTTTTCCTTTTTACAAAGAGATGTTGTATTAAAGCAATATATAATAAAGAATGTAGGTTTAAAGAAAATAGTGAATGTCATTTCCATCGTCTCAATGGAATCATAATGCGTTAAGTAGATAAATGTCTATAACTACTTGTAACTTATCATGAATAATCATGTCTAAGTTACAAGTAGTTATAGTCATTTATCTACTTAACGCATTATGATTCCATCGTCTCAATGGAATCATAATGCGTTAAGTAGATAAATGACTATAACTACTGTAACTTAGACATGATTATTCATGATACTTCTAATAGATCAGACGCCCAGGTTATTCGGGGTATCTTGGTGGAGAAAAAAAGCGTATATGAAGTGAGAATAAAGCAGAAAAATTCCAGCTCTTGCCATTTCTGTGACATAATTATGAGACAAATTCCGCAAATGAAATTAAACGGATTCCATTTTGGACAAGAATATTCACTATTCACAAAACAAAAGGAAACGAGTACATACACTGCAATGTTAGGGTTTCGGACACATATCTGATACCCGATTTAAACAGTAAAAGAAGAAGATTATTAATTTGACTCTATAAAGAAAATGTGCATGTTCATTTTAACATGTACAACTTGTATGCTTTTTCTGTTGAAATAGTCATCTAAGGGCCCTTAGGTAAAACAGTGTTATATCGACTAATGAGCCCATCCGGACGAAATATTACTCTATAAATAAAAGAGTAAGATCAAAACAAATTTGTGAAAACTATTTGAAATCTTAGTAGCACATAATGCGTTGACAGATTTTTAATGCTAAGTTTTGTTATAGCATTCTGTGATATCAAACACAGAGCTTTCACAGACCTACATGTATAATATCATTTTACCGCATGTCACTCTATATATAGAAAGCCTATTGCACATAAGGAGTCATTTGCCTGACGCAGGATAAAGTCAGCGATTAGCGCGGTCTCCGACACACCATACGAGGGTGACGTGGTCAAGAAAATTGTTGCAACATGAACATAACCCCCCTTTCGCGACTAGAGAGTTTTCGTATGGATATATACGACGTATAGATATAGGAAGTATGTATATACGACGTTTTTATGTGTCTGAATTCTTTTACATCGTATCTCATACGTCGTATATCGAAACGATGCTAAAAGCATCGTTTCGTACGATGATCCTATATTCATACGACGTAATTTTGTGTCTGAATGCTCTCATATCCATATGTCGTATAAGTTGGCGGAGCTTATATAAACACAATGCGCAAAGCCCGCGCAAAGTTCGTACTGCGCGAGGGAGAGACTCGTACATTATTCATGAGCTTCCCATGAAACCTGACATACAATTATCATATAACGGTAAGTTTTGTCTGAATCGTGGTCTGAATGCTCTGATATCAATACGTCGTATGAATATAGGATCTGAAATTCTTGGGCTAAGTACTGGGCTAATATGCCTTCTCCCTAGTCTGGATTACAGCGCAGGTAATGACACCTCGTGTGCAGAAAGCATAAGTTACGTTCACACGATGGGAGCTAAACTTTAAGTTTCGCTTGTAGTTTCAAAACTTTAAGTTAACTTGTAGTACTCCTGTAGTTTCAGACCGTATGAACGGACTCGGAGTTTCGAAATTTTAAAGGGTCTCTGAGGCCAAAAAAAAAAAAAAAAAAATTGTATACAGTTAAAATGTATAAAATGAACCCCAAATAACTTTACCCGGCATTCTACAGGTTAGCGGTTAAGGAGTTTGAAGAGAATAAAGGACAGCGTGAACGAACGACGCGCGGAACCCAACTGGAGTTGAGTTCTGCGCGAGCAGTTTTCTATGCGTGTACGTTTTTTTTATGCGTGCACGTTCGGCGAACGCCAAGACGCGATAGTGGAATTATCGCGATCGCATTATCGCTTTGTCGTCTGCTATGGAATAAGGTCAGGCCACACTTAAAATAATGTACATGCATGGGCATTTGAAAGTGAAGCTTGTAAAGGTATGTAGAAGAAGGAGAAAAATGGAAGGATTTTTTTTTTTTTTTTTTTTTTTTTTTTTTTGATGGGGCATCTATATTGAAAAGATATCTCCCCCCTTGCTTGAAAGTCAGCAGAAAAGAATGAAAAGAAATTACATTGTCATGATTGTGTGGTCAGTATTGCTTCGAGTTGCTTTTGTCCCCCCTGTGGATTATAGGGATTTATGGTATACATATATGAGAGGAGTTGTTTTGTTCCCCTATATGATCAGATAAGGAAGGTTTGAAGTTGAATTTTATATTTCTTCGTTATTATGTTTTAATGTTGGAAGAAAAAAAAATAGATTACGGTACATATCTTATGGTATATGAGGAGTAACTTGTACAAGTACAGTTATAATTTCAATCCTGTCCATTAATGTATTGATAACTCTGGTTTTCAAGGATTCTATTGGTCCTTTTTTTTTGGGGGGGGGGTTGATATAGTAAATTAAACTAAGGCAGGTAGTTTCACTTCTAACTTGCCCTGTCACTGTTCAGCTACACAATATATACTTTAGTTTCCAAGTTGAAGTACTGAGTTCAATATTTCACGACAGGTACTAAATGTGGTATACGGAGGTTATATGATATTATAGAAAATTGAAAGTGGTTGATCATTGTCATGTCTTTATAGGGGGAATGGGAGGGGACTGTCATACAACGTTTGCTAAGACAGTTTGATTAGTCATCATGCATAGTTCGCTACGCGAACTCCGTTGTTTGTCCGTTTCATGTTGTCTTTCCATGTTCCTTTGTTTTCTTTGTTTTCTCTGTTTTCTCTTATTTCTTCGTTCTTGGTTCCTCATTTGTAAGTTCTTGACTATTTGCAGTATGCACATTTTGTCTTTTTTCTTTTTTAGCTCTTCTTCTTTTAGGGTAGAGGGCCGTGAAGTTATTTCTTCGAAAAGATTTATTTGCGAAAAGAGATTATTGAAGTGTTTTAATTTGCTCCCCATATCAGGGGGTCAGACACTGTTGGGATACTTTGGGTGTCCCTTCTTATATATAGATAAGTGTTTAATCCTATAGGGATCCAATGGATAATATTAGAAACTGTTTTTCATGTAATTTTCTCACACTGAATGTGAGGGGAATAAGAGATAGAAGTAAACGAGACAAAATGTTTAATTGGTTTAGGACAAAATCTACAGATATAGTATATTTACAAGAAACATATAGTACACCTGATATAGAGAAGAAATGGCAATTAGAGTGGGGCGGAAAATGTATCTTTAGTCATGGTACCAGCCACAGTAGAGGAGTTCTGGTGTTGATAAATAGTAAGTTAGACATTCAGATTAGTGACACCTGTGTAGACGTAAATGGTAGATATATATTGATTAAATGTAGTATACAAGGTCAGAAGATGTTGCTTGGAAATGTTTATTTTCCCACTGGTAGTAATGAAGGAGAGCAAATAAAGTGTTTAAATGATTTAAGTCAATTGTTGTATAGGAACAATCCTGAAGGGAATCCAGTAGTACTTGGGGGTGACTTTAATGTTATTAGAGACACGAACTTAGATTATTTTGGACAAGTTTCAAAGAAGCAATCAAAATTCAGTAGCAAATTGGAAGAGTTCATGGATAGTTTTAGATTAATAGATGTATGGAGAAATAAAAATAAAGATAAAAAGCAATATACATATAGACAAGGGAATCCATTTATGCAAAGTCGTTTAGATTATTGGATTATATCAGAGAATCTAGAACAAATAACATCCAAATGTGACATTATTCCCTCCATAGCCTCTGACCATTCAGCTGTTAATTTGGTTCTGTATAACAGAATATCGTTAAAATGTCAAAATAAAAGAGCTTATTGGAAGTTCAATAATAGTTTGTTAAATGATAGGGAATATGTTTTGAAGATGAGAGAAGAAATACAGACTTTAAAGAATAAACTGTCTTGTGAGATAAAAGATAAAAGAGTATTATGGGACTATATGAAAATGGAAATACGCAGGTTTACAAGTAAATTTTCAAAGAAAAGGGCAAAAGAAAGGAAAGAAAAAATTGAAAACTTAGAGAAAGAAATTGAAGACTTAGAAGAGAATTTACTATCAATCAGTAATGTACGTTATAATGTTATCCTTGAAAAATTGAAAGCTAAGAGACAACAACTAAGTGTATTCTATGACTATATAAATGAAGGTTTGAAAATACGGTCAAGATCCTCGTGGTATGAATGCGGAGAGAAAAATACAACATTTTTTAAACAATTAATGGTGTCAAATAGAAAAAAAAGTGTAATACAGAAATTAAATGTAAATGGAAAAATTATTTTTGAGGAAAATGAAATTGTTAAGGGAATAAAATCATTTTACAGTCAGTTATATAAAAAAATAGAACTTGTACAAGATGGCGGTTTAGAATTTTTTCCGAGTAACCTGCCAAAATTAAACGATGCCTTACGAGATTTAGGTGAAGAAAAGATTGTAGAAAGGGAATGTATAGATATATTAAAAAATATGAAATTAAATAAATCACCAGGGAATGATGGTTTAAGCGTAGAATTCTATCTTAAATTTTGGCCAGTAATTGGAGATCTAATTCTTGCATCTTTTAATGAAGCTTTTGAACAGGGGGAACTATCTGCCTCTCAGAGGCAAGCAGTTATCACCTTGATACATAAAGAGGGCAAAGATCCAGACTTTATTAAGAATTATAGACCAATCTCTCTGTTAAACGTGGATTATAAAATTTTATCAAAGATACTTTCAAAGAGATTACAAGAAGTTATACCTGAAATCGTGTCTTCTGATCAACTTGGTTATGTTAAGAATAGAAATATTGGAGAAGCAATAAGGATAATAGATGATATGGTTTTTCATACTACTTTTTATAAAGTAAATGCTTTTCTGATGGCCATAGATTTTGAAAAGGCATTTGATTCTGTTTCTCATTCATTCTTATACAGAGTCTTAAAATCTTTTGGTTTTGGACCATTATTTTGTAAATGGGTGAATATATTATATACAAATGCTGAAAGCTGTGTTATGAACGGATATACATCAACAGGTTACTTTAAAGTTGAAAGAGGAGTAAGGCAGGGAGATCCATTATCGCCATACTTATTTATTTTATGCATTGAAATTTTAGCTCATATGATTAGAAATAATCACTTGGTAAAAGGAATTTGTTTTGGAAATATAGAAATGAAGCAGGTGTTGTATGCAGATGACATAACACTCTTCATCAAAGATATGGATTCAGTTAAGGAAATAGAACATATTTTTGAAGGCTTTTATAAAATATCAGGATTAAAGTTAAACAAGGATAAGACATATATTATGCCATTAGGTCCGCAGGTGTCTAAGTATACATTTCCATTTGGGAAGCTAGTAGATGTTGTTAAAATATTAGGCATTTATTTTTCAGTTCATGCAGATATCAAGGAAAAAATGAATTTTAAGAAAATATTAAGCAAAATTAAAAAACTGTTGACGTGGTGGAAACAGCGTGATCTAACTCTAATGGGAAAAATTCAATTAATGAAAATATATGGATATTCTAAATTGATATATGCAACATCACTTATGCCAGTTCCAGAGTGGGTATATAAGGAAATTGAAGAAATTTGCTTTGATTTCTTGTGGAGAGGTAAAGATAAAATTAAAAAAAGTACAGTGATTTTAGATTATCAGCAGGGTGGGCTCAAAATGATGAATTTTAGATTCTTTGTAAAAGCACAAAGAATAATGTGGATAAAAAGGCTTATAACAGGAACTCAAACTATCAAATGGAAACTTTATTTTAAATATTTAATGAGACCGATGGGAGGAAATTTGATATTTTATTGCAATTATTGGAGGGATACAGTGGAAATCACGTTACCTACCTTTTATCAGAGTCTATTGAAAGCTTGGATAGATATGAAAGACTATGTTAAGATAGAAGAGAGATATAGAGGAAATGAAATTTTGTATAATAATAAGTGTATCCAATTAGAAGGTCAAACTCTATTTGAGGAGAAGTTGTTTTTAAAGAATATTTATCGACTTCATCATATTTGTGATGAACATGGAGAATTAAAACCTGAGGCTTATTTTGTAGCTTTAGGTTTAAGTACAGAAGAAATTGTAAAAGTAAACAAAATTTATGCAACAACCCCTCATGAATGGAAAAAAAATGTTCAATCTTTAAGAAAGGCCATTCACTGTGGCCTCAGTTTAGAATTTATGTTTTCAAAGAAAGTTTTTAAATTTGAAGAAATAACTGCAAAGATGGTGTATAAGAGTCAAATTAAAAAGAATGTAGAAACAAACACAGCATTTTGCAATTTAATGTCACTTTATAATATTTCACAACGAGATGTAGAAAAGATATTTGTTCAACCAAGGATGTGTACCTTAAACAGTAAACTAAGAGAATTCCAATTCAAACTGTTACATAAGATTATATATACAAACCATCATCTACATAGATTTAAGTTTCGTGAAAATGGATTGTGCTCATATTGTAAAAAATTTGAAGAGACTTATCAACATGTGTTCTTTGAATGTAACAAGATAAAGGAAGTGTGGGGAAAATGTGCTGACAAGCTCAATCTACCAATTCTGAAGAAGTTATCTTGGAAAGAAATTCATATTGGAATAATAGACAACACTATAAAAGCAGGGCAATTACTGAACCATATTTTGATTTTGATTAAATTTACGATTTTTCATAATAGAGAGAAAGGAGATCCCCCCAATGCAAAAGAAATTATAGATAGACTAATTGAAAATAGAAATGAAGAGAAAAAACTTGCAATGGGAAGGGATACTCTTTCAATCCATTTAAAGAAATGGGAAGCTTTGGAAGGTTGTCCGTGATCTTTTTTTTTTTTTTTTTTTTTTTTTTTTTTTTTTTGGTGCCGAGGTGTTGGCGTCGTATTCGCTCGTCGTCCGGGGTGCTGGTTCCAGACAACAGAGCCTGTGCGTGAGGTTCGCCGTGAAACCATTCAAGCGGCAGGCTAAAGTATTATATTATATTATACTAAAGTAAATTGGTTCGGCGCGTAAATTACAAAGAATCTACAGACCAAACGAAACAACGAATGAATTAGAACTAAGACGCAAAATACAAATATTGAATCGAAAATTGATTTGGCGCTTAACTTAGGAATAATATACAACCCAAATAAAATATGAAATTAATGAAGTATACAACGCAAAATGATTATTTTTTTTATCGACTGGAAATTGATTTGGCGCGTAACTAATGGAAAATATACAACCCAAATAAAATATGAAATGGATGAAGTATACAACGCAAAATGTTTATATCGAATAGAAAATTGGTTCGGCGCATAAATTACAAAGAATCTACAGGCCAAATGAAACAACAAATAAATTAGAACTAAGAAGCAAAATACATATATTGAATTGAAAATTGATTTGGCGCTTAACTTAGGAACAATATACAACCCAAATAAAATATGAAATGAATGAAGTATACAACGTAAATGTTTTCATCCAATTGGAAATTGATTTGGTGCGTAACTTATTGATAATCTACAACCCAAATAAAACAACAAATGAATGAAGTCATACAACGGAGAATGTTTTTAAAGAATCAAAAATTGATTTGGGGCGTAAATTAAGGGATTCTATACCCCAAATTAAACAATAAATGAATGAAGTATACAACGCACAATTTTTATATCGAATAGAAAAGTGGTTCGGTGCATAAATTACAAAGAATCTACAGACCAAAAGAAACAACAAATGAATTAGAAATAAGACGCAAAATACATATATCGAACCGAAAATTGATTTGGCTCTTAACTTAAGGATAATATACAACCCAAATAAAATATGAAATAAATGAAGTATACAACGCAAATGTTTTCATCGAAATGAAAAATATAAGTTGGTGCGTAATTTATAGAGAATCTACAAACCAAATAAAACAACAAATGAATCAAGTATTCAACACAAAACATTTATGTCGAATATAACATTGGTTTGGCGCATAAATTACAAAGAATTTACAGACCAAATGAAACAACAAACAAATTAGAACTATGACGCAAGATACATTTATCGAATCAAAAATTGATTTGGCGCTTAACTTAGGAATAATATACAACCCAAATGAAATATGAAATGAATGAAGTATACAACGCAATTTTTTTTTTTTTTTTTTATCGAATTGGAAATTGAACTGGAAATTGATTTGGCGCGTAACTTACGAATAATATACAACCCAAATAAAACATCAAATGGATGAGTATACAACGCAAACTGTTTTTATCGAACTGAAAATTCAGTTGCCGCGTAATCTATGGAGAATCTACAACCCAAACAAAACAACAGATGAATCAAGTATTCAACGCAAAACGTTTAAATTGAATAGAAAATTGGTTTGGCGCATAAATTACAAAGAATCTACAGACCAAATGAAACAACAAATAAATTAGAAATAAGTCGCAAAATTCATTTATCGAATCACAAAATTGAAAGTGAAGACGTTCCTGAATCGATATATCGTTAGGTGAGTTATCGTGATCGATCGACTAGTCTTTGCTCAAGTCTTATTTATATCAATTTGGGGGGGGGGGGGTATTTTATTTTCAAAAATCAATATCTCCTGTATCCTGTCACCGTTGAATGTCGTGTTAAGTTTTCTGGGGTTGATTTTGTGTAAGCTAACTATACACAAATTATTTCTTCAGGCCTCAGGTACCCTTTAAATGTACTTGTAGTTCTAGAACAACAAACGAGCTTGTGGTTAACGCCGAAACCACGAGCAACGGGTGGTCCTCCGTCGCAGTGTGGACAGAATAAACTTTAAGTTTCGCAAGCTTGTAGTTAGCGATGACGTCGCTGTTCATGTTATACTTCCAGGTCATACGTGTACTGTACACACAATCGGCAGTATCTACTTCCGGGGTCAACCACAACGACCGCTTGGCTTGTAGTTTCAGCTCGTTGTTTCGGGCTCGTGTGAACCCTCGTTGCGGTGAGAGAGTCGTGGTTTCGTTAACTTAAAGTTTCGAAACCACAAGTTCTGTATGAACGTAGCTATAAATAATGTCGCTATATGTTGATCTACTCAAGACCAGCAAATCCCTGCATGATCGTTTCCGCAGAGGGCCTATCGGCGGGGACCTTGTTAAAGCAAGGTGATATGATGGTTTTGATTCTTTCATCCAGCTCATCTAAATAAGGTGGAGCAGGAGTGTTGCTACTAAAATGCTGGAGGAGATGGATGTCGGTCCACTCGACCGGCCACACTCTCTTTGCTGTGAACAACTCAAAGAGAGTACAAGCAATAGACCAGACATCGAAAGCTGGAGATGCATCCATAATATTCTTTACTGTATCCTTCATCATTCCTTCTGGCGGCGAGTATTTTTTTGTACCACAGCTGGGAATGAGACTGGGTGAGTCCATGACCCTTCGTTTGTTGTGCGCGAGACCGAGATCACACAAGTATGCCTTGCCTGTGTCTGTTTCCAGCTACAAAGAGTAACACGTAATAAATCATGATGTGAAAGACAAATGCAAATGATTATGCACTGTCTGGAGAGACTCTAGTAAGATAATAGTTTTTACCTGTGCGCATTGACCGTGCACAAAAACAGGTGATTTTGTTCGTGAACAATACTCTGCCCCACCAATGCTTTGTCTATTTCGAACGAATCGACGCCTCTGGGTAGCAGTACTTAAATTTCTCCGTACCCTTTTCTTCAGTTTTGAAACTGACTTGGGCCCTCTTGCATAAAAAGTGGCGTTTAATCGCATCTCAAAAAATTAAACGCAACTTGATTTTCAGCCAATCAGGATCGCGTATTTGGGATTTGCGTTTAATTTTTTGAGTTGCGATTAAACGCCACTTTTTATGCAAGAGGGCTTTGGATAAGAAGAATATTGCTGAATTCATGTGAAGAAGTGACCGATTTAATGTGTGCTTTTTGACGGTCATTACTAACATTGGAATGGGGAAAAGGTAATATATTTTATAGATTTTATAGATTACGTAACATATGGCATGTAGATGGTATTTTATTCGAGAAATAACTATATGGTTGTTTTCATATTTTGGTGACTCACTTTTTTCTGAAACCCCTGACACACTTTTTTGCCATTCACTTTGTACACGGGGCTTTTTTTTTCTTCATGAGATAGTTTCTGTGATTGGCTTTCTTGCTATTCATTAGCTATCTACTTGATTTTTCATTAAGTGAAGGCTTGGTCTGATTCCGTTTCTATGACAGGCTGTTTTGCTATTGAATATTAATTAGATATCTAATTGATTTTTCAAAACAAGTTTGTGGTCATCTTTAGGTGGCGCGATAAATGCGATCAACTTTAAAAGGGTTCCTGAAAATGACTCTTTTAGCAAGAAAATTTTAAAATGAGTCAACTGTGTGATCTTTGAGGTGTGTATTTTGATTTGTTAATATTGAAATGTTATGAAACTGACGTATATTTGTTCTCAGGACCATGTTTTGGGGGCAGACAGGGTTTGAACTTTCTTTTTCAAGTTCAGCGATAATGACTGCAGCTAATTCAAAATATGATCGTATTTATCACGCGACGAAAAGAGGACCACAAACTTGTTTTGAAAAATCAATCAGATACACTGTAGCTAATAAATATTCAATAGCAAAGAGAAATCACAGAAACGGAATCAGACCAAGCCCCTCCTAATGAAAAGTTAATTAGATGGCTAATGAATATTTACTAGCAAGAAAGCCTATCACAAAAACTGTCTCATGAAAAAAAAGCCCCGTGTACAAAGTGAATGGCAAAAAAGTGTGTCAGGGGTGTCAGAAAAAAGTGGGTCACCAAATGGAAACACCCTAACTCTATGCAATATTACTTTAGGGCGATGTTTCCGTTTACATTGCATACAACAACATGATACTGTCAGTACAGACTTTTACATAGGATACTATATTTGAATAAGGATTTTGTAAAGATGGAAATAATTTTATATAGGAACCGTTCTTTTTGTGGAAGAGAAGAAGAAAATATGGTGCATTTTTTTACTCATTAACGTGAGCAAATGATTTGGAGCTGTTTGACCGACTGTTTACACGATGTAACACGATGCAGAATACAGTTATCATTACTACATATTTTGGTAGGTTTCATAGAAAAACGAAATGATGCTTTAAACTGTTCAATAATTTGGACCAAACAACAATTATATTTACCTCGTATACTAAAAACTTTGCGGCTTTCCAGACAATTAAGCAATACATATCAGGAATTGTTACGTAAATGAGAGGCAAGTTAGTATACTTACAAACAAAACTGACAAATTGACAAATTTTGAGAGAATTTTGATTGTTTAGTATAATTTTTACTGCAATTCCCAAACCATTCTCTTTCATATTATTATGTTGATATTTTTTGGTATTATTCATTATGTATGTTCTGTATTCAAAGCATAATCATTTTGTTGCAAATTCCACCATTCTATTATTAACACGATAAAAACTATTTTCGAAAAATCAACTGAAGGCAATTTCAATAGCCCTGTCTATCACCTTTAGAAATGTGCGAACATTACAATTGCGTATTACGTAATTCGAACCTGATTTCTATGGGCAGTACAATAGGCCTTTGAAATTGCCCTTGAGTTTATTTTTCGAAAGTGGTTTTGATCGTGTTTATCTATCATTTATTTATTATTTATTATTTATTTCGAAAACTATACTTTTCAGAGAATAACATTATGTAAAAGTTATTTTGATGCAATATACATTAATCTTTGATATTCAATTCTGTTTTTCAGAGAATGCTTTAAAATAAATTGGCCTGTCGGATCAGGCCCCCCCTCCCCCTCAAAAAAAAGAAAGAAAATTGTCAGCTAATTTTCGCCATCTTTGCCGAAAAGGTAATAATGATAAAGAGAGTAGAGACTAGTGGCCTACAATATAAATCCGAGCCTTTAGGGATTTTTCAAAATTATCAATACTGATTTATGCAATACTTTTTTAGGATACGAAATGCGAGCGTTTCCATTTTCCATTTTAATATTTTATCAGGTTCTCGCAGCTCTCCTCCGTTTTATAAACATATTTAAAAACATTTACATCATCATTTCATGCTATTGAGACCGTGACTGAGCTTTCTTCTTTTGTTTTCTCATCTTATCAATGATCTTACCGTAACTGTGCAAAAAATTAAACTCTAAGAACGAGTGCTTCAATTTTCAGCAGCGAACAAAGATAAATACTGTATTCTAGATTCACGAGCTGTGATTGTCTATTGTTTTTCATCACTACTACTGTCGTAACTGAAACTAAATTTATTTAGTCGTAAATGAAATTATACGATATTAAAAGAAATCATAATATAAGACCTTTGTACTTTTGAATTGAATATATATAATTCTGATTAGTTTTAAAGTACTGGAGAAGAAGATTGGTTGAAATTAAACACTGTCTTTTAGAAGTCAATAATTGTAATTGACAAGAGGATATTTCTAGTATGATACCAACCATGATGTTATCTGGCTTGACGTCTAGATGAAGGATGTTGCCGTAGTGGAGGTATGTGATAGCAGAAAGAATATTATGCGATACACTGATCTTCTGCGCCCGGGAAAGTTGATGTTTACTCTGTGAGTTTGAAGAATAATTACATAACATAACTATGCAGTTGTACTTTCGCACGTTATAATAACAACAGTAATAAAACTGTGGTATTATTTACCCAGGTTACCTTCGTCATTATTAATACTAGGCCCTGTTTCATTAATAAATATATATAACTGTAAAGAAATAACATATACAACAGCTTTGACAACTCTCGTGGAAATAAATACAATGTGAAAAGAAATGAGTGAATAATGGTTGCGTATCTTAAATCAAAGTTCCCCAGAGCTGTCCTCCTTTTCTGAAATTTTTGCAAAGGTTGAAAAAATGTCTCCGCCGGGAATCGAACCCGGGTCGTTGGCTTAGAATGCCATTGCCTTAACCACTAGACCACGGAGTCGGGCCAGTGGTTTCGGCGACACCAGATTCAATTGACCCACAGATTGACAAATCTTCAACTTTATTAATTAATTCCTTTGTCGGGGGCAGGTGAGTTTTGAACAAAGACAAGCCACATGCCTCAGCTGGATCCAAGCGAATGCTTTGAGATACATGTATACATCAGTCAGTCTGTGGGTCAACAGACCGGTTCTGTAATGTATACAAATTTATGCACACTTCTTCTCTGAAAACATAATGACGAGCTATTCCATTAACATGCTATTTATAAATGAGCCTCAATGCTTGGAATTCAGTTTGCATACATTACTTGTTGCTATGTCCGGCAAACCTCCGGCAAGCTTTCAGGTTGTCAAGAACAACCTTTGTTTGAAAGGTATGTATAAAATTTGCATACATTACCAAAGCGGTCTATTGAATCTGGAGTCGCCGAAACCACTGGCCCGTCTCTGTGGTCTAGTGGTTAAGGCATTGGCGTTCTAAGCAAACGACCCGGGTTCGACTCCCGGCGGAGACATTTTTTCAACCTTTGCAAAAATTTCAAAAAGGGAGGACAGCTCTGGGGAACTTTGATTTAAGATACGCAACCATTATTCTCTCATTTCCTTTCACACACACACACACATATATATATATATATATATATATATATATATATACTAGCTGAAGCAGCCCGTGGACATATCATCCACGGGCGCTAGCTGTGTTTATGATTAATCACAGTACCGTATATTTATCACAATAATCAAGTGAATAAAGAAAAAAAGTCGGGTAATGTGTTATTTTATTACCACGAAGTATTTACAACATGTGAGTATGTGTTATTCATCCAAATCTTGCATGAGTTCTGTAGAAAATACATTTTCATCTTGATGAAGACTACATGACGATTGTTTTACTTTATGAATGACTGAAAAATGATATTTATTTATGTTACGTCGGCCCTGTGGCCTGTGGATGACACACGATCTCATTTACACCTGGGCGGGATTCTCGCACACAGAGCATGAATACATAATTATGTTCGAATAGTGTATCCATGAATAGAGCTAGAGTGAGCGATTTGATCTTGCCATGTTTCTGTGGTTTAATACTCAGAGAAATTAAGGCCATAAAAACATAACATGCATAATTAGCGGTACGTCCCTTGTAAAGGATGCAAAAATTAGAAAAAAAATGATTTTATTGTCATTTTCTTTTCAGGGGGATTATGGCCCCTTATAAGTCTTGGGAGGACCGACGGATTGACCTTTCCCTACCGTACCCCCTCCCCCACCCCATCGGCCTCCCGTCACCCCCAGCGCGAGGGTTAGTATCCTATACGTATTCATATGATAGTGGAAATATTTTCGAAGGAAATTTTGGTGGGGGGGGGGGGGGGAGGGCTCCATCTTTACACCGTGGCAACCGATATTCCTAAGTGAAATAAAGAGTCCTAAAATATGAAGTGGAAGACCCCCCCCCCCCCATTTTTTTTTTTTTTTACATCTAACAGTTACGTGTTCCTCCCGGCTTCACCCTGTCTCATTGAACATCAACCCCCACAAAAAACAACAACAAACAAAACAACTGTATCACAGAAAGAAATAAGTTCAACTAAGAAACAGCCCCCCCCAAAAAAAAAAAAAAAAAAAAAAAAAAATTACCAACAAACAAACAAACAAAACAAAACAAAAAATCCTGAAAGTTCAATTTATAAAGTAATGGAATGCTTGCAAAAATCAAACTTCCAAAGGAGCCGAATTTTCACAAATAAAAGGCAGAAAAGGTTACAGGCACCTGAATCGATCCGAATCGATCGCGACGACCGCCCCCTCCCCCCCCCCCCCCCCCGATGTTTCATTGAGGCCTGTACATCATCCGCGTAATACATCTAACAATTACATGTTCCTCCCGGCTTCACCCTGTCTCATCGAACATCAACCCCCACAAAAAAAAAAAACAAGCAAAGAACATACAAAACAATTGTATCACAGAAAGAATTAAAAACAGCCCCCCCCAAAAAAAAAAAAAAAAAAAAAAAATCTACATATTTCAAAATAGAGACATTTTGTAAAGGAGAACGACAGTCATTGGTGTAGAGGACAAAAAGTATGGCAGAGAGCACACAACCTTGAGGTGAGCCTGTATTGGTCACTGAGGGCTCACTTACAGCATTCTGCACGCAGTCCCTCTGGATTCGATTTTGGAGGACGTCAATTATCCATAGTATGAGAGATGATTTAACTTCAAGGCTTATCAACTTATCGACAAGTCGATGAGGCTGAATAGTGTTGAAAGCTGAAGAAAAGTCCACGAACAATGTACGCGCGTACTATTTCGTCACATCTGTATGTTTGTAGAGTAGGTGAGTCAAAATAAATATAGCATCTTGAACGGACTTCTTGGGCTGGTGAGCGTACTGATGAGGATCAATCAGCTCCTTTATTGGCTGAATTAAAAACTTCAGTATGATCCGTTCGAAGCATTTCATGGCTACCGAAGTTAATGCTACTGGGCGATAGTCGTTGAACTCGGATGGACGAGGCTTCTTAGCCACAGGAATAACCATGGATGACTTCCAACAGCAGGGTATTCGTTTCTGATCGAGCGACATTTGAAACAAGGAGCAAAAGGGAGATGCCAGCTCTCTCGCACAATTACGTAATACTTTCCCGCTGATCGAGTCTGGCCCAGATGCCTTCCTCGTTTTAATTCTGTTGAATTGAAGGTACACATCTCTCTCCTCAGTCTTAGCGGGATCATCCTGGGAACGGAGTAATTCTTCCTTTTGCGCTTTGATGACGTCACTGAAGTCGCGAGTGTCGAACCGACAGTAAAACTCGCGATCATTAAAGGGTCATCAACATTGTCGAACGATTGGTTCTGTCGTGGTGCGTAATCGGTCATAGTCTGTAAACATTGCCATGCCGCTCGGGGATTGTTACTTTGAAAGTGACTTTCCAACTTTTCTTTGTGCTCGAGTTTTGGGGTGTTTATTTCTCGACGCATTCTAGCATGAAGTGACTTTAGCTTTTGTCGATCATCAGCAGCAAAAGCGTCCCTCCTGGCTTTGATTGTTTCTTTAACATTCTTTGTGATCCAAGGTTTATCATTCGGGTATATAGAAACTGTCTTACTTTGAACATATAGATCTTGACAAAAGATGACATAGCCGTTAACCGCATCTGTAACTTCATTTATGTCATCTGATGATTCAAAGAAGACATCCCAATCGGTAATTTGAAAGCACGTTCGGAGTTTCTCGATCGTCTCATTGTCCCACACTTGCACAATTCTTTTTTGTACTTTTTGAGTTTTTAGCTTCTGGCTGTATGTCGGCTGAAGGTGAATGACGGTGTGATCCGACATCCCTATCCCGGGTCGGACTACTGTTTTGTAGGAGTCTTTAATGGAGCAATAACACCTGTCCAAAATGTTATCCCCTCTAGTTGGCTTATCAATCACTTGACTGTAGTTAGGCAACAAATGCTCTGGACGACAATTATTAAAATCACCAAGTACAATTTTTGGGGAATCGGGTGATTCGGCTTCAATTTCTCTCACTTTGTCATGAATGAGCAGTGCAGCTTGATTTTCATTAGCATCGGGGGCGATGTAGACTAGAAATATATATCAGGGCATACAGAAAACATCGATTTTTCTTTCCTAAATTGTCTTTTAAAGTTCAGAATAAGAAAATTTCTAAGCCTTTTCATGACTCTCAAAAAACTTTGTTAATACCAGTCAGAACAAATACAAATTCTTGTCAAGTCTGAAATTTGCACCCTTTCAAACAAGTAGCTACTGATCACTCAGGCGTAATAACTTGTTAGATATTGGGGTATTATTTCAAAGAAGTGACCCTGAGCTATCCAGAAGAATGAAAATTAATAGTGGAAATATTCTAAAATATGTATTTTGAGAGACTTTTCCCACCTGTTAACTTTTTAGGTTCAATAGCGACTTGAATAGACCTACACCTCCTTCGCGTCCAAAAACTGTTAACATAGTTCCGGCAATGTCATCGTACAGTATGATGTCTGACCCTTATCGGTGGGACATCTGGGCAATGCATTCATTTGTTTCAAAAAGAAGCAATTGCTCGATCGATACGAAAAGGACCATCTGCCAGTTGCACCCCGCCCCCGGAAAAAAAAATGACAGTTACCAGAGTTATACTGTACACGTCATATAGAACAAATAGGCAAACCGATTGTATATGCGAGGCACATAGAGAATTAGTTATCAATTACTATGCTCTTTATAAATTGAACGCTATTATCATTATTAATGATTCATTAAAAAATATATGTGGAGTGTACATATCATAATTAAAAAAAAAAACAAAGCTACGGCAAAGAAAGGTGTCTTCAGAGCTTTCTTAAACTTATTGAAAGAAATTATATTCCTGATTGTTATGGGTAGAGAATTCCACAGAACAGGAGCTGATGTTTTAAGGATCGCTTTCCACCATCAGGATTATGTTTTGTCGAGGACCGCGGATGTATCTGGCATGCCTACATGGTGTTGGAACAAATTTAATCTGACTTACTTCAAATATGACTTTGCGCAAATCCATCCCTCTGATAAATTGCATGACAATACATGTTTTGTTTTCCACGAAGCCGACTTCCATCAGCTGAACGATACACGGATGTCGAGCACTCCTTATAAAAAAATAAACGATTTGCAAATATAAACAAGATATGAAAAATAATGACTTGCCTGTTCTCTCTCTCTTCTTCTCCTCTATCGCTATATACTCGCTCTCTCTCTCCATTTGTACGTACCTTCAACTTTAATGTCTCTACTTATTTACCTTTCGCTACTGGGTATGATCAGAGCCATCCATACACAGAATTTGGCCAACTCGGTTTCAGTTGGGCACAACATGGCGAATATTTCTTTGTTACATGCTTGCCTAACAAAGCAACATGCCGCCATATTGTTACCCACTGGAGCAGAGTTGGCCAAACTCTATGCATGGATGGCACTGGGTATGATAATGTTGGAGCGCCAGCAGCGTCATGACATTGACGGACATGAACACTATACAAGAAGGCACCATTATTACTGTTATTATTAAGCTACGATAAAACGCTAATTCATTGATTTTCATTAGTGAGAGTTTGAAGTTCAAGTCTAAAAAGGCTATTTTCTTTATCACGATTCAGAGATTGACAAAAGGCGTGCGGACTGATGGACGAACTGACATGCCTTAAAAAGAGACATAGCAGGCTGAAATGGGTCATCACCCCCCTCCCACCCATTTCAATATTATCCAAATAATATACAGTATAATAATATATCAGTGAGGGCGTTAGTAAGAATTATCCACATGAGGTAACTTTGGAACAGTCCGACACTCTATACAACAGCATAGAGTGTTTGGACTATTTCGAAGGTACCGAGGGTGGATAATTAATGCCCAAACACATTATGTGTCCAATTTGTTTTATGAAATTGTGGCGTGGATCCTTGTCACTTGATAAATGACTTAAAAATTTCACATCTCTAGACTCGACTGACAAGGTTACCGGCCGGTCTTTAAAAAATTCTAATGGCCGGTCATCAGTCATGAGCACATTCTAATGACCAGGGCCCCGTTGCATAAAACTTACCATTAATTGCCATCAGTGGTAACTCTCATGGAAACCTTGATTTCGATTGGCTGTTGAGTGATGTTACCATGGTAGTTACCACTGATAGCAGAGTTACCATTGATAGTAAGTTTTATGCAACGGGGCCCAGTTGCGCGTTAGGAAATTAAACGCCTGGTCACATGTCCGCGCTCAGCCAATCATTATATGAAGATCTAAGCCATTCTGAAAAAGCATTTCATTTCTATTTCAACTCTTATATAAACGTACATATGTACTGCCACCTCTTTATGTATGTCTCCTTGTGTTGAAAGGAATTTTAGAGCTACTACTGTTCCTCTCCAAAGTCCTCTCCACACTGCCCCGAACGATCCACTGCCAATCAGCTCTTTCTTTGTCACTTCCTTGGTAATATCCTTGATAACGTTCGGAGCAGCTGTGAGGAAAAGAAGCTTTCTTAATATCAAATACATAATGGTAAAAATGATCGTGTTTATTAAATAGCACTGATAATCACAAAAAACAACAACAATACAATATTATTCTTTGATACGATTTAACGACTACATGTACACAGATAATCAAGGCTACATGTACTTCAAAGTTTAAAGATAATGAATGTTTCTGACGCTTTAGTCATTCTACAGGAAAACAGGTACAGGAGAACTGGTTCGACATGTCCGAAAGCTGCATCATTAGCAGTTCAGGTTTGAGGGACAACAAGCATGGTGGAAGCAGAAAAGCATAGTGAGCCATGCTTTTTGAAGTGAAAATTCCTCAAAAGGATGGTCATATTGTTACGTCTGTAAATGGAAATGAAATCGCTATGGTTTCTCATTTCAAAGTTTGGTATGTATAAAAATGACATTTCTTGGGGAAAACTCGACCATTTGAATGGAATGCCATAAATTTAAAGTAAAATACACATTTTTTTTTTTTTTTTTTGAATGATATTTTATTTCTTCCTCTTGACAAATTCACAATTCAGCAAAAATTATTACAATAACAAAGAATGAGTTCATAATCATACAGAGTTCTTCATAAATTGCATAACGAACAAAATACGTTTCAAAATAATTATTGTACATTTCCTTTTCTAAAAACAAAGATTTTTCAAACAAAGAACTTTCATCGATCTCTAAAAATAGAAAGAGAGAGAGAAAAAAAAGAAATATGGGTAATTATACTTTCCCATCCATATAACTTTTAAATTAAACTTCCATTATTCATGCTCTTAGAGGAAGGTATGATTTTTTTTTTTTTTTTGTTTGAATGATATTTCTTCCTCTTAACAAGTTCATAATTCGAAACAATTATTACAATAACAAAGAATGAGTTCATATTCATACAAAACACTTTATGAATTACATGAATAACAAATCACATGAATAACAAAAGTTTCAAAAGAATGATTGTTCATTTCCTTTAAAAACAAAAACAAAAACAAAAACAAAAATTTTCAAAGAAATATTTCAAAAATTACATCGATCTCTGAACATATTAAAAAAAAAAAAAAAAAGGAATATAGGTAATTATACTTTTCCCATCCATTAACTCTTAAATCAAATTCTCATTCTTCATGCTCTAAGAGGAAGATATTAAATATTTAGCCCCACCTTATCTCACATCAGCAAACACCTAAACACACACACTTCTGTCCCCCCCCCCCTCCCCCCGCTCATACACACCAAAACACATCTTCTCACGTCATCACCCCCCCCCCCACACACACACACACACACACACACACACACACATAGCATGCATCCTGTTCCGGTTCATCTGCCTGTAAAGAACAAACAAAAAAAAAACAAACAAAAAAAAAAAAAACACATCTCTGGTATTAAAGTAAAAATGCATTGATTTGTTCCCACTTCCGTAAGTGCACCCCCAGTTTCCCCTTTTTGAACGCTATTTTATATTCCTCATCTCTGTATTCTTTCACCATATGTGTCACTTTCTGTACGGTTGGCAAAGTTCCCTGTTTTCTTGAATTGAAAATAATATACTTTACAAGAAATATAATACAATTTATCACAGATACTCTTGTAGTATTACCAGAAATTCCCATAAAAATTGTTTTCCAAGTATCACTACGAAGTTCATTCAGATGTAATCTTTTAATCACCTCTTGCCATAATCTCTTAACTTCAGGGCAATCTAAAAATAAATGTTGGTAAGACTCTACTTCTTTTTTGCAAAAGGAGCAAAAATGATCTGTCTCGAAACCAAATTTAAAAAGCTCCCTTTTCGTGTATACAGCCCCTTGTAGTTGTTTATATTGAAATTCTCTTTGTTTATTACATAGCATTGCACATTTCAATCGCATGAATACTTCTCTCAATTCCCTTCCTCCTAGATCGTATTCACAGGGACCATCTTTAACATGAAATATGTAATCGTTTTGAAATTTTTCAATAAAGTGGTCATATACTCGTCTAGACTTTATATCCAAAAGTTTCTGCACACGTCCAAATATCATCAATTCAATTTCAAAATTTTCCGTATCTACTTCCATGAAATCACCTTGTATCCACTCTTTTCTGATTACTGAAAATATCTTTTGAATTCTAAGCAAAATTTCAGATGAAAATGGACATGTGTATCCAGGGACAGCGCCCTCTCACCTGTTGGTTTAGGCATGCCATCTTTCGTTGGTCTTGGAGATACTGAAGTTCCAAGGCCACTGTCTGAGGGTTTTCCTTCATTGGGTTCCACTGCAACGGGTTGCAATGGTTTTTTATTCTTACTAGCTATAAACCGCAGAATACGCTTCAGCTTTGGGTTCTTGAGTAAATCAAGGGCCGTATCACCACGTTCATCTCTGAGGTGAAGATTAGCGCCATGTTCTACCAAGAAGCACAAGAGTGCGGCTTGAGGCGTTTCAACCCCGTTTAGCCTGTATTCATTTTGTAGCTGTAGAAAAAGTAGAAAAAGAATGTCGGAATCTTTTCAGTTTTTATTACTGACAATTTTCGTAAAATAAAAATGAATAGCGTAAGGAGGAACCTTAATTTAGCGCCCGCACCATCATTCTCTCATTTCTCTTCCTGAAAAGTGACAAAATTTTCCGTCGGGATGGGTTGTCAGAGGGCCCCTAAAAATTGGGGCAAATTTTCTTACATTGGTATTGTAACTTACCTAGGGTGCAATTTGGTGTCAAATGATCATTTCAATGATAATTTCTTAAATTATATTGCTTTCTCAAAAGTAGTCAAATGATACTGTCAGGAATTCCCATTGTGCATCTGCGCCTGTTTGACAAGGCATAACAGAGAGCTTGCAAGGTATTTGTGTAATCAACACATGAACAGATGAATGGTAGATTTCAGAATGGCAGCCACATAGCCTAGATACTTAAGAAGCACTTTGGTGTTTTTTTCAGGGGTGTGTTATACCCCCTTCCCGACGGAATTTTTTGTCAGTTTTTATATTTTTGTAATGCACACCAATGTTTCTTCCTTCTGACAAAATTTGGTGCATGGGCCTTAAGGGGAAGAATTTCCCCCAATTTTTAGGGGCCGTCTGACAACCCATCCCGACGGAAAATTTTGTCAGTTTTTGTGTTTTGGTAATGTATAGTCATAAATACACCTTCCTTCTGACAAAGTTTGGCTCATATGTTAGATGGGTTAAAATCGACCCGACTTGAGGGCCCATGGTGGGGGGGGGGGGGGGGGGGGGGGCTCTAGGGGCAAAAACTGGCGGCTTCGTTCGAGCTGACAACCTTTCTGTGAATGACATGGATGGTCTAAGTAACTTTAAGGGATCAGAATCATATGTAAAATGGGGTGACTATACATCGGAAAAAGCTCCCAGTCTATATTATCACTGCAACTTAAACTAAATTGGTCCTCATCAATCAAATGAAATCTGGGCAGATCTTTGTTCCGACAGTCACTGAACATGCTGAATGTCGCCGTTGTTGTTGTTGTTTTTTTTTTTTTTTATTATTTGACTGGTGAAGTAGTTCAGGCGACACTAGCTTGCGCCATAACTGCGCAAGAGAAACAGCTGATGGAATGACCTATATATTGGATTCAAGATAATTTTCAGCCACTCGGGCTCGGGAGAATTTGATTGGTGGCTGCCCCGTTCCATTGCGGGAGTAACATGAGATAGCTGACTTGTTGCTATGTTCGCCGTACGCGTCAAAAGAAATGATTTCAGGGAACAACTGGTAGTCGGAGGGAAATTAGTTTTAAATATATATATATATATATATATATATATATATATATATATATATATATATATATCTTACTTATATATATGTATCTTACTCTGAAAAGTGTGATGTCACAGACTTTATTTTCCTCTCAGAGGGATTTATTTTTTACAATTATGCTTAATCACATGAAGTGCTCTTGACCAATCCAATGAGAAGAAATTTTTCATTGAGGTATATGAATGAATATAATGATGATGATGATAATAATAATAATAATAATAATAATAATAATAATAATAATGATATTGATTAAAAAATAATAATATAATCATTATAGCAATAAACACTCTTTTATGTTAATGCTTAATAGTAGATGATTAATCAAATTCTTTATCGAGATGTTCCTGGATTAATGACGCCTCTTATTTCGATCTATGAGATATGAATAAGTGAACAATGATGTATAAAAATACCTTTGCGAGGGTAGGCGAAATCTGAATTTCACTATCGGCATCATCGGTCTCGTGTCTTTTCACAGCTAAATGTAGGCATGTCGTTTCGTCATCAACGTGAGCATTGACATCGGCACCTTGTTCGATCAGCTCCTCCATGACGTCTGTTCTACCACGTCCGATTGCCATGTACAATGGGGTGCCTTTCCCGTGAGCTTCAAGTTCCATGTAGCAGTTCCCCTAGTTTGAAATTTTTTTAGTTGACTTTTTCAGACTTTATAAGTATTTATTTCCCACTCGTACACATTTAAATGCGTATCAATGTTTAGAATTCAATAGTACTATAAGAAAAAGGAGGTGAAATGCCGAGAATGCTCGTGACCTGTGTTCGTTACGCCGTGGCGTACATGGCGTAGGAAGACATTTCAGGGATTACATTACTCATTAGTCTGATCGATTATGCCGCCCACATTTACCTCTGTGATTAGTAGGCGGGCGGTGTTGTTATTGTTGTATGCGGCGGCGATGTGAAGAGCAGTGTAACCATCCTGCTTGCAAGTGATATCGACAAGAGATGGAATCTTGTTGATGAGGATACGTATGGCTCTGATAAAAAAGATTGAAAAAAACATTCAAGGATCAGGTAATGACCTTAAGAGCTCACTCTCCTTTCTAGGTATCATTTATTTGTGGTTTTATCAGGGTAGCACTGTCAGTTACAAAACTGCTATCCCCAAGGGCAGAAATTACAGAAAATTAATCAATTGCCCGGTCAATAAAAACATCTGCCTGATTTGAGCTCTATGTAAAGACCAATAGTCAGAAGAAGTATTGGCCACACATTGAGAAATTTTTAGTAAATTAAACTGTAGACCCATTCAGTGGCGCAAATCCATTTTGAAATTTTTTTTTTTTGGGGGGGGGGGACATTTGCCTCCAAAATTCTCTGACAAGCAAAAAAAAAAGAAAAAAAAAGGTTATTCAAAAAGGTGGGGGGGGGGGGACATTCGCCTATTTTCCAAAAGGTGGGGGGGGGGGGACATGTCCACCTGTCCCCCCCTGGATTTGCGCCCATGGACCCATTCCAAAAAAAAATATGTCATCAACAGAACGTTAAACTCGGTCTGATGTTTTCACCTTATAGAGGGTTCTCTTAATAACGGATCAACCTGTATAATATGTTTGGTTTTTTTTTAAGTCGTTTTGCGTTACGTATCTGTTTATTTATGTATTTTTTTTAACTTGTAGGTATGTGTATTTGGTTAATATAAGAGTAAAAGAGTATAATAGAGTACAAAGACTTTCAGGACTTTCCATATAATTATACATAACAAATTCATATTGTATAGAAAAGTGGTTTGCTTAATGTCCCATTAATGGGATTTCATAAAGTTTATATTCATAGACATTAAATTTCTCTGTAATTTGCAAATCATCTGTTTAAATTGAAGGTTGTGTACTGGAGGTAAAGGTGAAGAATAATTAGTTTTTCTAAATCTTTCTAGTTCTATAGAAAAGAATGCCATGTTACCAAGCATACTCAGAGCCTGAGTTGGTGCAGTACGTATACTACATCGTTCACCATCGCCCTGTGTGTACTGTGTGCACAACGTGCGGCTTTGCGCATGAACGTTTGGCTTAGTTTTAATGGAGTCGGCAGTAAATCTCAGTGTATTTCAAATTGCAACCGCTGATGAAAATCGACTTTGTGTCTATACACACTTAATCTTTACATTTATATTTTCATTTGAAACTTTCAGCTCTGTTTTTGTAATATAGCATTCAAGAATTGATGTACGATTCAGCCGACGGGACAGAATTTTAATTTGATTTAATTTAATCTCAATTCATTTCGTTTATTTGACCAACGTACACTGTGCACGGATAATTATTTTGCTCATATATTCCGGTTGCAATGTTACACTCTTAAAAAAGTTGGGCAAAAAAATGCCCAATTTTTAACCAACACTGGGCAACATACTGTCCACACAACTTTTGGTTAAAATTTGCCCAACTGATGTTGGGCAATCCATTTACTATGTTGTTGGGCAAATTAAATTGCCCATCAGTTGGTGACCCATTAGATTTTACCCAACTCTACAATTGCCCAACTGTTGGTTATATTCTCAGTTGGGTAATTATTGCCCAACCAATCTTACCCAATAGGATTGCCCAACCCTCTATTTGTTCAGCTGTTTGGTAACAAATATCATGTGGTTGGGCAAATTCAGCTGCCCAATTTATTGTTTCCTTTTTCCTCCAACCTAGGTAAAAAAAAATGAAATCTGCTTGTTACGTCCTTCTGGGTCTTAACCTAATCAATCCTAACCTATCCTATTTTAAGCTATCCTATCCTATATCTTAACCTATCCTATCCTAGTCCTATCCTATCCAGTTAGTGCAAACTAGTGCAAGCTCTTATATACCCCTTATATTTTTTTATGCATTCGGTGACAGTTAGTAAATCGGGCCACCCCAAACCATACGCTACTAAAAATTCATGAATATTCATATAAGTGTTTTCCCCAATATTGGGTAAAAATATTTACCACAAGTTGGGCAAAAGCGAATTTCTAACCAACCATCAGTTACCCAACAAAATTTACCCAACTGGCAAAGGAAATGTGACAAAATTACACAACTACAGGGCAACAAGTACCCAACCCATAATTACCAAATACTGTAGGTAAATATATGCCCAATATTTATGTAAAAAGTATTGACCAATATTGGTTACACCACTCGAGTGTCCAGTTGGTTAATAATAGCCCAGAATTGGGAATATTTTTAACCAACCAGCAGTTACCCAACTAAATTTACCCAACATTTTAAGAGTGTACCTATTGGCTTTATTAATAGACAAACCATACGATATTGCAAAAAATGAAGAAGAAAATACAGAAGAAAGGATCAAATTAGGATGATGCTAATAGTATCTTGGATGGATCCCTTTGTATATACCTTTTCCCCCTAAAATTGACAAAGGAAATATAATATATTTACTCCACTTGGTCCATTTTAGCGGCAAGATGTAGTGGATTAAAATCCCCGTTGTTACGAATGCGTGGATCAATTTCTTTTGACTGAATGAGGAGTTGCACGATTTTCACATGCCCCTTGAACATAGCGAAATGGAGTGCTGTATTTCCATCATCATCCTGCAAGAAAAAAAGACAAAACATAAAGGTGCGAATTCACAAAGGAGGTTTGGTTTAAACCATGGTGTAAACCACCTCCTGGGTTTTTTCAACGTACGTGCGCAAGGAATCCGATCCAATCATATATTTTCTTTGAGCGCGCGCATGGGCAATGAGCATTTTTCATTTTATTCAAATATTTTGTGGACTATTTTGAGTCAATATTTCAACTTCCCGTTAATATAGTGCTTGACATAAATGACTAAATCCTTAAGTAGACAAAAAATTATATACCTGTACCCAATAAAATGGGTATTTTCTGAAAGCTTACACTTCCTACTTGACTAGGAAATGTAAAATTCAATTTGGATTTTAGTTTTGTAATTCAATACCCCACTGCCTCCCCCCCCCCCCCCCCCCTTTGATACAGGGTCCACCCGGTTCCAGTATCCAATTGGTCAACTGGTACTGAAATTAAGTTTTCAAAGTACCGATCGAGTTGAGGATGTAACATCAAGATTTCGTAAATCTGTTTACTTTCTACCACCGAAGCTTTTAACACCATCATTTCCTTACCTGGGCATTTCTATCACACCCTGCTTGAAGGAGTACTGAAGCACAGCCTTCACGATTAAGCAAAGCAGCAACTTGAATCGGAGATCTACGTTCCTCATTGGCCAAGTCTGGATCGGCGTGGAGGTCCAACAAGTACTCTACTATTTCTGGTTGGTCTCTGAAAAACAAGTTTCAGTAAAAGTTCGAGATGAAAATTTGGAGGCCCCAAGACCCGAATTCACGAAAGAACGAAGTTTGTATGAGTATACATTACCAAAATACAAAAACTGACAAAATTTTCCGTCGGAATAGGGTTGTCAGATGGCCCCTAAAAATTGGGGTAATTTTTTTCCCCTTAAGGCCCTCTGACCAAATTTTGTCTGAAGAAAGAGGTATGGCTGTTAATTACAAAATTATGAAAAGTGACAAAAATTTCCATCGGGAAGGGGGTGCAACATTCCCTTGAAAAAACAAACAAACAACAAAGTACACTTTAATTATTAACATTTTATCGGCCTACTTGTACTTTAAGATCAAGCACAAGGAGTTTGTTTGTTGTTCCTCCGATCTTAACCAAAACATATGGTGAACGTTCTTTTGCACACGCCTCCGCAGTTTTATGGAATGCACTTCCAAATTCTATGAGAAATCTTAATGATTTAGATAAGTTTAAGGTTTCTCTTAAAACGCATTTATTTAATGCTTAAGCTGTGTATGCATGAACTCAGTGCCCAACACCACTATTATGTACTTTTTGTATTTTTTGTATTTGTGGTTTCTTCTTTTTTTCATTTTAAGCGCATAGGGACATGCTATCCTGCAATGTGTTAAGCGCTATAAAAGAACCGATTATTATCATTATTATTATTAATCAAGCTTTGCTGCCCCAAAATGTTCTGGATGGAGAGAAAAAATAGTTTCTTGCATTCTAACATTGATAAATCAAAAGTTCAGGTATAATTGCAAGGTATGTGTGTAATTAACGTATGAATGGTACATTTCAGCATGGAAGCCACATAGCCCAGATATACTTAGCAAGCTCCTCTGTTATGTCTTGTCAAATAGGTGCAGATGGACAATGGGTATGTTTAGATAATATTGACAATATCATTTGACTTCTTTTGAGAAAGCAATACAATTTTCACAATCTAATAAATTATCTAAATGATCATTTGACACATTGGCGTAGACAGGTCCTCATAAGTGGGGGGTATGATTTCCCTCAAGGGCCATATATATATATAGATACATTTATATGTACATATACATACACACACCCACCCACACACACACACCCCACACACACGCACACGCACACACACACACATATATATATATATATAGTGTGTGTGGGGGGTGTGGGGTGGCGTAGCCAGGATTTTTCAATAGGGGGGGGGGGGCAGACGTGAATGATTGTACCGTGTAGCCAGGGTTTAATTTTAGGGGGTGGTTGTGGGTTGCGAGCACGCAAAGCGTGCTCCCTAGGGGGGTGGGTGCAGGGAGGGGGGAGTTTCTCCCCTCCCGCGAAAGCTCTGACGTTTTATAGCAAATTTGTGAGAAAGATAACGGCTCGCATAGCCCCCTTTTTTAGGCGGAAAGTTAGTTCTACACCCGGACTGCTTTTCAATTATTTGGACGCAAAACTGCACTGTATGTAACAGGGGTAGGTGCAGAGAGAGGGTAGTTTCCCCCTTTTCGCGCGAAGCGCGAAAGCCTTGACGTTTTAGCAAATTGAGAGAAAGTTAACGGCTTGTAGCGCCTTTTTAGGCTTTTTTTCTCTAACTTCCCCCGTTTTTCGCTCTCGCTTTTTTTTTAAGGCGCTGAACTTGTAGGGGGCATGGCCCCTTGTGCCCCCTGGCTACGCCAGTGTGAGGGTGTGTAAACATGTATATGGTTTTTCTCTTTACATGTCCAAGATACAACTTTAGCATCATGCTTTGAAGTTTTGTAGTATGATTTGAATATCGAGCAAACAATATTCAAAATTTGTGAGGTCGCAATTACATTGTAATATAAAAACGGGGAAACACAATTCTGATGGGGTTTCATTTGCAAAATTTGACATTGAAATATAAAAAATTTGACATTGTAATATAAAAACGGGGAAACACAATTCTGATGGGGTTTCATTTGCAAAATTTCACATTGAAAATTTATTTAAGCTATACTTTTAATACGAGCGAGCGTAGCGAGCGAGAATTTGGGAATATTGGCTCTAAGTCACTTTGGATTAGGGGCACATGTTATGGAAAAGGGAAACGTGGTACTTATCATGGGGAAAAGGACACTTATTAGAAAAATAAATGAATAGTAGAAAGAAGGCAGTTATCAGAGGTGAAAAGGGGCACTAATCACACCTGAAAAGGGGCATTTATAAGAACGGAAAAATGTTCTTATGAAGTAGAAAAATTAAAGCAGTGCCTATATATTACAAAGAAAAATATGACTTGTTACATTAAAAGAGATAAAAGGGATTAAAAAGGATAAATGCTCTTGTTGAAATAGGAGCATTTATCAAAGGTAAGGTGAGGGATGAGGTGTAATTATCAAAATGGGCACTTATAAGAATATGGAACGGGAACTTATTCGAAAGAAAAAAGGGGGTACTTATCTGAAGTTAAAGGGAAAAGTAGGGGCACTGTACCCACATGCAACCCCCGGAGCGGTGCTTCTGACCGGGTCTACATGTTATGATTGTCATTTAATTATTCTTCTATGTATAGTTGGGTGATAATGACGCAGGTCATCATCCTCGATAAATATTGGGGTGATGTATTCCCTCTTTCCCCACCACATTCGATTCCTGTGACTCTATTTTCATTTCAATTTTGAAAATTGTTAGTATTACGAATAACATAAGTGTAGCAAAATTGCATTATAAAGGAAAGTTACCGACTGAACCCTCTAAATCGAGAATAATTACATGTACTTTTAATTTAAATAAATTTCTGCATTATGGCTTTGAAGAAAATCACCTTAAAATATATTGGGGGATGGTAAAACAGGCCACCCCCCCCTCTTCTTTTTTTATGAAATTATACCTCCATATCCCTCCCAGATCAACACCCATGTTATATAATTTGAAGTAGATGGTTTTTACTTTCTAGTAGGTATAAAAATATATCGGGAAAAATCAGAAGTAAAGACAGAATGATAGATAAATATTTAAAAAATTCATAAATCTTCAATATTGTACATAAATGAATAATATCTATATTGAAATAAAGAATATATAAATTTGAATAATTTTAACAAATATAATATATCAAATTATATGTATCTAAAACATATAATAGAAATGTATATTTTCCATCATTTTTTTTTTTTTTTTTTTGGTGGGTGAAACCTGGGGGGGATGTTTGTACACACCATCCCCCCCCCCCCACCTGAAAAGTTGGGGGGATGCATACCCCCATCCCCCCGCTATCTACGCCCCTGATTTGACACCAAATTGCACCCCCAAAAATCACAGTACTCAAGATTTAACTATGTCAACTTGATCTGAAATGAATTGGAAACTTTCGATTTATTATTTGGGGTATTTCAGGGGAGTGTTATACCCCTTTCAGATGATAATTTTTGTCAGTTTTCATAGTTTTGTAATGTACAGCCAAACCTCTTCGTTCTGACAAAATTTGGTCCTTGGGCTTTAATGGGAAAAAATTTAGTCTGACAATCCATCCCGACGGACAATTTTGTCAATTTTTATTCTTTGGTAATGCAGTGGCGGATTTAGGGGGCACTTCCGGCCCGTCCCCCCCCCCTTGGAAGTGTACAGTGTGCTCCCTCTTTTTTACCCCCCCCCCTTGGAACTGATTACCTTTTTTTTTTCTCTCTCTCTCTCTCTTTGGAGGAAAACTGGACCAAAATAATCTAAACTTTATTTGTTACTTGTCAGATAATTGCCCCATCTTTTTTTAAAACAAAATCCTGGATCCGCCCTTGAGTAATGTATAGTCATACAACTTTCCTCTGACAAAGTTTGTCGCGTAACAGACATGATAGATGGGTTGAAATCGATCTGACTTGGGGCCCTTTGTGGGGGGCTCTTGGGGCCAAACCCGGCGGCTAAATGTGATATGTAAATTTGGGTAACTGTTTCGGGACAGAGGCTCCCAGACTGTATATTAGTAGTTGCCAGTAGATTGATTAACATCAGTGTGGCCAGCGAAAATATACTATTCTGCTAGCGAGCAGGGAAAATTCTGCTAAATCAAAATTTTACGGTTATCAGCATTTAAAACAAAATTTATTTTATCTATTTTTTTTTTTGGGGGGGGGGGGACTTTTTACTCAAAAATTCTCTGACAAGCAAAAAAACAAAACAAAACAAACACCAGAATTATGCTAAAATTCTGCTAATTTTTTTCAAATTATGCCTAGCATAATGCTAGATGCTAAAGCGGTCAAAATTCTGCCAGAAAGCAGAATTCTGATTAACGTTGATTAGCATCGTGTTCGGTGATTTTCTTCGGAAGATATGTGTGAGGGTGTGTGTGTGTGTGTGTGTGCGTGTGTGTGTGTGTGCGCACGCGCGCGTGTTTGTATGGACCATAGCATGGACCATTATTTAGAAGGGATAGGGTCCTGTAAGCCATACCTGTGACCTACCTCCGTGCTTATTCATGTTGTTAGTTATTCACTGTGAGCGAAAGATGACTGGATGGATTTATAATTAATTAAATTAAATCTTACTTGTAGACAGTTATGATCATTGGGGTGTTCCCGTTTTCACTCTTTGCATTAACGTCCGCTCCTGACTCGACTAAGCATTTTACCATTCTTTGATGTCCATTTTTGCAAGCAAGGTAGAGTGGCGTCGTTTTATCAAGAGATGAATAGCTGACCTATTGTAGTAAAGATTGAATGGGAGAAATTACTCGGTCTGATTTTCATTTGTCATTTCAAAGAATATGCGTGAAAATTCATGATTGAATGACGAAAAGTACCAGGTAGATTAAACTTCATCTTTCGTATTATCTATTTTATCTTTCCCAACCAGCCCACCCCCCCCCCCGACCCACGCAATGCCACCGCCAACCACCACTGTTAGGTAAAATTGTTGGGTATCGACGAATGCCTTAACTCGAAATGAATGACGGACCCTTCTCTTCTGATAACAAAATTCCATATTGTTTAATGCAGTTTAATGAAATTCGAAAAAAAAATCTATAATCTAATTTATTCTCACCAGTTTTCTGTTCTGTGAAAGAGCCTTGGCTACGGTTTGCAGTTTACCTTCAGAGATTGCAATCATGAAATCATCTGGATCTATTGGTTCATCAGTTAATGCACTCAAGCTTAGCATCCGTAATTCTGAAACTGAGACAAGAGAACATTCCGCAATCATTCCGGATGGAATTGATTTATGTTTGCTATTGTACACATTTTTTTTCTTTGTCATTCGAAAAGAGAAGGTCTCGATTACACGAAAAATTTATCATTTTTGCTGGTGCTCTTGGGTATACTGTAAGCCATTTAGTAGACCTCCCTTAAAGTGATTGATTAACTTTGTGAAAAATTGTAAAATCAGCTCATTTGCCAGTGAATTTTGTGCAGTCCTCTAACTACATATATAATTAAGGATATGTGAAATTATGAGAGAAAATGGAACCCGTTTACTATCCTAAAAAAGAGAAAATCGCGATCAATCCCTAGCGCAAGTCGCTCGGCTTCTTCGATGCGCTGCAGTCACAAAAACCAAGCACCAGCGCTTGGCGATTTCAGAGCGGGTTTCCAGCCCGTACGGTATTCTGTGATAGAGCGAGGTATGCCAACCGTAAGAGTTCTTTAGGGTTCGGTGGTACTCTATCCCGACATCAATGTTCAATCGTAAATATCTTGATATATAAACGACCGATCAGCTTATAAAACTCAGGCGATTCCTAACTGAGCTAAATGTTTGCAATTATGATTACAGCATTAGCTGGAACAGTGATTTTTTTTTTCTCAATCCTGGGCAAAGTTAATAAATCCCTTTAAAGCCTGGGGTTTCCTGAAGCTTGCTTGCTTACAAATAAAATTATTTATTCACGTATTAAAGATCGCCAACCAGTCAATAAATTCATTAGCACAGATACTCATACCTGGTAAATCGCTTGATCGATCAGGTTCCATGTTTCCCTCTCTCTCAGCAACACTGGCTCGCTTTTCAATCAAAGTTAAGCAGTCCGGATTGTAGATCCCTAAAATTTCTCCGACTTTCACCTTCACATCGCCTGTGTCGTATGTCTGCACAACATAACCCTCTCTCCCGAGAGTCTAGGAAAACAGAGAGAAGGGGGGAAATATGCATAAAGTTGTCAAAAGGAGAAAATCAAATAATCACCGCACTCAATTTTGCCTTTGATATTCATGGTTTGGACAAATTGTTTGAAAATGAGGAAATATAGTTCCCCTTCTACATAATAATGACAACAACAGCAAAAGCAGCAATAACAAACATAACAATAATGGTGATGATGACAATAACAATGATTTGAATATTGATATCGATAATATTACTAAGATTAATGATAATAATAAGGGTAATGTTCACAATGAAAATAATGATTTTGGCAATGGGTGAAAAATATTCGAGGAAAAAAAGATCTTCCCGTATTCCTGAAAGTAATTTATGTGATTGCAATTTAGGTAGTCTGTAATAAAGAACGGGGTAATCTATGATATACATGTTAAGTTACTTGGAACGGCAATAAATGTATAAACGGGGTAATCTAGGATATACATGTTAAGTTACTTGGAACGGCATTAAATGTTTTTAGACAAAGGACAAAATCAAAACTCACCTAATATATATATATGTATATATATATATATATATATATATATATATATATATGTGTGACCAGGCACCACACAACCACCCAAAAGTCGCACTGTGCCTGGTCACACATATATATATATATATATATATATATATAAGTTAAGGTATATTCTCTTCTACAGTGCGTATCAAAAAAAAGTACACACTTTGAAAATATTCTCCAAAATCATAATTTTACAATATCAATATGATTTTTTTCTTATACAATTATGGGTGAGGGTCTGTTTTATCGGATGACAATTATGAGTAATGACAATATTTTACGCTTGAGTGAGTACTGGCTACTTTTGTAAATACTCGCAGAAATCGGTTTGCGCAAAAATGCCTTCCACGGACACACACACACACACACACACCCATAAAACCATGAAAATATTGCAGATTATGTCTTTCTGCACACAATTCTTTTTTTGCCTCGAGCATGTCGAAAGGATGCAACTGCAAAGCATTACGGGAAAATGGACCTTAAATGTTCTATTTTCAAGAAGAGAAATTTTTTAAAATCAGGTTTTAACAATTCAATTTTGTTTCTTTCTTTGCCGCATCTCTTTCAACAAGGTGAGGATACGTTACTGTCTGTGGCATGTGGAAAGGATGCACTGTAATACATGATGATATCTTTCACATGTACATGTTAATTGAAGAAATGTTAAAACATTTTTCTATATCAATGAATTTGATTCTCTTTTGAATTCTCATTCGTCATACGAGTTTCTTGGGTCTTGTAACTTTTAAGAGGAATAAGAAATTTCAAGAGGAAAATAATATGTAAATGTTAGGGTTCTCCTCCCGTTATTACATACAATTTTGCCTCTTCAGGCAAAAACTGGTATTGATGCAGATGATTTCTGCTGGAAAGACACCATCTGCAATGATGGGGGTGGTTTATTTGGGTTGTGGGCAGTGACATATCCACCAATGGGTGAAGCTGGTGTAGCTCCTTCTTGAAGGCCAAGAAAAAAAAACAGTACAACATGCTATGCTCAGTATGCTTGTAAAAGAACGGAGCTGTCCAGATACATTTAACCCCTGTCTTGGGAGGATCCCGTCCCTCTCCCATTTATCAATTTCAAGATACGCCAATGTGTGCACTGATAGGTATAGGTCTAAGGACTGAATGATGGTTTAAATCAATTATTGATGGTTAACAGAGAACATGCAACTACGCACTTTGATCAAATTCAAAACTGAGGCATTTTTGCGCAAACCAATTTCTACGAGTTTTACAAATGTAGCCAGTACTCACTCAAGCGTAAAAATTGTCATTACTCATAGTATCATCCGATGAAATAGACCCTCACCCCTAATTGTATAAGAAAAATCGCCTCGATATAGTAAAATTGTGATTTTTTAAAGGATATTTTCAATGTGTGTACATTTTTTATACGCAATGTATATAGGTGTAAAAGTAAAAATCAACACACCTTGTATATTTTGCCATGTACTCTTGAAATAGACTTTTGGAGATCAGTAACTCTTGTTTTGGAATCCATGATGCGAACTCTGTCTCTGATGTTGAAAGTCGGAACCTTTGAAGTAAAAGTGTTATGTATTATATGGTTTGATTTAAACGGATTCCTAACAAAATATTCCGTCTGCTGCATTTTACATTAAATAGCGACGTACATATTTTGACAAAACAAATGATACCCTACTCAGAAAGCTTCACTGTTAATCAAACCAGAAGTATGAGAATTTGCATTTGCCTGAAAATAATTATGTTGCAAATATTCTCTTTTGCGTAAAATTCTTGCTCCTCGTAAAAATATTAGAATTCAAGTGTAAAATCATGTGCCACCATGTTTAGACTAAATCCAGCTCTTTTGTAAATACAATATAAGTAACTTTTTTTTTTTTGGTTACTGACTCGTACACAAAACGGATGATCATTCAACTTAACACCAAACGTTGACAACATGTATCGATAGGCCGATGGAATTTTACATTGGTACAAAAGGAAGGGGCAGGGGTCACATCTCCTCATGCTCCTTGTTGAACCGGCCCATCAATCGCGTTTGTAGAATGTAGTATGAAGTATGTATACACAGGCATACACACACCCTGCATACACACACACACACCCACACACGCACACACGCCCACAAACACACACATACACCATACCACGCCCAAGCCCCCCACATACACACACACACACACACACACACACACATATATATATATATATATATATATATATATATATATATATAACTGTGAGGATGAGAGAGGAGACAGAGACGTGGGACGTAGCTGTACTTCAACTTTAAGAATAAAGTTGAAGTACAGCTACGTCCCACGTCTCTGTCTCCTCACACCTATAATTTACCGAGACGCCGTCGAAATGTTGCAGTTAGGTATCTTCGCATCTATATATATATATATATATATAAATATATATATATATATATATATTATATATGTATATATATATGTGCATCTCCACCTCGTTTTTCTTCTATTACTACGCCAATAAGTGGACTTTACAATGTTATATATGCATGTAAATATTATACAGTGCGTCCCAGAAAAAAAAAAAAAAAACCCCTCAAAACAAAGGGTTACTGCATGACTATGATTCTTTGGTTAACATAAAGCAGAAGTAATATGCTTTTAGATTCCCCCCCCTTTTTTTTTTTGGGGGGGGGGGGGCTTGACTGCTTTCTTGGAGCCTTTCTCAGCGACTTGATCTGTTGGAGCCATGATGAAATGGAGTTTTCTGGTCTGGAGAGCAGAGCGAAACGAGTATGTTAAGCAATGTCTTTGATAGCTTGATGGCATTAATCCACACACGCTTCACAGAGCAACACTGTTTTGAAAATGGCATGTGAAAATCCATTTATGCCAGATGGGGGGTAAACTTCACATGAGAACATACCGTAACTTAAATCCAGGCTTTAGACCATGATTATACACAAGACTTCCATTGCGTGATGATGGGCATTTAATCAGCAATAACATAAGAAAATAGGTTATTATCCATTGCAGGGGCTGCTGGGGGCATACATCCTAGATTTTCCAAAATCAGTAAATGCCCCTCGAGAGTTGAAAAAATACCCTTCTTTGGATGTAAAAATGTGCCCATTCTGAGATGCAAAATTGCCATATTCTAATATTTTTCGGCCTCATGAGTCCATTATGTACTTTTCTATTTCATTACAGTGGAAAGTGCCCTTTTAACACTTTCATTTTATGGAAATATAACCTTGCAGTGTTCTTTTACCTAAACCGAAGTTCTGAAAATCGCTGTTTATTACGTTTGCAGGAACCATTTTTGAAAGGATGAAATAATCAATTTTTTGCCCCCACCATCAACAATAACTCGACTTTCCTTTTTGTTATGATGAGGGAATCAGCCTGGTCCTCATTATCAAAAGACGTACGTGAAAAAAAAAAAACTTCTCATAAACTTTTGAAGTTTATGTTTCTTTCAGGACATGTTCACCAAAGTATGGCGCAACTGGGTTTAACATGTCCTTTTCAAAACGTTGGGACTCGGTAAGGTATGCATGGATAGATGCGATCAAGGTATCATTTAGAAGCATATTACTTCTACTTCATGGAAAATAATTAACCCGTCATAAAGTACATAACTTGATCACAATGATCCTTTGTTTTAGGGTATCGTTTTTCTGGGACGCACTGTGCATATACATGTATAGAGAAACTTGGGGCTGCTGAAGAATCCCCTCAGCCATGCAAAGAGTATTATTTTCTTGTACCCAACTGTCAGTGGGTATTAACTGTAGTTATTAGCGTTTTTCAATATACCTTGGTTGTGATATCCGTGCTGAAGGGTAGTTTCTGTCCATCTGGGTATCTGATCTTCACAATACCGTATGAAGATACCTCATCAACAGTCCCAACTCTTCCTGTGCACTTTTAGAGAGATAACGGGTCGAACAGAAATGCAAATGGCAGTTTAAAATTCTAGGATGTAGCAGGTTGGTGGAAAATTGGATGATATATTGTAAACAAAAGCATTTAACAATGTCTAACTGTAAAAAACCTCCTGAAATATTGCCTTGGGCATTTCTACAAGAATTTTTTTCTTCTCATTATTTCTCAAACTCAGTTTTTAGTACGAAATATTCCAATTTAATTTCTTACTTTGTGAGTTCGCCTTTTAGATTACCTTTTCAGGCCTTCTGAAGTGTAATGACCGTATTGCTTTTTACAGTAACGTTTCGTTTTCGTTTTCCTTCCATGCTCGAAAGATGTCTTGTGATTTTCATTATAGATCGAGCATACGATCTTTAACACTGGGAGTAATGCCTTTGAAAAAAAATTGTTAACAAAGGTCTAGGAATGTTTATTCTGTTATCCTTTTACCTTGTCCATTTCAGGTTGCCACGAGTGTTCCCAAGTTCTCATCACATAGTCTTTCAGAACGCACTGATCAGGTTTTACAGAGATACGATCACCAACGCTTATTGTCTTATCCTCGCCTGAATAGAAAAAGCAAGACAAGGATTTCATAGCTGCAACATACATTCCTAATAGAAGCATCGCTGGAGAAGTGTCATGCCTAAAGGGGGGGGGGGGGGGTAAGTGGTTGACACCTTCATCCTTCACTATGAAAAAATCATGACGTAAAATCTGTTATCAATTTTGATTTCTCTTCTTTTATGTCTATGATGAATTAAAAACACAAACAAAAAACAGGCTTATTCTATTTCTTGTATGCAAATTTGAAAATCTGGTTGTTGTTTTTTTCCTTGTTGCAAATTTGGACTCTTGGGAGCAAAGCCACATGCTGTTTTATCACTAGGGGCATGTCCACCCACCAGACTAAGCTTACCACATAGAGGAAGATGATCTTTCAAGTAGTGGCCACCAGTAGTTGCCTCAAGGCATTTCAAATCAACCTTCCCGTCGAAACCCACACGATACTGACCGATTCGCATTGTGTTCCATCGCATTTCGACGGCGGCCCGAGGGAAACTGGCCCATGACTTGAGTGATAGTACTGTCCCCTTGTTATCAGCTCCCTCTGTCATTGTTGGTCACAGATGAAGAAAATACGAGAGACAAATGATTAGTTTGAAAAATGTAACGATTATACAAATGAAACAAAACAAAAAATATAAAAAGCATTATCATAATAGCACTGGCGGATTTAGGGGGCTGTCTGTTTAAACCAATCTAGTATACCTTAGGTACATTGAAGAAATATTCTCCCTTTCCAAACTATCGACCCGAAAGGCATCTGAGAAATCAGATGGGTCTACCTTTTCCCCCCTTTCTTTCTTTTTGTTAAAATACTTTTTGTATCGATAAATTAGATACCCTTTGTTTTCCTACCTTTTCGCAGCAAAGAAAATGTGACCCTCCACCACAAAACGACCAATAAGTCGGAAAGTTGGGTTTTTAAAATTTCAAAATAGTCTGAAAGCTTAAATTCTAAGCTTTAAAATGATATATAATTTGTCTTTTATGGACTAAGCAAAGCCTTATAAATTACTATGAGAATGTCAACGTGTCAGACAGGCCAATGACCAAAACAATAGAGAAAACGGGCTCTAAAGAAGAGTAACTATTTAAGAGCGCCTAATCTGTGTCCTATTGTTTGTCACACCAAAGGTTGAGACAAAGCTCCCTAGCATACACTATGAAGTACTAATTGGATTGGATTGAAACTTTCCATACCTTCAGAATAGATATATTTCTTTATTTCTTCAGATTTTGAATATCAGACAGTGCATAGTTTATAAGCTATGCCAGAAAAGCAATGTGAAGTACAATCCCAGCAAGTTGACACACAAAAATTGAATATCCAGGAAAATATGGTAATTTTTATTGAACGTAAAAACATATTTCAACATGGTGTTTTAACCTGAAACTTTGTCAGATGGTAAATTAATAAATGTACTTTCAGAAAATACAAAAAAACTTATAATCAAAATTTCCACCCCAAACCACCTTTTTCAGCTTTTTACTCTAAAACTTCTATTGCGACTTACTGGTCGTATTGTGGTGGAGGGTCACAAATATATAAAATATCGGCATTGTGCACCCTCTCCTTTTACAAAAAAAAATAAAAATCTTGATGTGTCCCTGATCATAGTGTGCGAAAAGAGTGAAGTCAAGATAAACACCTAGATTTCGAATAATTAATGATGTAATATGTATGGGGAGCTCCGTCTGCTGTATGATTCCTTTGGAACATATCTTTAATCTTTCTTTGATGAATGGTGTTGTTCCAGGAAAAATGAAGGTAGCTAAGGTCGTTCCAGTTTTTAAAAAAGGAGACAAGCTTGAATTAAACAATTATCGACCAATATCTTTATTACCTTCAATATCTAAAATTCTTGAAAAACATGTCTATACAAGAGTGGTCAAATTTTTAAACAACTGTGAGGTATTCTCAAAATTCCAGTTTGGTTTTAGAGAAAAACATTCTACAATCCATGCTATTTTACATTTTATCCATAAGGTTTCAACTGCCATTGAAAAATCATGAACACACTATTGGACTTTTTCTGGACTTTTCAAAGGCTTTCGATATGGTTGACCATAATATTTTGCTATATAAGTTATGCCATTATGGTATAAGAGGTAAAGCACTTGACTGGTTCAGGAGTTATCTTCATAATAGGAAACAATATGTAATTATCAATGGATGTGAATCAGTAACTAAAGAACTTCAATGTGGGGTACCTCAGGGATCTCTCCGCGGCCCTTTGTAGTTTATTTTATATATAAATGACTTTCATAATGCTGCCAGTGTGTTTTATATTTCATATTATTTGCTGATGATTCAAATGTATTTCTTTCTAACAAAGATCCCAAGTTACTTCTGGAACGAACTAATAAGGAGCTCAATGTTGTGCATGATTGGGTATGTGCCAATAGACTATCTCTCAATTTGGAGAAAACTCGTTGTATGTTATTTAGTAATTCAATCGCATCTCTGGATGGTGATATATTACCTAAAAACAACACAATAAAAATGGTCGAGGAGTGAAAATTTCTTGGTGTACTTATTGATAATAAGTTATCTTGGAAACCACAGACTGTGTATCTAAACAAATTACTCTCTAGAAATGTTGGTATTATAAACAAATTGAAATCTTTGTTTCCCTCACGTGTATTACTGTTGTTGTATATCACCTTGGTTTTACCCTATATAAATTATGGTATTCTTGCTTGGGGCAACTCTACTAAGTCTCAATTGGATAGACTTTCAGTTACACAAAAAAGGGTGATGAGAATTATTTTGAAAAATCCTAGACTAGCTCCGTCTAAAATATTATTCTTTGAAAATAAAGTGTTGAGACTAAACGATTTATTTTATTACCAGTTGGGCAGTTTAATGTATCAAGCACGAATTAATGAATTGCCTAAGGTATTACAATCAATGTTCAAAATGAATGATGGAATACATAGGCATTCTACACGACAATCCTCTTTCTTTCATTTACCACTTCTTCGTACTCACCTTGCCCAGAAAACATTAATTTACACTGGGCCCTTTTATTGGAATCGTCTTGATTCAAATATAAAGCAAGCTTCCTCTCTTAAACCTTTTAGGAGAAATCTTAAACATTATCAAATTAGCTCTTACAGTATAAGTCCATGACAATTGTATTTGCTTTTTCCGCCTCTGTCTAAACATAACAAAAACAAAACCCTTCCTTCAAGACATCTTTTTAATCATACTTACACATATTATGTTTATCTGGATTTTCTACTACTAAAACCCAATAGGCTGACATTATTTGCTAGTATACTTTGTATGCTTATTTTATTTTTATGTTTTAATGATTTTTATGTGTGTTTATTTCCTTTTTCACACATATCTTGTCTCGTCTCTTTACTGCAATATCTGTACATGTATACATAATTACATATTTTGTAATTCTTTCTTTTATTGGGGAACCTGGTTTTAACAAGCTGTGCTTTTCCTTAGGTTCTGACACGATACTGCCGTTTCTATTGACTAATGTAAGTTTTTTCGCTTTTGATTACATTGAAATTGTTATTGATTATGATATCTGTATTCGATATTTGAACGATGTATACTTCCAATTGTAATGGCAGATCGCTACAGTATTATGAAATAAATTCATTCATTCATTCATTCAGTCATTGCAAGAGGCTATACCCACGAGACCGACATGTCAGTCTCGTGGCCTTATGACTTTTCTGAGGGTTCACCAGACCGACATTGGTTTTTTTTTTTCCTTCTTTTTAAAATTCGTGTACGATGTAAGCCTGTATTTACCATCTTGGTTTGACCATTTCCAGTCCTTCCCTCTACACACCTTGGCCTGGGGAAATAAACCTCTCGCTTGAAGCTGGATATTCCGGATGCTGTTACCACGTGGTGGCATCAATGTCCTGTAAGTACACAGAGACTCCATGATTAGTAACACATGATATCATGACAAACTCTTCTTACTCCCGAATATTTTCAACAATTTTCCTGCATGCTCGTAGCTATCATATTCAAGCAAAGAAATGACACAAAAGTAAGACACGTAGTAAAATATTCTACTTTCAGAAAGCCTTCAAGTCAGTCCTATCGACCTTATGCTTAAAAAAAAATCATGAAAATTAGGCGATTGAGCACGCTTTGCTAACATCTTGCTGAAGCAATCACCATCAGAAAGGATTTAGAATACAGAGTCCATGAGGGGCAGGGTAGTTCTCGATGTACCACGCGAGCCGATACTTGGACCTCTTTTATTCACAATTTAAATAGGTTATGATTAATGATTTGCTTGAAACCTCTTAGTTTCAAACCACAATATCATCATTATAACTATCATTATTTTCAAAATTCAAGTCACGTAATTATAACAAACATGAGTAAAAGCAATTCCAGAGATAACATATAAATCACAAAGCAGTTGAATTTGCCGAAGCAGAATGTCATGCCGAATACATTTCTATGGGAAACATTGTGAAAATATTGAAATGACCTAAATGAGGATTAACAGCAAAACAATTTAGTTGAAGGGAAAGGTCTGTATCCAAGCGAAAAGGCAACATAATGGTCGGAACATTTTAAAAAGGATAAAAAAGTTTTGATGGTCTCTTTGTTTGCAATTCATTGAATTATGAAATGCCTCAGCTCATGTAGGCCGAAAAAGGGTATAATTTGAAAAATGGGGGATCAAGAATGTCTTTGCCCAGACGGCTCATTTAATCAAATTTCTCACTCAAAATTATTTAGTGCTCAGTTTACCTTTGTAGCAATCCTTCATCTAAAAATTTTCAGTAACAATATTTCTGATCATCAGAGTAAATAAAATTCTACGGGAGGTGTAGCAAATAGTAGCATAAGAGGTTATGAAGAAGGGGAAGGGGGTAATTCATACCAGGGGCGGATCCAGGATTATGTATAAGGGGGGGGGGCACGCAAATGCAGGATTGTCAACTTTTTGGAACTGCTTGAAGGGAGACCCGTATTTTTTTTTGTCTCACCAGCCCACAAAAAGTCGCTCAGTGGGGGGGGGGGGGGGTTATGGGGTCCAGTTTCCCTCCATAAATCTCTGACAAGCAAAAAAAAAAAAGGGTCTTCCGTTCTAAAAGGGGGGCACAATAAAAAAGAGTGCACAATGTATAGTTTTCTTTCATCATTGAAGGGGGGGGGGGACATGGGCCGGGATTCCCCCCCAAATCCGCCACTGATTCATACGTACGCCAAAGTGTTGGGTTTCACGATACATAGAAAGGCATGTTCTATGTCATGTTTTCCATCCATGTAGCAATGTGAACAGACGTCGAAATCAGGACAAGAACAGCATTTCCATCTCATTCCAGCTATCTCATGCTCTCCACACTCATCACAATTTGCCTGATAATGCAGTACTCCTATATAAAAAAAAATGAAACTGTCAAGGTCCTTCCTAAGAACTATTTCAAAATTTGCCAACAAATCATTTTACAAGACTTGGGGCATATTTGTTTTTTAATCGGTGAAGAACAAATAGTCGAGTAATTCGCATAAACACTATACTGTTGAGTATCCTGAAATGGGAGATAAACAAATGATTGAAACACAAAACATACGAAATTCTACCTAAAGAGAAATAGAAAAACATATATAATAAAGGAAAAACAGATTTATGTTTTTTTTTTGTCATTCAAAGCCATTAAAAAAATACTGTCTCGATTGTCACGAAATGAATTATTGTTCTGATCTTAAATTTTCTGCGAACACCAAGCAAAACACGATTTTATCAAATGCCTAAGAATGAGTTGTAGATTATGTCTTTAAAAGTCTACTTTATTACTCCCATTTCATCCGATTTTCACTTGTTTCTCATTTTAAACGATTTCTAATTTTGTTTCAAATCGTGATTTTTTTTCTTAGTTGGCGTAAACCTCAAATTTTACATGTCTGGTTTACTTGCCCTTGTGGTGTTCGTAAAGCTGCATATTTTTCCTAAAGCAAATATACCTGCCGGTGCGTTGTCAAAGATACGGAGATCAAAGTGGTCATCGAAGCCTGCTCGGTAGTCTGCCACTGTCCCCATGTCCCACTGAACCCATACATGGTCCGGCTTATCATGTTCCTTGTTGATAACAGTTCCTAGATGACCCTCGCCATTGTCCTGGTATTCACCTCTCCAGTCTGGTCCTCTGACTACCCTACATCCAACCCATGATGCCATGATGATTTACTTAGAACTGAGGTATGTCTACTTTGAATCCTAAAATCATAAAAATATTTGATGTTGTTTTGATCAATCTTCAAATTTAAAGCTAAGTGATCTATACGTAGTTTTAAACGATCTTGTTGACTACAGTTCCTAGATGACCCTCTATTGTCCTAATTTCCACCCCTTTATTAGATCTCATATATTATCCACTGTCCTTTCCCTTGGTTTATCTTTGAGATGATCATCACGGATATGCAGTTTAGCTTTGATCATTTTGATCATCCTTGCCTTAGAGAAAAAGTAAAGTGGTCATGCGATTACATTTTGAAAGCAACTTTCTGGAAGCCACTGGGAAAGGTTGGTTAAGAAGTACATAAGAATTTGTGTATACTATGAGGTTTTTGAATCCCCAAAATGAGAAGAGATTGATTAAAACTAGCTGAATTTCATGCATTTCAGACGGTAATGGTTATATGGGACTGCACACTCATTTTGCATAAATATGATTTGTTTGGTCCAAACCTTTTTGCTGTTTCTCATCATACTTCGAATATGAGGGCATTTAAGGAGTTATCCTTTTCAGGGGACATTTCCTCTATGATATTCTTACAAAAAAATACCTAAACCTAGAACTTTAATTCGTCACTGAAGACGAATTAGGAGGTCTGTCTACCCGTTGGTAAATTATTGCTAAGATGTGATAATATTTGTGCAAGATAATATTCCTGATTATGTTGAAAATGGATGGAGACTTGCGTCAAAGAAAATCGGGCAATTTCATATTGCATTATACATGGGATATTAAACCCATAGGTTTAATACACGACAGGCAATCAGATTTTGCATAGGGTTGTACACAAACTACATTCAATTAGGCATAACACGCAAAATAAAAAAGTTTATTACATTGTTTATGATTTTATATGTTACAGTAGTCGAAGCAAATGGTAAAATATGAGGCAAAAAGAAGAAAAAAAAATTTCAAAAAAAAATGGACCCACCGGGATTCGAACCTGGGTCGGCGGGATGGGAGGCAAGTGCTTTACCAATGGACCAAAAGTTTTCCAATAGAGATAACACGTAGACGAAAAACGGGATTCTCAAATGACATTTTGTACTTAAAAAACGGGCATGATCCCGACATCTGATCAAAAATTGGAGGGCACATTTGTAAAAGCTTATAGTCTCAGCTATAACATACCAAAATTTGGAAGAAAATCGAGCAGAAACATCAGAGATACTGCTCAAAGAAGACGGGAATGTAGAATCAAGATTTGAGAAAAAGTCATGTCCCATAGAGAATACACGCAAAATGTGAAAAATTGACATGCCTCCTTTAATCGCAAAAATACGCCATGATGCCTTTGTCAAAATGAAAAATTGTGTAACTGATCTTGTAGAGAATTGTCTCAGCTACAACATATCAAAATTTGGAAGAAAATCGACAACCTATTACTGAAATATTGTCAAATGAATACAAAAATTATGACGTCATTTTTTCAAAATCGAATTTTTGAGTTCATATGCAAATGTGACGACGTTCCGATCGATTGATTCCCAAATTTTTTTCATGAATTACAATCTACAACTCATAGGCTTTCAGAAAATGTAAAAAAAATAAGGGGTCCCCAGCCTTTCTGACGAGCTATGGCGGATTCTAGATAGGCATGTTTTTACCACTTTTTACATTATATTGCCCATTGGCGCGCGCGCGAATTTGAAAGTTTGACGCGCGCGTGTGGCATTATGGAATGTCGAGAATGACTGTAAATAGATGGAAATTGTCAAGAATAGTGTCAGAAATACAAACCATGCAAAAAAACGGAGTTTTTACGTTCTGTACGCGCTGCACACGCGCATAACGCGCGCGCGGACGCGCACGGACGGAAAATTTTGAAATGCTTAAAATGTCCTGAACCGTACTCTAATTTGATTAAAAAGTAATTTTGAGCATTTCTAAATTTTGACGCGCGCGTACGTGCGCGTCATGATGCGCGTGCAGATTTTGTTGACATTTTATGTTGACCCATGACCTGAAGTTAATGTGTGTCAAATATGGTTTATTTTTGATGACTCGTTATGAAGATATGATCGATAATGTGATTTCACAAAATGGCGCCTGGATGACGTCACGATGACCTGATGACCTTGAAAAAGATAGGGGCACTTGACATTGATAGGCCTGATAACTGACGAAAATTTGAAGAAAATTGATCCAGTTGATTTTGAGAAGTCTCGGTCACAAGAAATGGGGAGAAAAATAAAAATAAAGAATAAATAAAGAAAATTCGTACGAAATTAAGAGGTGATCTGTCGATACCGACAGACCACCTAAAAAGAACGAGAAAGTTCACAGATTATTTTCACCATTATCAGAACTCAACTTCTCTTTAAACCTTCAATAATCATCCAGGATAACGACCAACTCGGTGTTATTGTAACGTTGTTTTATACCATTGTTTTATATCATTATTTCATAGTGGAAGTATCATAAAAGAGGAATATTCAAAGAATAGAATACAAGTCATAAATGGGCACGGGGTATCCCCTCACAAGACCCATGCAGACAGATAGCAAATGGTAAACTTTCGGAGATACCCCTAGCTTTAGAGCGTTCCCTTGGTTACTAAAACAACAACTAAATTTATCTATATTTCTGATCGTAATTATTTTCAACAACATTTAGTCAAAGTTGTTTCTGTAACCTAGGGAGTCAAAACCATCGCAATTTCGGCGTACAAACTACGTTGCAAATGTAAAAGTTTTTTTAAAGGTTTAAATGCAACATACATCAAGAGTTATGTAAAAAAAACACTTTCTACGATGTAGGAGTCATGGATTATGTTAAATGACTGAATCCTTTTTGTTTTGCATATAGAGGTAATTTAGCAATTCCTTTTACCTTAATGCTACCCAGGTGATGCAATTCCGTTTAAATAGATCTTCATTCTATTTCTTACAGCATTACAAAGACATTTTTGCCTTTACAAGTTAGCGTACATCTGTAGCATGTGATGTTTGGTTTTTTACGTTCCGTATTTTCGCCTGCATTTGTGAGGCCCACCCTAATTTGGGATTGGTTGCTCTATGAGAGCCTATCTCTTGTCAGGGTGGACCTCCTAACGTGTTTCATTATATGCTTGGGAGCTCATCCATGTCCGTGCATGCTTTGTAGTTCATTTATGCACACGAAATAGACCGCTTCTGTAATGTATACAAATTTATGCACATAATTCTCTGAGCACCTAGTGACGAGCTATTCCATTAACCTGCTTTTTATACATGAGCCTCAATGCTTGGAATCCAGTTTGCATACATTATCTGTTGCTATGTCCGGCAAGCCTCCGGCAAGCTTTCAGGTTGTCAAGAACAACCTTTGTTTGAAAGGTATGTATAAAATTTGCATACATTACCGAAACGGTCTATTGTGTGTGTGCCCAATTGTTTACCAGTTGTATCTGTTTATCAGTGTTTCTCTATGTGTAGCCTCTTCCTTGTATTGTAACTGCTCTAATTTCTTTTCTTTTTCGACTTCTATCTCTTCACAGGTCTCTGCCTTGCCCACACGCATACGATCATTGTCCGTACAAGAAACGGTCTACTTCATTCCGTGTTTTACTTTGATCCCTTATGGCTGATAGCATTCCCTTCAATATACTGAGCGATGATGAACTTTACAACTTGTTTAGACCTAATACTAATACTCCAAATAATAATTGTAATTCTTCTCATTTTAATAATCTTGCATCTCAAAGAATTAATACTCTAGCTACTGACTTAAATAAAGATAGTGATAACCACTGTGTAAGTTCAAACTGCTTTACTATGAATCAGTTTAAATCTCTTGAAAAAAACACCTGATACATTTTCCATAATGCACTTGAATATTAGAAGTTTGAATTGGAACTTTGATAACTTGCGCTTTCTTACGGATACTCCCTCTCACACAAAATTTTCTGTAATTGCTTTGACCGAAACATGGCTAACTCAAGAATCTGCTAGTTCATACTCACTCCCCGGTTATGCCTTGTAGAGAATAATAGAATTAACAGAAGGGGAGGTCAGGGGCGGATCTAGCTTTTTTCCAAGGGGGGGGGGTTGAGGGGCTGAGCTGGGTATTGCGAGCGAGCGAAGCGAGCGAGGGGGGAGGGTGTGGGAGGGGGATACCCCCTCCCACAGTAGGGATATTTTTTCATTTTTAGGGTTGCCAGCTTGCGATTTTAAGCATACTTGCATGCTCTATTTTTTCTCTTTTTTTGTTTTTTGTTTTCCTATGCACATTAAATGTTTACTTGGCAGCCCAAGGGGGGGGGGTTTAAACCCCCTAACCCCCCCCCCCCCGTAGATCCGCCACTGGAGGTGGGGTAGCTCTCTATATTAATCAACATTTTGACTATTTTATTCATAGTGATCTCAACTGTATGACTGAAATTGCTGAATCAATTGTCATTGAAATTAGAGTACCAAATTCCAAGAACATTTTGATTACGGTATGCATAGGCGGATCCAGAGGGGGGGTCGCGGGGGTCCGGACCCCCCCTCCCTCCCCTTTTTGGCGCCGGTTTTTTTTTTTTTTTTTTTTTTTCAGAAGAAAACTGTCCTGTCTGCCCTGGCTTTGGAATAAAATATTGCTCTAGCGCCATATAGGTACACTGTTACCATTTCTGCTTACTTTGTCAGTAAACTTTTCATCAACAAGTCCATATTCACCAATCTCCTAAGATAAGAGTTTGTCGTGCTCAAAATTTCGGTAGATATAAATACTGGTTTTTCAAGGAACGTAGTGGTGTGTTAAACCGAGGTGTGCTATAAAAATGGTATTAATAACATTATTATGAAGTTGGTGAACTATTGTACTGGTCAATTGACCATTGTCCACTAATTGCAAATTATGAACATTGATCCCTCAGTGATCCTGATGACGACTGTTGTTTACCTGTGTAGCAAAATCTAAAGACGAAATGAAACCTTCAAGATCTTGTCCCTTTCCCACCCTCCCGTCCTAACCCCCACCTGTCACTTTGTCATTCTTGTTCCGTCTTTTGTAAAGTTTACTTCTTTAAAACTTTACTATTTTCCTATTACTATTTCTAGCTTTTTGTGTTTACAATATTTCTCAGTGCTTTCTCTTCTATAGCAAGTGTGTTATGTCTATAATTTGTTTGCTTTCCAAGGCCATGTATCTGTCTTCTTCTTTTTTCCCTTTTATTGGGCATTTTATGCATGATTGCCCAGTCTAGTTTCTTTTTATGTACTGTATTCATGCTTCATCTTTTTGCCAGGGACCAGCGCTTCTACAAGCTTTGCTTCTAAGCTGGTCTCTGTTTTCATTCTCATTTTCATAAAATTAATCTTAAGTAGTCTTCATTGATGTTACTTTTTTTTTCTCTCTCACAACTCAAACTTTAATGCACTTTGTTTTGCTTGTAATGATCGAAAAATGTTTATGCACTAAGTTGTGTTGTCAATTATTTTGAATATTGTCAGATTCATAATACTTATTGTTATATACTTTGAAAAAATGAAAATGTAATGAAATAAAATCTAAAATCTGAAAAATCTGAAATCTGAAATTGTGCACAGTGTAGAGTGCGTAGAGTGAACCCCAATGAGGACATCCAATCAATTTGTGTAGGTAATACAAGACCACCAATATGGCGACTAATGTTATGCATAATTAATGTGTGCACTGTGTATTGATAATTTGTGTAAGCTTGCTGCTAGGGGTTTTTCATGTTTATGAAACTGAAAGAAAATATAAAATAATATTCAGAATATTGGCGATAAAGAAATATCCAGGCAATTAAGCAATATTTGTTGGTACACGCTGAATTTAGATCTGAAATTTTAAAAGCCTTAAGGTCATGAAATGGAAATTTTTGACTCATCATGAAATTACATGCATCCTGTTATTTCATCTAATCAAATTAAACATTAAACAACAGTAAATTTCAACAAATTCAAACCTGCATGAAGAAAATTTTCACCTTTTTGCACTGCATTATGAGATTACTAGAGTTTGGTTGGATGTGTTAAGTTGTTTTAACGTCATTTTACATCTTTCTTTTTAAGACGTATTTCAATGTCATTTTACAACTTTCTGTAATCTTTAATTATCATTGTCAATTGTTCAGTATTGATGTACTTAAAATCATCAACAACAAAATGTAAAGTTGCCGGAGGCAAAAGTAACGGCACATTGAACATGTTGAATGCCGTTTAAATGGTAATTAAATTTATCCGATGATAAATTAATGCTATAAAATTTTTGGTTAAAATTGCAACAGATTTTGATGAAACCAAAACATACTCTCCCAAAAAACAATTCTTTATTGGTATTTACATTTCCAACGAAATATCATTTTCCTCAACAAATATTTGAGATTTCGGTTGAAAATGTAGCGGTCTCGTATTACTTTCATGGGTAGGGAATAATGGACCATTTACCTATGACGTCATTAAGGAGATTATTTCATTAGGTAAACAAATTTTTGTCATTATTTCGGTACCCTGAGAAATAAAAAGAGTAGCTGAAAGCATTGGTAAACCTTACTAGTGTGTGTCTGTGTTCATGTTTATGCAAATTATGCAAACGTGCTTAAGGGTCTGGTATTCCCTACACCTACCCTATGGTTGTACATCGCTAGAAGTGAACTTCATGTGTCCATATAAAGGTTAAAGTTGTGAAGGTCAAGACTTAAAGTCACACAAAAGGTCAAAGGTCTGTCAGAGTCAACAAAAAGGTCAAAGTCACGAAATTCAAAGGTAATGACAGGTGCTCGGGGGGGGGGGGAGGAGGTTTGTTTTCTCCGAGGACTTTTGATATATTTTTTCTTGTTGTTGATGGGGAACGCTTGAATCTGATACATTGTACCATGACTATTTTTTGTGATACAAAACTTATTTATTTTGCCTAATGAGTAGATGCTGTGGTTGATTGTTAAATCCTGTGAATTTTCAGCAAAACTGGTATTGGTACTGTTGTTGATCGGCCTTGATTGTGAACTCCTGAATCTAAGGAACTTTCCCTTTTTTGTGTTCTTTTGTGATTTGTGATTTATAACTCGTGATGATGTAAACACTTGCGAATTGTTATCTCAGGGATGGGAGGAGATAATATAGATGATATTTAGTGAATAATTCTTCATTGCTGTAAAATGTGTACATGTATCACTAAAATTGACTAAGTGTGTTTGTACAGCATGCGCACACCCAATTCCTAGGTTATCAACATAGTACTTCAACATTGAAGAACCAATCTCAAGTAATAAATCTCCAGATTTTATTCTTATTTGTCTTACTGGACTGTTTGTGTTGATGCCACATGCCATCTGAGGTCCTGCACAGCAATGCAGACTGGAAAATCTGGGAAAACTTTAAAAAAAAATATATATACATATATATATATACAGTCCAATGGCGCAAATCCCGGAGGGGATGGGGGTATGCATTAACCCCCCTCCCAGTTCTGATGTACGGGGGGGGGGGGGGGGGTGGCCTGTACAAATATACCCGCACTTTTTGATAAAAGATGGTAATTTGCAATCATTATATAAGTATTTTCCATCTCAAATAAACAATAATTCCATGTAATATTAATAGATTAAATGTAATTTCAGTACAAACTAAGACATTTTCAGGCTCGTATTATCAAATTTTTGTGGCGCGCTCCGCTCGCCCAACTATATTTCAACATTAAAATAGTCAAACGGGCAATATATATATATATATATATATTATATATATATATATATATATGCCTATAGAGGCGCTTAGCGCTTCGGCGCTTTCGTTTGCCAGAATGATAACTTCTCACCCTTTGGACCCCCCCCCTTTTTTTAAAACCTGGATCCGCCCTTGGGTATGTTACAGACCTTCTAATTCAAATATTCCTGACTTCTTAGAATATTTGCAAAATTTATTGCATAATCCTGTATTTACAAACAAAGACTGCTATATTGTAGGAGACTTTAACATAGATATATCTAAATCTTCCACTAATACTTCACAAGAATTTTTGGATATCACGTTTTCTGCATCCTTCTTACCTTTAATTACTAAACCAACTCGGGTTACCAACCAAACAGCAACCCTCATAGATAATATCTTTTGTAATGTTATTCCCTTACCTGAATCAGGAATTATTTTATCTGACATATCAGATCACTACCCAATTTTTTTCACGAAGTCCTTGTAGTTTTAATCAAAAAAGATATCCCGTCGGAAAGATTTAGAAGAGTAACACCTAATGAAATAGCGCAATTGAATGAAAGTCTTGAAGGTGCTGATTGGGCTGATGTTTATAGTTCGCATGATACAAATACAGCTTATAATACTTTTATGACGAGTTTCATGTCCCATTTAGATATTCCATTAGTGAAAAAAATCATCTAATTATAAAAAGAGTCCAAGATTTCCTTGGATAAATAAATCAATTTTAAGATCAATAAATCGAAAAAACAGCTTATATTACGCCGACAAAATACAGCGTTCTGAAAAGTCTCACCGTAAATATACTACTTACAAAAATATTCTCACCAAAATATTACGAATTGAAAAACGGAAATATTTTCAAAATCAGTTGATTCTCTTTAAACATATTAGTAAAACGTGGAGAACCATAAATAGTGCCATTAATAAAAATAAAGATAAATCACGTATAACAATGTAGAAATCCACGATTTAGTACAAATAGCTAATGTATTCAATCAATATTTCTCTCAGATAGGACATAATTTTGCAAAAAATATTCCTCCAACGCAAAAGAAATTTTCAGACTTCATACACCAGCCAAATCCCAATTCGCTATTTTTTGTCCCTGTACATAGAAATGAGTTAATAGATATAGTTCACAACTTGAAAAATAAAAAGAGTGCTGGACACGATGGTATTGATAATATTTTATTGAAAAACGTCATAAACTACATAGTTGATCCGTTGGTGCATATATTCAATTTGTCTTTGACTAGCGGTGTTGTTCCTGATTGTATGAAGATTTTCAAGGTTATACTGGTTTATAAAAAAGGAGAAAAGGATAGTATTTGTAATTTTAGACCAATTTCTCTTCTACCCGCTCTTTCAAAAATTCTGGAAAGAATAATATACATAAGACGTATAAATTTCCAATTTCTGATTTTCAGTTTGGCTTTCGCCAAAAGCATAGTACATCCCATGCTGTACTTACCTTTGTCGAAAAAATTTACAAAAGCTATTGACAAATTAAATCATACTATGGGTGTTTTCCTGGACCTCTGCAAGGCCTTTGATACCATAGATCATAAAATTCTTCTCTATAAATTGAATTGTGGAATTCGTGGCAAGGCCTTGGAGTGGTTCAGAAACTATATAACAAACTGAAAGCAATTAGTATGTGTAAATTACAAATGTTCTTGTATGCAGGATGTAAACTGTGGTGTTCCCCAGGGTAGTTTACTAGGCCCCTTTTATTTATAAATTATAATATATATCAATGATATCCACAACGCATCTAATATCCTCTCTTTTCTCTTATTTGCAGATGACTCGAATGTGCTCCTCTCACATCCAAATCCTGATATTTTTTAGAATACCCTAAATATTGAATTAGACAATTATTGTTACAATGGATAAGAGCCAATAAGTTGTCAGTAAATTTACACAAAACAAAATGTATGCTCTTTAGCAATTCTATAGATAACTTACCACATAATATTAAACTAGATAATACTGATACTGAAGTCGTCTCTTCAATGAATTTTTTAGGTTTGACAATAGACGATAGACTCTCATGTAAAGTACACATTGATACAATTTGTGGAACAATTTCCCGTAATATAGGAACTATAAGTAAGGTTAAATTTTTTCTGCCAACTTCTTCCCTGCTAATGCTGTACTCGACATTAATTTTACCCTATCTGAATTATGGCATTATTGTTTGGGGGAATACATACAATTCTTATCTTCATAGAATACTACTTCTACAAAAGAAAGCCATGCGTGTTATTTGTAACACTTCATGGAGATCCCATACTGATGCCTTGTTTGTAGAAAATAAAATCTTGAAGATAACTGATTTATATCGCTATAACCTTGGTCAGTTTATGTACCAGTTGAATGATAATGCTCTACCCTCAATCTTCAATATAATATTCAATAAAAACAAAACTATACATCAGTACCCCACACGACAATTTGACGAATTTCATCTGCCATTAACTAGAACTATACTCTCTAAATCCATATTCATTTTCACTTTTGATAATAGCATCAAGAATGCCCCTAGTTTAAACTCTTTTAAATTTAAATTTAAAAAATTTTTCTGAGTAATTACTCTCAAACGTCGACTCTTTAAAACTCATCACCCCTCAACCTTCTTCCATTTAATTCACTCAACAGCGTACACGATTATGTTCCTATTCATTTTATGCTGCCATTCGTATTCTGGTCGATCTGTGTTTTGATGTGTGTGCCTATAGGTAAGAGTCCTACCCTCTCTCGTTCCTTGTCTCCCTTCCTTTCTTGTCCCTTTCACTCCTCTTATGTTTTGTTTATCCAATATGTACAAATACGTTCCCTTTTCAACGATACACTATTTTTGAAATTATAAATTATAGGGGGCTGCAATCTACAAGCCCAGCTTTTTAGCAGTCCCCTCCGCGACCAACCTAGTTTGTTTTTCTATGTCTATTTCACACTGTAACCAATAATTGTAAAGTTTCATTAATTTGCTATGTACGATGTAAACCTGTGCATTTTATTTTGTTGGAAGTGGAAATAAATGAAATGAAATGAAAATGAAATGTATCTACGTTGATTTGGTATTTGATAGGAAACTATACGCAAATTGAAATATTCATCTTATTTGAAGACGATTTATAGGGGACCAATCACCCATAATATATGTATGTGTGTGCTTAAGGTTCCTTGCTGGTATACCATATGCAAAATGATATCTGGAACCACATATTGATTTTTTTTAAACCGTCAATAAATAAACGTTGGATTCATCAAAAATGCCTCCTTTCTTCCTTCCTGAAATTGTCGCATTGCTCTTTTCTTTGTTTTACGTGTGAATTATGGAATTCTTGAAAGAGCAAATGAAAATCATAAACAGCTATACAGTGCGTCCCAGAAAAAATTTAACGTCAGAAAAAGTCTCCCCAAATAAATAATGCAAAATATTTAAAGCAAAAAATTCATATCTGTGGATAGCTTAGGGTCCCTTCTATTAAATGGCACCTAAAGATCTGGCATTTTACCCTCGAATGAGCAAAAGACACATTTGTGAAAAGGTGCAAAATCCATACTTGACAAGAATTGGTATTTGTCCTGGCTGGTAACATGAAAATTTCTAAGCCTTTTTCAACACTCTCAACTTTGCTGATACCAGTCAGAACCAATGAAAATTTTGGTCAACCATTGATTTTGCACCATTTAACAACTACGGCTTATGCACACTCAAGCGTAAAATATTGCCAGATTTTTTTTACTGGTTCTCATATTTGTTAATACCAGCCAGAACAAATACCAGTTCTTGTCAAGTCTGAATTTTGCACCCTTTTCCAAAAGTCCCTTTTGCTCACTCGAGCTTAAAATATTGCCAGATTTTATGGTGTTATTTGATAGAAGAGACTCTAAGCTATCCACAAGTATGAGAATTTTCTACAAATATTTAAAAATATTTATTTGGGGAGAGTTTTTCCAACTGTTAACTTTTTGTGGGACGCACTGCAGAGAGTATGTTTACTGAGAGATACAAGTTACAGGAAAATTCATAATGTATACAAAATATGAAATACAACACTTTCAAATATATAGTCAAGAATAAGCTGTACCCTTCTCAACGACAATGTTTCAAAAGAGCATCTTTAAACAACTATCTATAAAAGCAAGCTAACTCTTACCACCTATGATTTAGAAGGACAGTGTTCGCACAAACTACATTTTTCTTCTCAATTCCCATGTATAGAAACTATTTTATAACCAAGTTATAGATACCCTTAATCAGTGGCGGATCCAGGATTTTGTAAAAGAGGGGGCACAGAGCCGGAAAAGTACACAATTAAGGGAGCAATTTTTTTCATTGTGTACTTAAGGTATGCCAGTTGGGTTTCAAAGAGGGGCCACGGGCCAGTTTTCCCCCTATGTAGATTCGCCACTGCCCCTAATCTCAACAACATCAGATATCTTCTTTGAAATATAAATGGTTGAAATCTGGTGGACGTCGATTCAATCAACCTTACTGTAACGTTGACGAAATATTGAACTGGCCTATTTCCTTTGGCTGATTGGTACGCCTAAGAATTATTCTACGACTCCCTGGGCAGAAAGGATTAGCACAATAACGATATGGCTATCTAAAAGCAAGATCATAAACAATATCAGGCTCGTGGGCTACCTGAGACATCAAGTGAAAAGGATGGAAATTGTGCTGACATAGTGGAGTCAATACTGAAAGAAAAGTTTGACAAGCATAAAGGTGGAAAGGGCCCACCGTGAAGGGAAGCCAAGTGAAGATTATCCTCGCTACATGCTCTTCAAAGTGTTGTCATGTCGTTTTCTGATTTGTTTGCCTGTTAATATATCAAGTATGTTATCCACATTACATTATTATTTTATATTTACCGTTGCAATTACAGTATACTTCCTCTTCTACTTCACATCGCTCTTATTTTCGATAAATTTCCAAAAATGATAGGCTTTCTTCTCCCCTTGCCAAGTTCTCTTCTTAAAATTGCGCTTTACTTATGCTCTCTTTCTCTCTCTCTCTCTCTCTCTCTCTCTATATATATATTTCTGTCCTCTTACCCTGTGATCACGGTCATCATCGTCATATTAAAATTAACAAAAATCAGTAATTTGAATACGTTTATATTATTGTTAGCCACAGGGGCGGATCCAGGATTTTGTATAAGGGGGGGGGGCACACATATGCAGAATTGTCAACTTTGGGAAACTGCTTGGAGGGGGATCAGTATTTTGGGTCTTATCAGCCCTCCAAAAGTCGCTCTGTGTGTGTGGAGGGGGGGGGGGGTGGCGAAAAAAAATCTCGTTGCCGGTCTCGTTGCCGGTCTCGGCCCGACTTTTGCCCGAGTAACGAGTCACCACTGGTCGAGTCCGAGTCCGAGACCGAGTCCTTGTGGCTCGAGTCCGGGTCTGGACTCGAGTCCTACAGCATTGGTAGAATCTACCGCACAACTTCAATTCTTATTTCAAAAGTGAAGGCATGTTTAGCTTATTGCATACCAATGCACGAAGCTTTGTAAAAAAAAAAAAAAAAAAAAAAAAAAAAAAATCTTGAATATCTGAATATATTATTATAATAAATAAGTTATGATCAATTATACACTTACTGAGTTCCTTAAATGAGAACAACTTTGTTGATAAATATCTTCAGAAGAGGATTACTCCAACAAATGAGATGAGAGGAAAACTGACAAGGAGCATTATTACCATAGCTAAGCAGTTCTGCATGTCATGAAAAATACCGGTGTGCTTACAGTTGTGTATTCATGTACTTAGTCTTGTTACCAGGCGAAAAGATTAACAATTTTCAATAGGAAACCTATTTTAATAGTTTCTTCTCTTGATGGGAGTTTCATTGTTTTTCATGGTCGTCTGGATGTGGAATTAGTACATTTTGACAGAATCGACGCAATTTCGTAAACCCCCTTGCACATAAGTAGTCATTTCCATTGCGTCATTACGTGCATTAATCAAACCTGTAAAGGAAATTTATATCGTAGAACTTTTAAAACTAAAATCTCACAAACATACCCACAACCTGCGCAGTTCACAAGGTACTCTACTATTCCAAACTCCATCACATAAACCAAAATTAACTCTAGGAGATCGAGCATTTGCATGTGCACCCCCAAACTGTGGAATGACTATATCGGGACATCAGGAAATCACTCTTGTTAAATACTTTTAAATCAAACCTAAAATTCAGTTCAATTTAGTTCAGTTCAATAATGGTTTATTTGTATTCGCAATTCATGTACAATACATTTCACATGAAGGGCAGCAAGGCTGAATATTTCATGTTTACACGAATAGTTGGCAAAACAAATATTAAAATCGAATATCATTATATATATTGACACTTATTGAAAGATAGGGTTAAGGTTGGGTTTCCCTTTAACTGTAATCAGCACGAGCAATCTCAATCTTCGCATGTTGAATATCGATGTATTCATAAATCATTTTTCAGCAATAACATTACCCCCTAGTGCTGCGGCGTTCCTTACATTGCAAATGATAGTGGTTTTTCATGCCAAATTATTTTTTTTGTTGAACGATCAAAGGTGTTACTATTTTTTGGCTCGGAGTCTGTACGTTTATGGTATGTAAACAGATACGCGATTGATACCAACTCCGGATATGTCGGTCTCTTTCTTCTCTCTCACTATATATATATATATATATATATATATATATATATATATATATATATACATATATATATATACATATGGCGAGGGAGGTGTGCCAGATACTCTAATTTTATGGAAGGATTTTTATAGCACAAAATGTGATTGCAGAACAGAAAAATGTTATCGTTCTGTTGATCAAGATCTCTTTAAGCCTTATCAGGAGGAAGAGAGTAAAACGATAGACATGATAAGTAAATGTATTAATGACCTCAAAGTCATATCTGTTAGACCGAATCGTGGGAAAGAGGGGGCAGAGAATTGTAAATTCAAAATCCCCGGGCGAATTTATGGATGTTTTCAGGATATTTCAATGTGCATAACCGACTTATGAGTGTGTGTTCAACAAAACGCCGCCAAATGCTGTTGCCATGCCTACACGACCAACAGTTATTGTTTTGCGCTCCGTATGTGGTAAAGTCTGTCTCATTTTCAAATCCATCACAATTATATTTCAGGTTTTTATTATCGATCCTAGAGAAGGGGACAAGAAGGTGCCTCGATGGGGCTGTCCCTAGAAAGATTTCATGATGAATAGAAAACCTGGCACTTTGCCGTTGATAGTTTTGATAATCATAATAACCCAGGCTAGGTGTTATATAAAGGGACAGCGCACCAGGGCCCCGTTTGATAAAACTTGTTGTCAATAACAAGTTACAATAATTGTTATTAGCTTCTAAAATACTTGAATCTGATTGGCTGAGAGTAAATTTGTATTAGAAATTTGATTTAATAACAAGTTTTATGAAACAAGGCCCAGATATGCCTTGTATAAGTGTAAAGATCAAAGTGTTATTACATACACTCTGAAAGGAGTTCAGTAAAATTTTACCCATTTTGGTTAAAATTGTAAAAAAAAAAGAAAAAAAAAAGGAGGAAAATGCATGTTTGTTGGGTAAAGGTTAACCCTATATTGGTTAACACGTACCCCACTTTGGGTAAAATTTTACTCAAAGTGGCTGTAAAATTTTATACAACAAACATGCATGTTTCCTTCTTTACCCAACACTTTTGAGAGTGTAGGTTACCCTGAAGAATGTTCATAAAACCTGTATGGAAAAAAAAAATCATTGTACACGTATAAAACATAATATTCACTAAGTATTTTTTCAGGGATTTCAAAATGAATTTCTTCTACAGCGCTCACATTCGCCTCGCAGTGGCACTCAATGCACCCTTTCAAAAAAATGACTCCTGTTTTTACTAGCTCTCTTACCAATTGCAATGCTCACAGCATTGAAAAAAAAAAACACGTATTCCTAGCAGGCGCTCATTTAATACACCTGGGTCGAGAGTGGGATACGTAGATTAATGTCTGGCTAGAGGATAAATGTGCAGTGCTGGGGTTCCAACCCTCGACTTTCATAATCTAAAAATAAATCTAGCAGAAGGGAATACATGTACAGTTATGTGAAGAGGCAACCAGGGCAATAAAACAAGCAGTTTCAACATTTCAATTTGGGCCATTATTCCATCACCACGCGTGTGGTAGATATTTTGAGACCGCACATGCGCGAGTTCACACGTTGTGTTCTATGCTGGTTTACAGAAAAGGGAACGATCATCTACAAAGCTGTTCAAATTGAATGTCATATCACTTGTGAATGAAGTAGTCGCAGTACTGAATAGAACAAAGCTGTATCCCCGGGGGGGGGGCACTCACGTATATTGGTGGTACGGGGACGTGCCGCTTTGATGACCCCCTTTTTCAGACCCGATTTCCGTTCTCTAGATACTCAGTTCCGCTCAGGAGCCGCTCAGCCCCGCTCTGAAGACCCCCGTTATGAAACATATCCGTTCGCATGCGGCCGGGAGCGTGGCGGTGGCAGTGGTCGCTCGACCTGGTCTCGCGCCCTAGGCCCTTTCGTCGCGCGAGCCTTGAAAACTGCTCCAGCTAGCTAGCTACTAGCGCTACACGGCGCGGGCGCGGCCCCCGGCGCGGCCCGTCCCGAGATCCTGCGATAGCGAAGGTGTACCGCCGATAAAGCGAGGTTAGTTTTGTAGTTCCCTAGGCCCTGTTTTTCACTCTGCCCAATAGATCATAGTTCCCAAGACCCCGTATTTTACACCTTGAAGTCAGTTCCTTAGACCCCCTTTTCGGGGATTCGTGAGGCACACCCCCGTCAAAATATAATTCGAGTGCCCCCCCCGGGGCTGTATCGGCCCAAGTATAATTGTTTTGGTCAAGCCAGGTAAGAAATGAAATTTCCGCTCTCTTTTATCAGCACTTAAACTTAAATGAAAGACCGTCTAATATAAGTGACATTAATGAGAATGGTAATGATTCATAATGATTTCAAGCTACATGTCGTTCCATAGGCCTGTCTTTCTATATGTAAATTTCGACATTTTGAAAATAATTTATATCTTGTACAGTACGCATGTCAAATTATACATACAATTATTCATAGGCGCCGGAAGTGGGGGGGGGGGGGCAGGGGGGCGGTCGCCCCCCAAACGAAAAAGTGGGAGGGGGGGGGGCAAAATGCATTTTCGCCCCCCAAAAAGCCCCCCCCCCCCATAAAAAAAAAAATCAGTAGTAAAGGAGTAAAAATCGTGTGTATATTAAAAGCTTGATTGCTTTATTACGTAATTGTAAGCCTTTGTATTCATTTTTCGTATTCATGGAGATCACTGAAGACAGATAAAGCATTCAAACTTTAAACTTTAACGTAGAGGAGGTTTTGTATTAGACGCAAGGTTGCCAGAGTTGGCAGAATTCTGCTTTCTGGCAGAATTTTGACCGCTTTAGCATAATTTGACAAAATTTAGCAGAATTTTAGCATAATTCTGTTTTTTTTTTTTTTTTTTTGCTTGTCAGAGAATTTTGCAGTAAAAATACACCCCAAAAATGCTGATAACCTTTTTTTTTTTTTTTTTTTTTTTTTTTTGCTTGTCAGAGAATTTTCGAGTAAAAATACACCCCAAAAATGCTTGTCAGAGAATTTTTGAGTAAAAGTTTGATTTAGCAGTAGGATCTGTATTGTTATGAGAGGATGGGAAAGCGTGTGTGTTTTTTTAGGGGTGAGAAGACATGAGCCCTTGAAAGGTGAGCCCCCTTGAATGTTTGCCCCCCCCCCCCCCCAATCCCAAACTGCTTCCGGCGCGCCTGCAATTATTCAAGGATAACTAAACCTGGATTTACTCCTACCAACCTGTACCAAAAGTCATCTAACACCTGTAGTGGGAGTAATAACGAGTAGGTAATTGCCTTGGGATAGTAACTGTTGGTAGTAGTACTGGGGTAATTGCCCTTGGGGGTTGTTGTCCTAGGAGGCAGTTGTGGGTGGGAAAATTGTGCAAGGGCTAATTGTCCTAGGACTAGTGGTCTGGGGGTAATCTGGTTTGGTGGTCTGGGGGTAATTGTCCAGATGTGATTCGGATTGTTCTATTTACCTACTCACAACGTACTAACTTAGGAGACATTGTGATAATGCTTGTGACTGTTCTAATGATAGTATTAAGCCCACCGCACACTATACGATAGGTCTACGATCCGACTTTGACAGAAAATGTTATAGCATAGATACAAACAGTTAAGCACATAAAATATGTTTGATTGCGGTTCTGAATAGTTACATAGATGTAAAATCGAAATTAGGCCCCCTTCTTTTTATTATGTTTGTAAATGACATTCACCGATCATCCAATCTTCTATCTTTATCCTTTATGCTGATGATACAAATTTACTATATTCTCATAAAAATCTTGATGTTCTATGTAAAACTGTAAACACTGATTTATTGAAAGTTTGCGATTGGTTTGCTGCTAATAAGTTAACAATCAACTACAAGAAATGTAACTATATGATATTCTGCAACTCTCCAAAGCCTCCAGAATTTAGCTCTGTACAAATCATGCTAAATAATCACATCTTACCTAGAGTTGAATCTACTAAATTTCTTGGTGTTTTTATAGACAGTAAATTAACATGGAAAAATCATATAAATGAACTTGAAAACAAAATAGCTAAAAACATTGGTGTTATTTACCGCCTAAGTATGTTTCTACCCCAAAAGATATTGCGTACTTTATACTGCACCTTAATTCTCCCGTATCTATCTTATTGTAACTTAGTATGGGCAAATACATATCGAACTAATGTTAAGAAGCTATGTACACTGCAAAACAAGATTTTACGTATCATATTCTCATCCACGCTCCAGTAGCGATCCTTTATATAAATCTCTTAAATTGCTTCACATTCTAGTTATAAATAAACTTCAACAGTGTACCTTGTTATATAAATGTCTAAACTCACAATTACCTTCCCAGTTCTGTGGCCTTTTCCAACGTGTTTCAGATATTCATAAGTATGCTACCAGATCAACCGATGAAATCTATATTCCCAAACACCGTAAACTTATTTTTCAACATAATATCCGTTTCACCGGCCCTAAGCTTTGGAACGATTTACCTGCATCCATGAGAAATTCTGCGTCTCTGTTAAGCTTCTCATGGAAGCTAAAAAAGTGTATGATATCGGATTATAGTTCATGATGCCCTGCTTGTTTATTATGCTCGATTACTATCATTCTAACCTGTTTCCAGTATCTTTTTTGTAAGAATGCCTGTATTTCGATGTTTTACTCTCACCGTATATCTTGCCACTGTATTATTCATGCATGCCATACAACTCCATTATTATGATTATTACTATGTTGCAGTCCTCTTCCTTTCCCTTTACTCCAAGTTCCCTATCCTCTTCTCTCCCTCTCTCTCTCTGTCCCTCTCTTCTTTTCCTGTATTAAATTATATTGTATTGTGTATTCAGGCGTACCCGCTTCAAGCATCTGGCTTATTGGGACTGCGCCTTCTTCCCTGTGTTACTTGTTCTTCATTGTACTGATATTACTTTATATGCATGTAAATTGTACTATTTGAACAGATGTTGAATGTTGCATGCAAAATCAATGGAAGAAAATAAATGTTAATTTTAATTGAATTGAATTACGGCCTATTACGAGCCTTCTATTCGGAGGAAAGGCCAAATCGGCTCCGAATCGTAGTGACGTCAGAGCAGTCCTGCGATTGTCTACGATTTGAAACTGATTTGGCCATCATTCCAGATATAAGGCTGACATCGCACCAAATTCCTGTGTTGGGTATACATATTTTTGTTCAGAACCTGAATCAGATAGCTTTCACTTGTTAAGATGCCTATATTTAATGCTATTGCGATTTATTTCCAAAATCGGATCGTAGTCGATCGTACAGTGTGCGGTGGGCTTAAGAGATGTGGCGAAGACGACAGTATATCTGTGAGGTAGTATTTTTAAAAAAATCTAAAAGGTCGTTAAAGGTGCCATATTGCCTTAAAATGTAAAATAGAATACAGAGAGTTTAATTAAACTTGAACAGCTTTTAAAAATGGGAAAGAAATTTCAGTACGACTAATAAAAATTCTAATCGTTTTATTCGATGCTTTAAAATGAATTTTCATTATGATTCGCAGGAAGAAACATGGCGTCTGATAGCGGATCGAGTTCTGATTCGACCTTGGTTGATAAAGGTAATTTTTGCACTGATGCAATGGCAGCATAATGATAATGATGGTGATGATAATAAAAATAATAATGATAATTATAATTATAATAATGACAATGATAATGATAATATTAGTGAAAGGTGAAAATGAAACGAGTAAGGAAATCTGCAGGAAGTGTCAGTGAGTTCAAATATTAATTAGTATTGAATAAACTAAATAATGTGCCGTAGGCACATTTAATCACTCATTTAATGTTATCATCTTAAGTCGATTCCGTGCTGAGTGAGTTGGATCGGTCTATGCTGCACGTTGTGACTGGAGAGGCAGACCCGCAGTCTCAGGAAGCATTCTTTGCTGCCATTTGGGATTGGAATTCTACTGAAGTGAAGAGATTGATCAAAGGAAATAAGGATCTTGTAAGTCTATAGCCCGCATGTCACAAAATTAATGACCGGTCTAATAATGATGAAGTAGTTTACCAAAATGTTAGTTCATTACAATCAAATATAAGACATACGTGCTAAGGAACTCCTATGTTTGGATAAGGAAATATTGCGATTAATTCATGCGCTTCGTCTACTAAAATCAGTTTAACAGAATTTGAAGTGTAAGGACATTTGCTCCAGGGCTCCGTTAATATCCCCCCCCCCACAAAAAAAAGAGAACTAAAAAGAAACTTGTCTTGGATAACTGTCTTTTATTTTATTTTATTTTTTTTGCACCTGTTATTTTTCCTCTTCCTTCTTACCCTCCCCCTCTCTCCATCCTTCCCTTACCCTCTCAAATCTCTTTTGATCTCTCCAAAAATTACGTCTTATCTAAAGCAACTTTAAAATATTTTTCTGTTCATAATCGTGTCCGATTTATTTTTTAACTTAGTACAATTTTATCCCTCCGTGTTTCGTCAGGCTTCCCCCTTTTTTTTTTAGCCTCTAGCGCCTTACCCCTCTCTTCCTCCCGTTTCTATTTGTACAGGTTAATTCGAGATGTCCTGACAGCGGAGATTCTCCACTTCATGTGGCCAGCTTGATGGGTCATCTCGAGGTCGTCAAGATCTTTGTCGAAGCGGGAGTTAATGTCAACTTGAAGAATTCTTTTGGAGACTATCCGTTATCATGTGCTGTATTCGAGTAATTACCATGTATCCCCTTTAATGTTGGATCTTATTTCTTAACCTTTAATGTTCGAATTTCCAAATCACTTTGAAATAGATCACCAAAATGAAAGCAAAAAATATTATTTTCATCATTTTTAAAATTATTTTTTATTATTTGTAATCATTTTCATCTCATTTACCCTTACAATATGCCTATTTTTTTATTTGACTGTCTGTGTGTCTGTGTGTTGGGGGTGGGGGACGTTAGAGACAATGATCACCTTTGAGTCTATCCTCATCTACCAGATCCCTTTACTCTTCAGTACCAGGAACGGTTCAGCCACAAGGCTAAACCATGCGTCTTGTTCATGGCGGGTGACGTGCGGTGATCCGACAAGAAGAACTATATCTTTTTTCTAATCATTTATTACTTCTTTTTCTTGTTTTCAATAAAGTAATAACACCGACGTCATCAGGTACTTGAATGAACATGGCGCCAATATTAACGCCACCAACAACAGCGGACAAACTGCACTTCACATCAGCGTCGAGCGAGGGTACGAGCAGAGTGTTCAAGAACTTATCAAGGCAAACTGTGACCCAAATATCCAGGTACGCATCACACAGACACACACCACGAGGAGCATTGTGATACTCTGTTTCATTTCATATTTCACAAATGCCTTAAAGGTATTTCAATATCAATTATCAATATAGGCCAATAAATGTGTACACCCCTTAAATGCATCACAATTTTTTTCCCTCAATGATATTCGATAGACAAAGTTTTGTTAGAACGTCTGTAGCCAAAACATCGTCATCAAGTAGCTAACACGTTACCTGGTTATGTTGCTCTCTGTTATTTTTCTTCTCTCTCTCTCTCTCTCTCTCTCTCTCTTTCTCTTTTTTTTTGGGGGGGGGGTTAGTTTCTGATATATTTTTATGACAAAATTGCAATTTCACTGTGATGAAGTGTTAAAATTTTGGTTCGCTCGCATTTAGAAAGTCAAAAATTAATATATCGTCCCGCCTATGACTTTATCCCTAAACCCATAATGATACAGAATAATGAAATGATTACATTTAACAAAGAACAAATAGATATACTCACTCTTGTATCAGTAGTAGTGATAACAAAAATTTAAAATCAGTACATATAATAATGGGGTTCTTTTGTGTGTGATTAAAAAGAGCTGTTCAGATGAAAAAAGAAGTAGAAGTGGTCACCACTGGTTATCATGTTGTGACCATCTGATTTCATAACCACCTATACCCTCCCCGTACCATTCTCTTAAATTGTCTAGATGATTCCGGCAGAGGAATATTCAAAACGGGTGAAAAAATAACCCGTTCTCATATTAAACTTAAAGGAGAATGAAACTCTGGGGAAAATTTCCATTTTAATGAAAAGAGAGGATAGCGAGAAGCAATTTAAACAAAGTTCCATCAAAATCGGTTACGAAATGAGAAAGTTATGAAAGTTTGAAAAGTCTCAATTTACTTTCTATAGTGATCCTCAAATTGGCAATGTTGCTTCAAAGTGACAGGTTTACTAATACAACTCTCCATAGGTTTTGTACAAATTTCATATTTTCTCCATTATCTCTAAAGATGCTGTTGTCTTTTTGTGAAATCAACATATGTTGTGTCAAATACATTTTCCCATGATATATCTTGAGCTAAGAACATGAAGGAGACAAGCTGCACCTTGCGAGATAATGGAGAACATATGAAATTTTGTGTACATAACATATGGAGAGTTGAACTACTAAACCTGTCACTTTGAAGCAACATTGCAAATTTGAGGATCGCCAAAGAAAGTAAATTGAGACTTTTCAAACTTTCATAACTTTCTCATTTCGTAACCGATTTTGATGGAACTTTTTCTTAAATTGCTTCTCTCTATCCTCTCTTTTCATTAAAATTGATTTTCCCCAGGGTTTCATTCTCCTTTAAAGAATGCTTTATAAATGTTTATATATATATATATATATATATATATATATATGTATATATATATATATGTATATATATATATATATATATATATATATATATATATTTATTAATGATGTATCGCACATAATTCAAATGATTTTACAATCCTTTTAGAATTTTCTCTCATGATTCTAATTAGTATTTTTCTTTTTCAGGACATTAAAGGTGATACAGCACTTCACTACGCCATCAGAACCAACAGACAAGACTTGATACTTGCTTTAGTGGCGTCTCCGACTATCGATCTTGGTGTCAAGAATGGCAAAGGCCACAATGCTTACCAATTTGCACATCGGATGGAAAATTATGAGTAAGCATATGTTTTTTTCTTATCATAGGCCGGTAGTATTAAAAGCGTCCTTACGTGAGTGCTAGTTTAAGTGGAAAGATAAATCCACTAATTTATGAATTGCCAAGTGTCAACCTCCTCACCTTGGAAAAGCCACCATAATTTTTTTGAAAATTAAATGAAAACAAATATCATGTCAACCTGAAATCAACATCTTATTTCTATTTTATGACTTTATTCATCACGTTTATTAATGCTGTTTCAGAATTACAGCAATTCGTTCAAATAATGAGCAAGACACGTCCTGACGCTCCATAAGTGGACTAAGTTAAACTAGTCCACCTTTATGAATGTGGAATAGTGATGCATTCCTCTTTTTTTTTTTGGGGGGGGGGGGGGGTAGTGCAAGCATATTGAAAGGAAATCCGGGTTTGATCCCAATAGCACGTTGTTACCGTTGAATGAAAATTCCCTATGATACATACCTCAAATCCTTCTACCTACCGTCATTTCACTTTCTCCAAAAACAGAAGTTCAATCGAGTTGTTAGCGAGAAAGCGGCCATCGATTGCGGTGGTTCCTGATGCCATTCGTCTGAGGGAGAAGCGAGGTCATTCAGGCTTCACGGAAAGCCCCGGCAGCTTGCTTCTTGGTATAGAATTGCTATCTAAAAATTTCCACCTTTTTATTATGTTACATGTTTTCTGTCTGTATTTCTATCCTACAGCTCTTCACTTTTTCGATCATGTCGTTCTACATCTATTTTTTTTTCTTGTAGGTCGATATTTGAATGTTGTTATTGGTATCAATAAGCATATACCATAAATATCCTTTTGTAAGTTTTGATAGATGAAATGAAATCGTACAAATATTATCTTGTCTTTGTCATAGCATGAATTTCATCATCCATTTATGTCGGTGTAATTATGCCAATTCATCAATCATCACCATTTATTCCTATACACAATCAATGCGGTCATTTCTAATTTTCATTGTTAAAATCAATGTTAAAGTGAAATACTTCGATTCAGGAACAACAGGATGTTATGTTTGTTTCTACTTCTCAGATGATTCATTTCGAGGAGCTCACGTTATCGAGGATATTGACGATGAAGTGACGTTCAACGAAAGGATTGGAAAGGGAGGCTATGGCACTGTGTATCGCGGGAAATGGCGCCAAACACCAGTAGCCATCAAGAAGGTTCCGTTAGGTCGAGGCTCATCCGTGAAAAAGGAGGTTTCTGTGCATAAGTAAGTGTTTAGTTGTTAATGACCACTATGTACCTAGGTAACACTTTGCGGCAGTGCAGTAAACCTTTGAGATTTTTTCTTTCTTTCTTTGACGCTGCGTAGGTTTTGACAAATTCCTCTATGTACAGGCAGATAGGAACAATATTTCTGGCAGCTAATATCGTAGTGAGTCTTTACGCCAATTATGTGGGCCTACTGTTCATGTACTTTGAGTGAAATCAGGCAGCCATTCACAAACAAACCCATCTCCGTGCTGTGCTTTGATTAGGCAGTGCCAATGATGTTAATGACGATTGATAGGTTAACCAGTCACAAAACATACCGCAAACTTACGGCGTTCTATGTAAAATCTGGAACCTGGACACTTTCTGGAAATTCAGGAGTTGATGCACTGAACTCAATGCACTCTGTGTGGTTTAAATGAAGAATGATCATCTGAGCTATCACAGCTACGGCATCGCAGCACACGTTGCACACGAGCTTCTGTTCCAATTTTATCTACGTTAATCAAATCTACAAATAAAATTTTCCCATGCGCCAATCACTGACGCAGTCTTGCGTCAGTGACTGGCGCAGTCCTGCGCCAGCAATTGATGACTCATGTACAACGGGAATAGAGGAGGCGAGTTGGCTCAGTCGGTAAAGCGTCTGCCTGTTGAACCAAAGATCATGGGTTCGAATCCACCCCGGGCGGATGACTGAAGCCTGCGTTGTGTGTTTGTCCCTCCCCTGTTTCATAGACGCGGGCTATATTACAGTGGAAAACACTCCGTCCCTCGAATAGGACGTTAAGTGGAGATTCCGTGTAAAGGAGAGTCACCCCATTGCGCGTTAAGAACCTACTGCACTATTCGATGAAGTTTAGGGGGAAACTCCGGTGTAGTGGTACACCTGCACATCCCAATCAGTTATTTCGGGAGGAGGGACCCGGGGGTTACAGTGATTCACTTCGCTTTTTCCCTCTCAGGCACAGGTGACGTCAAATACTTAAAATAATTCAACAAGATTGAATTAAGTGATATCTTTTTTGACTCTGTTCCTGTAAACAACAAGACAGATTCCATATTATAAATTAATAAAGTAATAACATTGTCGTTTGTTTTGTTTTTTCCCCATATAGGAGAGCCATCCATCCAAATATCGTTCGGCTGATGGCGTACTATGCCGGGTCTGATTGTGCAGTACTTGTCATGGAACTTATTGAAGGGAATAATCTTCGCGATGTTATCTTCAAGGTGAAAAACTAGACAGAAATAGATTTAAAAAAAAAAAAAAAAAAGGAGAGCAAGACAAAGATTTAGCACGTTTTACATAGAAACAATGCGATTAATCGAGTTAGAGGTAGGAATAATTTTCTAGTCGAAGGTAATTAATAAGTGAAGTAATGATCGGATTCGCCAGCTCTTGAAGCGTAAAGATGAGGGTGCAGATAATATCATGACGTTAATTTCATATGTTTAGAATGCAATTTTTAAGGAGTGTTGTTTTGAAGGTTCTGAAATTATATCAGTGGAATGTAATGGCATTAGAAATCGAAAGTGAATGGAAAGGTATTGTACTCTACATCTGTTACAATTTGCTTTGTGACGAATACTTCGAAATTTCCGCATCTTTATTCACCAACTCTAATCCACCACGTTTGTTTGTTTGTTTGTTTGTTTTTAAATACACATCTCAGGAGGGAAATCCCCTAGAATTCAAATATAAAGTTCGCATCTCGACAGCATTGTTGACTGCCCTGGCTTTCCTGCACACATGGAATCCTTCATCTGGATATCAAACCATCCAATATATTGGTGGGTAAAAGTTCGATGCCGTTTATTTGGAAATGTATTCTCTGTGTCCCCCTTATACAGGCAAAACAGAAGACAAAATATGAAATAAGGCGACGATTCCATGCTATTGTGTAGCATACTGTTCTTTATCTATTCATTTCATACAAAATTGAAAAACCTTATATTACAACTAATAACAGTGATACCAGAAAGAACCATCAGGTGTCACCTCAAGAGATACCCGGGGGGGGGGGGGGTGGGAACTCGGCCCAACAAGTGGTAGGTATGTGCCGCTGGCAAGACAAAAAAGGAGGCATTGGAACGAGCGTATCATGAACAGGATGGTCTTCGGAACTAAACATTTTGGAAAAAGGGAGTCTTTGAAACTGGATTACAATATAAATATGATGCTGCGGAACTGGTTTTTATCGAAATATAAGGATCATCGGAACTCGTTTTCAACTTTTCGCCAAAAATGATATACTTCGAAACGGGCCGGGGCGAGCCAGAACGGCCGAAACGAAAGGAATGGGAAAAAAAGCGGTGCTTTGGAACGGTTTTTTCTCTCCTATTTCATGTTTTTCTCATTAAGAAAAAAATGGTTTGCTTTGGAACGGAAATTTGAGTGTAAAAATGGGAGTCTTCTCTGCGGCACATACCCATCGCACACTATATACTGAGTGCCTCCCCCCCCCCCCCCCCGGGAAGAAATATTCATTTCTGGATTAAAGAAATGGATATAACAGGCTTGCTTATGCCATAAGGTAAATCGAAGATAATGCACGGAATCGCTTAACACATGTTTCATTAAACATGTTTAATATTTTACCCCTTTCGTTTCTCGTGTAATGGAATAAAAAATAAATACATCCTTAATACCTATTCGCTTTCTTCCTTTTCCCTGCAGATTGATGGCAATAAGAAGCCGTACATCTGTGATTTGGGCCTGGCTCATCTGAAGTCCAACACATCATCCTTTATGTCTGCGGGCGGCGGTACACCGGCCTGTGGTATCGGTGGTACCCTACGCTATCTGGCCCCTGAGAATTACATCGAAGGCACCACCAAGACCGCTGCATGCGATGTCTGGTCCATGGCCGCTAGCCTGCTTGAGATGTTTTCGGGGGAGCAATTCTGGTCGCAGATTAAATCAATATACGGTTTAATTAGCCGGCTTCGACAAGATGAGGTGTTTCCGGAGACCCTTTGTTTGATGGATGAATCCATCAAAGACATCCTGACCCCCTGCTTCGAAAAGGACCCTAAAAAGAGACCGACGGCATCTGAACTCCTCCTCAAGTTCGAATGCCACGACTCTCGTTAGAGATGGGCGCAAAATAAGTGTACATATTTGTATTACCTTAATCGATCTGATTTTTATTTCAACAATGTTTAGTTCAACTAGACTAAATTAATAAAGGATGATTGGATGCCAATGTTTGACAAACTTATATGAAGAAGTAAGATTGATATTTATCGAAGCTGTCAATATCTATTACAATTTCTTGAAGAAGGCCTACACGAGAAAAAGATACCCTTGCGGTGTACTTACAATTACTTTTGAAAAATGATAACAGCCATTTTAATGTAAAGCGTATTTCTTTAAAGTAAACGCGAGGACAATGGGGACACATAGAGAATTGTTGTTCTGTGATAATTGGGAACAAGGATTAGTTGCCTCCTAAAATTACATGACTGTATACATATGCACGTCCATATGCTAATTTTGTGCTCGAAAATAGAAAAAAAAAAAAAGAAAAAAAGGATTGTGCTAATCAGTGAAACTGTGTTGACCTCTTTGCACAACTTCGTTAGTATTTCAATTATTTTAAAAGGAGTTCAAAAGGCGGCATCCAATATAGCATGCATAATAGGAACATTTCTCCCCTCCACCACGAGTGGGTCTTGGAGGGGCTTAGAATTTTCGATGGAAACTTCTTCCTTTCACTCCCTTTTCTGACAATCCTGGATCCGCTCCTGATATTGTACATACATGTTTTATCCGTTTATATTGTGTGCGTGTATATTTCGCTCCGTCTTGTACTGGGAAGTCCAAGCTGTTCTGTTACGTTATACTAATCACAATCAATATTTTAGTATATCTGATAACTGTATTGAAAAATAGCCTTACTAGGGCTTATAATATCAAACCATATGAAAAAATGACAGATTTGATGTCAATTTATGTTCAAAACTCCAAAATACTTGGTAAAATACCTTGGACTTGGACTTGCCCTACTGCATCGTAACAAAAAGATGGATGAGACAATTATTTGAAAAATCATTTTTAAGCATTATTCAAAAAGACACAAAATTGCAATATTTTAAATTCACACAAAAATCTGACCTACCAAGCCACTAGAAGTCTCCGATTTATGTGCATATGTTTTGACTTCAAATTTTCTGGGTCCGCTTGCTATTTATAGGGACCGCTATTCATAGAAAACCGCTATTCATTTAACACGCGTTATGAATAGTGGTCCTTATGAATGGAGGTCCTGATGAATAGCGAGGTAATTTGTGTATGGTTTGCTCGCTATTTAGATGGATCGCTATTCATTTAGTCACTCGTTATGGATAGCGGTCCTTATGACTAGCGAGGTTACCCCAAATTTTCAACCTTTAAATACGATCATCTTTATTAACTAAATCTAATCAAATTCTTGTTACACTACTTGTCCACAAGACCGACAGTCATGACAATGTCGGTCTGGTGAACCCTTTAAAAAGTTGTTAGAAGGCCCACGTGGGCAGTGGCCGTTACATTCACATCAAATCGCATAGTCGAGTTTCTAATTGTTCTAATTGTTATTGTTCTTTGTTGCTAGAGGATCGAATCATAATAATGTTCCATTATTAATTGTTAAAAAATCTATATAGATAATTTGTAGCTTAATGCTTTGCTTTGATTTCTCCTTCAATTTCTACGTTCAATACAGTCTAGCATACACTCTAAAAACTGAAGTGTTAAATCACCATCTAAAAGGGCTGAGGAGTGACAACTTTTTCAAAATGATAGATCAACTCTTTTAAACTGCTGGATTCAGCCTTTATAGTGTTGTATCCAGCATGTTAAAAGTGTTAATCTACAATTTTGAAAAAGTTGTCACTCCTCGGCCTATTTATATATGGTGATTTAACACTAGTTTTTAGAGTGTATGAATACATCATTATCATGGAATGGCCGGATCAATAAAATGGGACACCAAGAACAGCATGAAAGGACAAGAATTGCGTGAAAAAATAAAGACTTTAACTTAAACCATTCATTTCTTTTTGTATACTGTTTTGATTTACTTTATTTTTTTTCTCTTTCTCTCTCTAACAAACATCAAAGGAATATCCGGAACGGTATCACTTTGAGGATTTTGTATAATAATAATAATTATTATTATTATCATTATTGTCCCCGCCGAACGAAGTTCGCGAGGGGACTATGAAACGGGCTCCGTTCGTGTGTGTGTGTGTGTGTGTGTGTGTGTGTCCGTCCGTCCGTCTGTCTACATTTAATATAAACGGTTTCTTGTTGGCTATCGACTTTGAAAAAGCGTTCGACTCCGTTTCGCATTCATTTTTGAAGAAAATATTAAGTTTGTATGGTTTTGGCCCTCATTTTCGTAAGTGGGTTGATATTTTATATTTTAAAGCAGTTAGTTGTGTTATGAATGGTGGACACTCCACTGGTTACTTTGATGTGGGGAGAGGAGTACGTCAGGGGGATCCATTGTCTCCGTATTTGTTTCTTTTAGTTATAGAAGTGTTAGCACTTGCAATTCGTAAAGCACATAATATAAACGGGATACAAATAGGACATACTGAAGTGAAGTTAACTATGTATGCAGATGATATGACTATGTTTTTGAAAGATTTAGAATCAATACAAAATCTAGAAAAGGTGTTAAATACGTTTTGGAGATTATCAGGATTAAAAGTGAACAAAAACAAAACAAAGATATTGATGTTAGGTCCTCGTAAAAGTATAAGAAATACGTTTTCACTGGGAAAGCAGGTAGAAGTTGTTAAAATACTTGGGATATATTTTTCTGTAGACGTAAATATAAAGGAGGAGATGAATTATAAAGAAATATTAAGTAAAATCAAAAGATTATTAGGCTGGTGTAAACAGCGCGATTTGACCCTTACTGGTAAAATACAATTGTTGAAAGTATTTGCCTTATCTAAACTTATATATGTCTCTTCTGTATTATTGGTACCAACTTGGGTTTATAAAGAAGTTGAAAAAATTAGTTTTGATTTCATATGGAGAGGTCATGATAAGATTAAAAGAAATATCCTTTATTTGACTTATAATCACGGAGGTTTAAAAATGATGAATTTTAGAGATATGATTAAGGCACAAAGAATAATGTGGATTAAGAGACTAATCTATGAAGACAGTAATATGAAATGGAAAAAATATTTTGACTATATATTCCAGTCAATTGGAGGAAGATTTATATTTTTATGTGATTATGATATGAAAGATTTTCATATTCAGGCGCCTCCATTGTACTTGGAATATTTGAATATTTGGCATGACTTAAGAAGGAACAGAATTATTACTAGTAACTTAGGAAATCAAATGATTTTTAATAATACTTTAATCCGTTTTGGCCGGAAAACGCTATTTAATAGGAAACTATTTGAGGCTAATATATATCAAATTAAGCATGTTGTAGATAAAGAAGGCCATTTAAGGCCAGTTAGCTATTTTTTACAAAAAGGTCTTGATGCCAACGATTTATTCTACATTAGTAGCATTTACTCATCATTGCCGATGAATTTGAAAGAGAAAAGGAAAAAAGACGAAAAGATAAATGACACGATCGATTACTCGGAATTAATGTATAAAGTAAGCGATAAAATAATACCATATGAAGGACTGACTTCTAAATTATGTTATAAAATCTTTATAGATAATATAAAGGAAACCTTTGCGTTTAGACACGCGGAAATAGCACATTTAAATACTACATCTGGAATTGCGACTTCCTTTTTGACCCCGAGATTATGCACTTTAGATGGTAAATTACGTGAATTTCAGTTTAGATTATTACACAGTATCCTATATTGCAATGATAAACTGTATCAGTTTGGCTATATATCATCTAACTTATGTTCTTTCTGTGGAAAGGAAATTGAGGTATACAACCACTTATTTATGAATTGTCAATTTGTTAAAAAATTGTGGCAAGAAATAGGGGAACAAATGAAATTGATGCACTTAGATACTTTAAAATGGGAGGAGATTTTGGTTGGGTTAGATGGAAAATCAGAAAAGCACATGTATATTAACCACTTAATTATACTCATAAAATATATGATATACAATGCGAGATCAAAAGGAACGCCCCCAACAAAGAAAGAAATCTATAATGCACTTTTAGAAAGTAAGGATAATGAACATAAAAAGGCAATAGCTCGAAATAAGTTAAGTCTACATCTAAAGAAATGGAATTATTTTGAATGATGGACGGAAGGAGGACATACATGATAATATCACAAACAGTTTTAAAGAAATTATATTCATTATTACAATTGCCCTATATACTTTGAATTTGCACCTATCAGGTTTTAATCTATACCTTGTTCAGTTAAATTGTACTATTGTTGTTTATTTATGGATGGCACGTAATGGAAATATATAATTTGTATTGTGTTTATTGCCATGTTGAATTATATTGTGTAATTAATGCTCAATTTGTAATTATTCGTTTTGAAAAACTGAATAAGGAATAAAAAAATTATGAAAAGAAAAAAAAAAGTCTGTCCGTGTGTGCTCAAATGTTAGAAAATGCTACTTCTCCGTCATTTCTTGGCCGATTTTGATTCCGATTGTTTTATCTGATAGGGCTGGGTGGGGGCTTCCAAACTTCCACACAGAATTTTGAAATTCATTAATTATGCAAATTTATGCAAATTTATTCAAAATTGACGAAAAATGCTACTTTTCCTCTATTTCACATCGGATTTTGATTCCGATTGTTTTATCTGATAGGGCTGGGTGGGGGCTTCCAAACTTCTACACAGAATTTTGAAATTCATTAATTATGCAAATTTATGCAAATTTATTCAAAATTGACGAAAAATGCTACTTCTCCTCTATTTCACATCGGATTTTGATTCCGATTGTTTTATCTGATAGGGCTGGGTGGGGGCTTCCAAACTTCTACACAGAATTTTGAAATTCATTAATTATGCAAATTTATGCAAATTTATTCAAAATTGACGAAAAATGCTACTTCTCCTCTATTTCACATCGGATTTTGATTCCGATTGTTTTATCTGATAGGGCTGGGTGGGGGCTTCCAAACTTCTACACAGAATTTTGAAATTCATTAATTATGCAAATTTATTCAAATTTATTTAAAATTGACGAAAAATGCTACTTCTCCTCTATTTCACATCGGATTTTGATTCCGATTGTTTTATCTGATAGGGCTGGGTGGGGGCTTCCAAACTTCTACACAGAATTTTGAAATTCATGCAAATTTATGCAAATTTATTCAAAATGGCTGAAGGTTCATAATGTTTTCATGTTTTATATTTCAGTTGTATACATGCATTGTTGGTATTCTCTTCTTTTGCATGCAGTAACATTATTATTTTATTCACTAAAGTTTTTCACTGAAGTTTTAAGGTTCAGGCTAGTTAATTTCCACAGATCTGCACTTCCGGCGGGGACATTTATTACGCATTGCGTAATTTACTCATTAACTTGTTATTATTATTATTTATATATTTATTTATTTATTTATTTGGCATTTGATATGTAGAATACAATGATAAAATGAAATACAAAGTGAGGACAAATGATTCAGCTTCCCCTGATGCGCCCCTGAAAGGAAAAAGGAATGTGGAATTCCTGTGAATCTTGGGCCTTTCCCATCGACTTCAAGAAACGCACCAGGGGAAGCAAGAACATGAACACATACAACTTCAAGTCAATAAAGCCTAAATTATGTATAGAATGTCATTATAGATTGTAACTGCACGGTAATATACCATCTGAGGGTGCACTTTGCATATCAATTTAAGAAAACAATATAGTAACGGTAGTACTGAATTATATGAACGAAGATTATCATGTCACACTTCAATGAAAATTACATGTAAATAAAAACTGAGATTTTAATAATTTAAGCGATGAAATTGAAACGAGTAAAATGGAAATCAACGAGGTACAACAAGATAATAGTAAATATGCTACGTTTTGATCAAGTTAAGGACACTGAGAAATGTCATCTATTTTAAAAATTACACACAATATTATTATAATAGAGATTACATTGATTATGGAATTGAATAAGAAATGCAAAGCCTTCTAGACTTCTAAGGTAACCCTTAAGAAGATTGTGTGCTTCTCTTTGTAATGAAAATTTTGTTCCACAAGAAAAGTATAATTCATAAACGTGAAATCAACTTTTATATACAGATGTGTGAATTCTCCTCATGATGTACAATTGCCAAATGACTTGCATTAGCATCTAGGTAGAGCATCCTAACAGCAAATGCTGACATCCACAGATGTAAAACAAAAGAACCACATTAAACACAACTGAACTTAATATGATAATTACAAAATCTTATTATAAAAACAATAACCTACAACACTACAGTAAGGCAGAACATCATAAGCTTACACGGTTCTTGGTACATTTAAAACATCAAGTTCCTTCAAAAAAATATGAATTCTAGAAAAATAAGTGAAAATCATCATCTATAGTAGATGAATACACACTTATATGTACACATAATCCCAGAAAAAAATTCTTCAGAAAAATTCTAGAAAAATAGTTAAAAACATCATCTAGATTAATACACATTGATATGCGCACATGAGGTACTAGTAATTAGTCAAATTATACCTTTTATATAGAGTTGTTGGCCTGTATATAGGCCAAATGTGGGACTTACATAAAAGTTCGGCCATTTCACATTTTGGTTTAAAAAAGCGTCTGGTGTGTGATGCTTTCTTTCTACTTCTACTCAATGCAAGACCTGCAGAAGATTTTACGGATTTCTTTTCTGAATGCACTCCTTCCAAAGGCGTACACAAACATGTTAATGCTGCAATTTGAGGCCGCCATGACAGCTGTGATCCACCACGTGATATTACCCAAGACGGCTCCAGTTGCGGACGTGAAGGTAAACATCACTGTAAGTGGCAACCAGGACACGAGGAAGCAGCCGGTAATGATGAGAGGTATGCGCAAGCTGCGAATGTTGCGCTGAATCCCGTCTGCATGATCACGTCTGGCTCGACGGATCCAGTCCAGTTTTCGGCGCGCTGTGTTCAAGATGTTGGCGTCTACCTGAATGATGACGTCTCCTGTATTGGCGATTCCGCGGTCCTCATTTAATGCATCGTGACCTTGCGTCACAATAACGTCTCTCAGACGAGCGGTGCTATTCAGCTGCGCCGTAATCTTCTTCGAATGGTGAAGTGCAATTTGAAAGATCCTTGCGTACATGGCAAGGAGCAGAAAGGCTACCAGCCAGACACTCACTGTGAAGCTTCCGACGGTGCTCACCACAAATGCAGGGGCAGAGAACGAGACGAGACACAACGAAAATCCATATTGATAAGCAATTCTATCAACTGATTCATCAGGAATACTTACAAAAAATAATAGGAAAATTAAGATGTAGAAGGACGCTGCTACCACGGCAATAATGGCTCTCTTCTTGGTGACAAGCACATGGTAGTTCAGAGGTCGAGTGATCTGTATATACCGATCCAGGTTGATCAGGAAAATATAAGACGCGCTAGTCGCTGGAGTTAGGGTCGTAATGAACCCCGTAATGTCACAGTATATGTTCCCCCTTCTGGAGAGCCATTCGAAGGTAAATATGGACAAGGGGCCGTTTAGAAGCATGACGGCCCCGACGAGATCGGCGATGGCGAGGGCTGTAAGAACGACCTTGCTTGCTGCACTCATACTCGTGTCTGGTACTCTTGGGATAACGAGGATGTTGATGATGTTTCCTACGATGCCAGTGAGAGCTACTAGAGTCACAAACACTGCTCGTACCACCATAGAGACAAATACCGCATAGTTGTCATCCAGCAAGCTGGGGCTCATGGACACATTGACATCCTCCATTATATGCTTCCTCAATCAATGAGATGATTAAACAATCAGATTAGGTCCAAAATCTTGAAAAATATGGGTCTCTCTCATTGCCATTTCTCCCCAATAACTACATTTACAAGGGAGCTAGATTTTATGTACTTCACTGATTTTTTAGGGCCCATATTTTGCATGCGCTTTAGGCATGCTAGGTAATGAATTCAGACGTCAGTATCTCTACTCATAACCGCAAATGGAAGCCTTTAGAAATAGGCCAATGGAAATTGCGTGACCCTTATAATTTGTCAACACATGTAAATGAAAAATTAAAATCCATCAGTTTCATTTCCATCTTGGTTAAATAACCGAGGACATTTGTGACGTATCCTGCATAAAATCACTGGTGTACACCACTTAAGTAAAGTAAAACATTTCAATGGAGTCCATCAATATCTCCTATGCAACAAGTAATTAATGGAATGCAATGACATCCCCATTCACACTTACATTACCACACTCTTCTCCTTCTCACATCACCAGTGGGGGATCCAGGAATTTGAAATGGGGGGGGGGGAGCGCGGCGAGGGAGCGGAGGGTGTGGGAGGGGGATCCTCCCACGGTAGAAATCACAAAACATAAAAATTAAAGGGGCGCGCGCCCTTTGCGCCCCTGCCTGGATCCGCCACTGCATCACCGAAATATATAAAATGCTTCAAGAAGTAAAAGAGCGACACTGATCGTCCGTAATGGTTCTGCATTGGACAGTTTTAACCAGAGACAACTGTTACAGTTATTTTGCCTGTAATAATCGAAAATGTTTCTGCACTCACTTGCGTTGTCAAATATATATATATATTTTACATTGTTAATTGCACAATAGTTATTATTATATACTTTGAAAAATGAAAATGAAATGAAATAGAATCTAAATCTGAAATCTGAAATCTTCTGAATTATCTTCTTTCCCCATGAAAATAGAATTATGCTTAATCAAAATTAGTATAGACCTACTCGCCCACTGTTAGCGATGTTACAAGACGATAATAATGTATTAATGTTATTTCGAGCTCAGAAGCACAAGCCTATTTTTAAGATGTAGTACGTTTTCTCCTCTGTCTAAGAAACTGAAATGTACTGAGTCTCGAGAAGGTAAAGTACAATGCGTGTCAAAAAAAATATGATTTTGGAGGATATCTTCAAAGTGTGTACATATTTTGATACGCACTGTATAATCCCTATATAGAAAGACAGGAATTGCCAGGGAAATTGCCTAGGTCCATGCAGACACAGACGGGGGAACCCATGGGTGTCGATCCCGGGGGGGGGGGGAAGGATTGGGGGTATATATATCCACACACACAAAATTCAGGTGGGGGTATGGCCTGTATTATCACCCCCCCCCCCAATATTTTGGGATAAAATAGATAAGAATTATGATACATTAACTTCAAAATAACAATTCAAACTCATGATGTTTGATCTTGAAAAACCATCCCATTCTTTAATGATTAGAAGTAAGGAAATAAGAAATGCCATAATTTCAATGCGAAAATATCGAAGAAAATTCGTTTGCTCGTATTGTTATTCTCAATTAAGGGGTTCCGTCCATTGGCGTAGATCCGTGCTTACCTTCTTTTCGTTAAAAACCATTTTGGGATGCTCTAAAGTGCAAGTTTTATAGACAGATTTTTGAAAAAGTCCCTGGTGGGGGAGTGGGATACCAAATCCGCAGGGTAAATGCACTAGAAATCTAGTTTTTGAAGGTTTGAAATGAAAAAAATTTCCAAAGCTCGGTCGCTTTGATCCCTCGCATAATTATTTTCTTTCAGGATCTCGTAATTTCGCGCCCTCAGTATATAGTTCTTAAATAGCTTAAAGGGTTCAAAAAGTTTTAACAAATAAAGATGTAATTGCTTTGCTCGCTATATCGTGTAAGTTTCATATGACTCCTGCTTTTGGAGGGCTGGCGAAATTTTTTTTTTTTTTGCTCGTCACCCCCCCCCCCCCCCCCCCCCCCCCCCCCCCCCCCCCCACTGAGCGACTTTGGAGGGCTGGCGAGAGACCAAAAAAATATGGGTCTCCCTCCAAGCAGTTTCCCAAAGTTGACAATCCTGCATTTGTGTGCCCCCCCCCCCTTATACGAAATCCTGGATCCGCCCCTGGCCCTCATCATAAAATAAAGGATGGACAATGATTTGTCGATGTTGGGGGTAAAGAAAGGGCATGTTTTGTATTGAAATGGTACCTGCAATCGAAATGAAAAGTAATTTTTTAATTTTGAAGAACTGCAATTTCTGTTAAGAACAAAGCGAACAGATAGGTGATATTTTTCATAAAAGTAAAGTTAGTGGCACTTGTCATTGTCATCAAAAGGAAATACAAGGTTGAAAGGGCACATGAGGCAGAATAATTATCCAGATTATGGCAATTTCCCACCTCAGGAGGGGCACCTTTCCTATCACAGGAGGGGCACTTTTTCATCTTTTGAGGGAAATTCATTGATTTATGAAATTTTGGGGGCGTACACCCCTGCCACTGGAAATTGGTATTGACCCGTGTTTTTTATGAATTTCTGATTGAATGCATGTCATCACACGAGGGAATTTCACGTATCATATCTCTTAAAGCTGGTATTTCCCTTGTGTCATGTTCGCATGTGATCCTAACGTTTTCACGGTTTTACCCAAATCTGGCACAACTGAGTTTTTACACGTCATTTTCAAAATGCTGCCGCTCGGTAAAACATGTACAGATGGATGACATCAAGGTATCATTTAAAAGCATAATACTTCTAGTTTTTGGAAAACAGATAATTATTGTCATAGAGCACATAGTGTGGTCACAATAACCCTTTGTTTTAGGGTTTCGCTTTTTCTGGGACGCACTGTATAGTATTGGGGTAACCTCGCTAGTCATAAGGACCGCTATTCATAAGTACCACTTATTCATAAGGACCGCTATCCTTAACGCGTGACTAAATGAATAGCGGTTTTGTATGAATAGCGGTCCTTCTACATAACGAACAAACCATAGACAAATTACCTCGCTTCATAAGGACTTCCGTTCATAAGGACCACTATTCATAACTATTCATAAGGACCGCTATTCATAACGCGTGTTTAAATGAATAGCGGTTTTCTATGAATAGCGGTCCTCATGAATAGCGAGTGGACCAAATAGTGTTAGTCATTGTATACGACAAAAAATGAAGAGGCTACAATAAATATTTGTTGATAATATTTACCCAAGGAAGCCACATCAGTATTAAAACTGCTCTTCCTGAGGGCCCTGCAATTAATTGTTATTGGTGGGGGAGTGTGTGTGTGGGGGGGGGGGGGGGTGTGGTGGTGTCGATAAAAAAATTTCGCCAGCCCTCCAAAAGTCACTCATTGGGGGGGGGGGGGGTTATGGGGTCCAGTTTCGCTCCATAATTCTCTGACAAACAACAACCACCAAAAAAAGGGGGTTTTCGTTCTAAAGGGGAGGGGGCACAATGCATCGTTTATTTTCAAGGGGGGGGGGGGACACGGGCCGGGATTGCCCCTTTTGAATTCGCCATGCACTGCCACACCTCATAGCCTAAGCTACTATGCTTCAATCCAAGTGCGGTTAAATCAATGTTTTCATGACAGAGATGTGGTTTCACCACTTATCTAAATGTGTTTATTGTGAAAAATAATTACCGTAAAGTAGTACCACTCAATCACAAACATGAGCTTGCTATTTTTAGCCACACTGGGCCTACGTATGTAGCTACCTTACCTATAGCTACATGTACCTTGCTTGACATGTCACAACTTGCGGATTTCGATGTCATTGCAGCATAATTATGCACGATGTCGTGCGCCAAGTGTCTACATAGGAAAGATGAATTACACTTTCCGTTTACGTAACTGTTACGTACGCAAACATGTTCTCAACAGTTTCCCAGGTCTGCAAAATATGCTGCAAATCAATCATATTTTAAAAGTTCGATAAACGACAGTCGCTCATGAATTGTGTAATTAATATGACACATCATGTTTATTTATTTATAGTTTTTTTTTTCGATAGTGTCTGTACGTCACGGCTGTCAGTAACACTATTTAATTTGTCTACGTCCCATGGTCATCAGCCTGCGCGGCATAATTATGCACCTCAATATCTTTTTCGTACCGCGCGGCTAAATACAAAACATCACCAGGGTCAATCGCTCTTTCGATGTACTCTCTTCAATAAACGCGCGCCTTTTATATTAAAATTGAAATTTATCTAAACCACCCGACGTCGTGAGAGAAAAAAAGTATCAATCATGAATTCGAGAGCTTCAAAGACTAAGAAATCTGAAAGTGAAATTCAGAGTCATGGAAACTACATGTCTGAAAAAATCCGAAAACTTGAGGATCAGTTTCGATGTGATGCACCAACAAATAAAGCCAAATCGGGGACATCGACTGACATTTTCCGCGGTGTCACTATTCACGTGAACGGTTACACAGGTAGGTCTGGCCCGACGGTCCCCCGTATGGCCGTAGGTCGACATGAGCCGACCTGCCTGCCTCAGCATGCGAGGTCTCACTCCGCCAGGTCAGCAAGGCAGCATGGTCATGATCATGATCTCACTCACTTATCTCCAATAACCTCGCATAAGTGTGAGTGGATCTCACTCAGACCACCCTGCGGTATAATCCAGTCGAACTAACCTTAACCTAAGACTAGAGTTAAGGGGGTATCTCACTGTGCGGCGAATATGCTTGGGAATGTATCGAATCATGTTTGTAAAAAAGCCAAAAAGGTTGCAAAAGAGTTCGCAAGCAGTTTTTATTGTCATAGATCTAGATCTAACTTTTTTAGTCTAATTTATGACTTTCTTTAGTCTTAATCTTTGAATTTAATAGTCACTAAGTAAGTTAGGTAGATCGGCGCTAATGCACTTATCCAATGAACAAGGTTGTAATATAACCTTGTCCTCCCAAACCAATATGGTAATGGTGAAAACATATAAGAGCAGCCCTCTACTGCTGCACTACTGCCAGCCACAGTAAACAAATGCAGATTAGCTCTCTCCACAGAGAGAGGGCAGCAGTACAGAAGGATCAATCAGTCTCAACAGAAAAATAGAATGAACACAAAATTTGATGCTTAAAATTCCACATTCCCTGAATCAGTGGTTTAGCTGGTCACCAAACAAGAGGGACTTTCACAGACATCTTGCTGGTAAGTAATATTCTGAGTTTCACTCTTTTGATCTGATACTTAGGCTGGATATATTACAGCAGGGTTGCAGCTGCATAGTTTCAAGTGGGGCTGAGTGGTTCAGACACACGAGTGCCCTACCCCTACCCCTACCCCTACTGCCCTAGCCTAGGCCTAGGGTTAGGGGTAGGGGTAGGGGTAGGGTACTGGTACCCACACCACGTAACTATAGTGGTCATATTGACCACTACGCGGGACGAATGCAAAAATACTAGTCATTTTCTATCGCATGTACTTAAGCCAGGTATGGGGGGAAAAGTAAGATAAATGTTTAAAATACTTCCTTTCAAATTCAGCGCTTTAAAATCTCTTTCCTACCTTAAATGGCCGTTAGGAAGAACTGATGATATTTCCAGCAATATCCAAAGTCAAAATCATGTCCAAAACCTAAGAAATCCCCGCCAATTTTTTTCGCGATCGCATGTTGTTTTCCAGCTTCCGATGTTTTTAGACTAAATCGGCCAATGAAATTTTGTCCACAACGAAACTCGGTATCTTTTTTTTTTTTTTTTTTTTTTTTTTTTTTTTTTTTTTTTAATAACACACACGCACACCCTGGTATCAATATGCCTTTAGCACTTCATTTATTTGATGTATGATAAAAGAGCAATGTAGATAAAATGCCTTGCTCAAGGGCATAAGTGCCGTGCCGGGGATCGAACGCTCGATCCTCGCATCTCCAGTCAAGCACCTTAAAGGGAAATCCAACCTTAATAGCAAGTTGCTTTGAAAGAAAGAGGAAAAATCAGAGAAGCAGATTGGTAAAAGTTTGAACGAAATTGGACAAGCAATAAGAAAGTTATGAATTTTTAAAAGTTGTAATCACTATGCACATGGGAATTTCAAATTGGCCGAATATGTAATGCCATCGTGATGTAGCTGTGGACAACTCCCCCATTCGCTCTAACACACAAAATGACTAAAATGTCACTTTTTTTCAAAATACATAACTCAGTAGGATCTTTTCATTCATGAGGACCTATAACAATATGTTATCTCCAATATATTTTGAGTACTGCCCCGAGGGTAAAAGCGCCTCGAAGAAAACCGCTAATTAATGATATTTTTGTGTACGACAAATGGGAGAGTTGTCCACAAAAATGTCACAACTGACTCAACAAATTGCCAATTTGAGATTCGCATAGATGTAGTGATCTCATTTTTCAAACATCTATAACTTTCTTAATCCTTGTCCGATTTTTTTCAAACTTTCACCATCCTGTTTTTCTTATTTTTCTGCTTTCACACAAATCATCTTATTACCAAGGTTGGATTGCCCTTTAAACCACTGGACCACGGCACTTCCACGAAACTCGGTATCGCGTGCACATCGATCTCTACGATCGCACACACGGAAAATCGGGACTTACGTGTGCGCGATAGGAACCGAACTTTTAACGATCGAATTTTTTAGCGCGAGATGTCAGCGCTCGCGGCGATCAGGAAATGTACACCGTGACTTGCGATACCCCGTTTCGCCAGAAGTGACAGTAAATTACGGATTTCATTTTTGAAATTATCTTTTCCAACATCGGTGAGTTGAATTTATTGTATTTCATGTATATGTTGGTGTCGTTTTTTGTAAATTAAATGCCGATTATGAGTGATTGTTGGTAACTTTTGTGCAGTGGTGTTTTGAAAGTGTTGAGGTGGATGACTGCCTAGAGTCTACACACGAAATATAGTAAAGTCGCTATGAGTGCTGGTACCCAATGCGCATGGATACGAAAGTGCATTAGCGCCGGTAGATCTAACTTTGTTGGACAGTTTTTCTTGTCACAAAAGGAATTTTGAACATGTGCATTCTTTGCAAACTTATTTTTCTGCAAAACAGACGAAGGCCTAGGTCTAGATCTAGGCTCACTCATAGGCCCTTGCCTATGTGGGACTGTGTCCAACATTCACTGTTGCAGCAGTCAAAAACAGACAACAAAATTGCTCTAAGCAAGACATAATTTTCTTAAATTTGCTAGATTACCTGATTCAGGGACTCTTCAACTCTTACTGTGCCACAAATTTGGGGATTCAGAATTGAAAGTGAAATTTTAAATAATTATTTTCCTCTCATGTATGAATGATCTAGCCTGGAAAAGGGCCTGCTGATACACACAATAGCTATTGAAGCCTATTCACCCATAAAAGAGCTAGTCTGAGTACAAGGTTATCTTCAGATACGCTTGTACATGTATAAGTGATCTAGGCTTTTGCAAATGGTTGATCATACTTCCCTACATGTACTTGGGTATAGAGACTGGAAGCTAAGCTTATTTGTCCCTCTTTACTGCTCCATCCCATCTCAGGTATGGTTCAAACTTGATTGGATTGTTTTTCGAATATCTTTCTAGGGATGACTTGAATTGGTTTATGTTGATGTAACTGCACTCATAGCCATAGGCCCTTGCCTATGTCATGTGGGACTGTGTCCAACATTCACTGTTGCAGCAGTCAAAAACAGACAACAAAATTGCTCTAAGCAAGATTTAATTTTCTTGAATTTGCTAGATTACTTGATTCAGGGACTCTTCAACTCTTACTGTGCCACAAATTTGGGGATTCAGAATTGAAAGTGAAATTTTAAATAATTATTTTCCTCTCATGTATGAATGATCAAGACTGGAAAAAGGCCTGCTAATACACACAAAACCTTTTGAAACCTATTTGCCCGTAAAAGCTGTAAGACATTTGGCGACAGTTATTTTCGATTCGCCAGTGCTAGAGACCACCAGGGTTCCTATATGAAATCGACTCATTAAGACCATTCTCTTCTGTTCATTCACGAAGCCAGGATTTATTTTCGGGGGGGGGGGGGGGAGGGGCTGTTGCATTCTAATGAGCATGCAAAGTGTGCTCTTGGGGGGGGGGTGGAAGCCCAAAAGCTTTGATGTTCTAGCAAAATTTGAGAAAAAGATAACAGCTTGTAGCTTTTTTTTCTTAGGTGGAAAGTTACATGTAGTTCAATGCCCTGACTACTTTTCAATTATTTGGACGTACTGTAAGTGTAACAGTTATCGCAGACTGCCTGGTTTCCGCTCACCTGCGCGGCAGGGCTTCACGGACACAACGGCCGTCTTCCACCGCTCAAGTTTCTTCAGTGCGCAATGAAGGCGTGCAACTCACTAGCCTATGGCTATGGCAGCATACACACTGCAAGGAACGTGTACACCATAAATGGTTCACTTTCGATCGCGGCACTGGATCGCGCGTAAAACGGAAATACGCGAATGACGTCACTATGCAGTAGTAAGCAATCCGCTTATTTATGTATGAACAAACTATTTAAAAAAAACATAAACCTACTCCTTAGAACGGTCAGAAAAAATTTGTAGTAAAATATGAATGTTTTTTTACAAAGATATTTATGCTACAATTCCTGAGGTTTTACCTGGCCAAATTTTTAGTGGGAATTCATATCTAAAAAAAATTATCCAGGATTAAACTCGGCCGTGCCGCTGCATGAAACCCCTGCTCTTTTTTCGCTCACCCTGTATTATACAGCCTTTTACTTATCAGGATGCCGCGGCCCGTGCATGCTAGCAGAGCTGCTAATGAGCGCAAACTCAACTTCAACTGGCCGAGTTTTTGCAGCACGTAATATGCTAGTACACGCACGATATAAAGGCGCATTGCCAATGATTTGAAAAGAAAAGACTATATAATATGGCTTATCAAAATATTGCGTGGAAATAATCATTAATTAGCTTGCATTTAAACCGATGTAATCGTTTTATTGCATGTGCGCCCACTAGCGAGCGGAATTAGGACGGGTCATCGCGGAAAAGGGACCGGAAAATGCTTTGCGCAGTCGGCGCACTACAGACAGCCGATTAGGAATTCAGGAGTACGAGGGTCGTGGTACGATTCGCTAGAATTTTAGCGTCACAATGTTGTCCATTAGCGCCTATATAATTCTTTAAAAGTAAAATTATCAGTGAAAAACTGCAAAAGTGAGCGGAAACCAGGCAGTCTACAGTACATGTAACGGGTGGGCGCAAAGCGCGAAAGCTTTGACGTTTTAGCAAATTTTGAGAGAAAGATCACGGCTCGTAGCACCTTTTCAGGCTTTTTTCTCCCACTTTCCCCACTTTTTTCACTCTCGCTTTTTTTTTTTAGGGGGGTGACTGCCCCTACTGCCCTCCCTGGCTAGGCGCCTATTCTGTTTCACGATAGCTGCAGCAACAGCCAGGCAAAGCAATTCTTCAAGGGTAGCAGCACATTGGGCCTCTTCCTGGCAGAAATTCTTGTCCATATATTCTCGAAATCCACTCACATATGTGCAAGGTTATTGTAGATAACCTTGCACTTTGTACCTTTGTACCACGATGAATTGCCTCTCATAGCAAGTGTGTGATATTTTGCACGCAATGTTTGCAGGAAAGGAGCAAGATCGCCGGCCAAAAACAGCCTGAAAATGTCACTTGATCAAGAAGATAAAGATCCTGTTGAAGAATCTGGCATTAAATTAGATATTCTGTCATTCTAAAATGTAGAAAGAAGTTTTTCTCAAAATTTGGCTGATTATATTGGTGTTTTTACCTCTTCAACTTAGAGGTCGTGACCACTGCCAAAATTCACACAGCCCCACATAGTGATGGTTCTGTGAGTGCTCGAAATCCATCTTAGAAAGGCAAGTCATTTGAGATCTATCTTCGACGGTGGTAAGAATAAATCTGAATGCTGGGGATGGTTTGCTTACCCTTTTATAGGGATGGGTCCATAGATTCACCTGACACTTTACCAGGAGTTGGCAAAAGATCCCAAATATTCACAAACAGTGGCAAAGGATTGGCCAATAGTTGCTAATCTTCGCATAAACTGTTGCTAACATTTGCTTATAGTCGCCAACTGTCTTTCGCAAACACTTTGCAAACATTTGTGCAAATGTTGCTTATTGTCGCTTAGCGTCACTAAACATTTCTTGCTGCAAAATTGGCTGTCATTAACAATTCACAAAAGTTTTATGTCTCAATAGTTTCTGATTTTACATTATGCCTGTTTTTGTTCTGTCCTTTTTAGATCCTTCTTCAGATGAGCTGAAGCGCCTCATGACAGTACACGGTGGGATGTACAAGCATTATTACTCTGTGTCAAGGGTCACTCATATCATTGCTACTAATTTGCCCTATGCCAAACTGAGACAGTTGAGAAATGAGAAGATTGTCCAGCCAGAGTGGATAACAGACAGGTAATCTGATAGTCATTTCTTTCAGTTATATTAACCTCTTGACTACAGCAATTACTTATTCATCATGATGCAGGAACTAACCGTTTGCTTTCACAAGGCTATAGGTTAAATTTAGTTAGATTAATTATGTATGGTAAGGTCCTAAAGCTACACAACCCGCAAATACGCAAAATGTGATGCGTTCATTGTGCCAAACTTTTGGTGTGCCTGAGCAACGAGATTTTCATTTACATTCACCAAAATGAATGAGTAATTTTCCTGTATTTTTTGTAATATTATCACTAATTGGAAAATCGGGGTGAAATTCACATCAGTCACCTTCAACATTAAGATTTGCATTCATTTATTATGTGTGCGTAGCTTTAGGACCCTTTCATTTTGTTGAACAAAATTGGGAACGGGCATCTACATCGACTTGAAAATGAATGTTATTGACATTCGTCCATCATAATTTTCTCAGCGATTTAACTTCGGAATATGTAGAACCAAGATATTTAAAGAAATTTGCATAAACCCCTAAATAAAATGACTTTTTGGGGCTGGAAACAAAGTGTGTAGCTTTAGGTCCCCCATCATACTCGTATTTTAGAGTGGATAAGTTAATTTAATTTGTGTTAGAACCACACTATTGAAATATTCAACATTTTGGTACTTTTCCTTTCAAAGTTTTGACTGTACGATAAAACAAAATGTGGAAATATGATCTTTAACTTGTTAGATTTGTGCAAATGAATACAAGCAAAACATTACACCATTTTGTTGATTGAAAAGTTTATTCCCATGTATATTTTCATTATTCAAACTATTTAATCCAAAGTTTATATAGTGGATAAGCAGGTTGCTACAGTTGACGAGGTATCAGTAATAATGTGCTTGCCTAATCACTAATTTTGCTTGCCATCCAGGAAATTTATGTTGAATTGACATTCTTACTTGGCCCACAGGACAAGCATACATGCTTGATTCATTTTTCAGTTATCAGCCTTATGTTGTTTTTCTTTGAATGAGTTGGAAAGTGGAATGCAACTAATTTTTGTACTCAATATTCCCCTCTCTGCAGTATCAAGGCAGGTCGTCTGCTTCCTTCCTTGCCATACGAGCTTTACACAGACAGGTCTTCACGGCAAAACCAAGCAGTCCTGCAGTTTACCAAAGGACCTCAAGTCCAAGATGATCCTCCCAGTACTAGCCAACCTATTCCTGTAGCAGCTCCAGAGGAAGGACTAAGTGACAATGTCTGTCAAGACCAGCAAGAGGATGCAGGTTCTTCACTTTCTAAAGCAGACAGTAGTGTCGACACAGTGGATGCAAAAGTCCCAGGTGGAGCCAATAGATCATTTGGTATGGCAACAGCTGGAGACTCGAACTTCCTCTCTGAGTTCTACAGCAACTCTCGCCTTCATCACATAGCCACATGGGGGGCGGAGTGTAAGGCATATGTCAATGAACTCCAGAACAAAGGAGATAGCACATTTTCAGGAAAGCAGAGGCTTCTGGCCATGGTAAACAAAAAGGGACAAGGACAAGTAAAGAAGAGAGAACTTAGAGTGGTTGATGCAGAGGATGATGATCAACACTGGAGTGAGGATGCCGTCATAGAATTCAAAGAAAGTGATCATCAGGCAACAGGCTCATCAAAGACTACAGTTAAGAAAGAGAAGACAAGAAGGATCATGCATGTTGACATGGACTGTTTCTTTGTATCAGTTGGGTTGATCAAGCAACCGGACCTGGTAGACAAGCCTGTGGCAGTGACCCACTCCAAAGGACAGGGTAGCATGTCCGAGTCCAGGCAGGAAATCAGACAGTTTGAGTCTGAATACTACAAAAAGAAATATGGGTCTGACGCCGCCCACCAGAACCACAAGGAGGATCAGAGCAACAGTTCTAAGGAAAGCGCAACAATGGATACAACAGGAGTTGCATCATCTGTGTCTAGCAGCAAACCGAAGGAAACTTTCCATTCAATGGCCGACATTGCATCTTGTAACTATGAAGCTAGGAAGGCTGGTGTTAAGAATGGTATGTCTATGGGGAGAGCCAAATCATTGTGCCCTGAACTCCAGACCATTCCATATGACTTTGATGGCTACAAGAGAGTCTCACAGAAGCTCTACGACATTGTTGCTAGGTGAGGCTTGTTATTTAGTGCCATTGGCAGTTTGCCATAGGTTCCGTCAAAAGAACCACTGTAAAGGAAAAAAGAGCCCCCATATGATCATTTAACCCTTTTGAGACAACTGCCCACATTTTGTGGTTTAACTAAATAACTTTTGATTCAGAGCTCTAAAAAATATACCAGATGCACGAGTAGAAAGAGCAAAAATTTCTGCACACACTATGTCCATTTTTATTGCATGACCATATTGTGTTTGATGCCAGGAATTTTAAAAATGAGAATAAGCTTTAAAATCCCTAAATTGGCAACACATTGACAGGTTAAAAATCATTGTTTTTCATCCAAATTGGCAATTTTTCAACTAATCGACAAAATATCTAACCATGTATATTGTTTTCAAAGACATTCAACCTTATTAGAACCCTGCAGCACTAAAAGAAAAATATTATTGTTGCCAATTTGAAGAACGAAATGTGATCAATTCAGCCCTTAAATAATTCCTGTCCTGAAAGGGTTAAATTGTAAGAAATGTCCACATTGACCTTTTACATTTGCTCTGACACTTCTAATCACAGTAAGATACTGGACTACATTTTGCCATCTTAGATATTTTGAGATGGTTCAGAAATTTACATTTCTAAGCTGTGGCATGGTGTCTACATGTAATTCTTCAGTGCTGTGAGATAACTTTAGAAACTCTCTACGAATTTGTTGATTGAACATGTATTACAATACTTTTCTTTCAATGCAGCTATACACATGACATTGAGGCAGTGAGCTGTGATGAAATGTTTGTCGACATCTCAGGAATCTTGAGAGACACCGGAGCCACTGCTGATGAGTTTGCTCGGATACTAAGGGAAGAAATTAAAGACAAAACAAAATGCAATGCCTCAGCAGGAATTGGTAGGTTGCAGCCTGGTGTAAACAGGCATGAGATCTTTTCATGGATCTGCAGAATTTTCAGATTTCAGAATAATCTTTTGTTACTTAAAAAAAAAATTCTTTCTGTTATTTTTATTTTTTTTTTTGGGGGGGGGGTAAAAATGAGAAAGAGGTTACCATGAATAATGCAGACATGTGCAAAATTTTATGGTTAACAGATAATAAGCAAGGTTATGTATTTCTACATCTTCCTATAAAATTAAGACCTGAATATTCCAATGAACATAAAAGAGAAGTGTGGAAATTTTAAAAAACAAAATTCTTTTGGTCGAAAGAAAAGATGCAGGCTCAAGTTCAATTTTTAGTTCAAGTTTATTTCCTCTCATTAAAAATAATAAACAACAACATATATATATACATACATATACAAATTAAAAGGATAAGCAGGGGAGCGTTTCATCAAGCGTTTTGTCAGTGATTTCTACCGACAAATTCGCTCTCAGCCAATCAGATGCGAGGATTTCAGTAGCTTATAACAGTTGTCGGTAAAAATCACTGACAAAACGCTTGATGAAACGCTCCCCAGATGATAAGCAAATACAAAGGTCAACATGAAAATGTTTCACTTCTTCTTTCCTCTAGCATCTAACATCCTCCTTGCCAGAATGGCTACCAGAGTGGCCAAACCCAATGGACAGTTCATCCTAGAACCTCATGCTGTGGATGATTTCATCAGAAAACAACCAGTCAAAGACTTGCCAGGTATCTAGCTGATAAGAATTTTTTCTCCCTCGGAAGGGTAATTGTTGACCTGACATTTGCTCTGGCAGTATTTGCTCCTGGCTCAATTTTGGCAAAGATATAGGGTGAGGGTTAGGGTTGCAATTACGTTCTAGTTGTGGTTTACAGATAGGGTTCTAAAGGTATAATGCATGGTCCAGGGTTGATGATGGGAATTCAGTTAGTGTAGGAAATTGACTGTACATCAATGTTTGCTGGACTATTGTGTAACTGGGAAATGAAATGCCCTTCCTACTGACCCTGTGACCCCTACCATGCCGTGGGCGGCGAATCCCACCCAAATATTTGAGTGTTGAACATTTTGTTTTGACTCAGAATAGCTTGAAAATTCTTCTTCATACAGAAAACTGTGCCTTCAATATAATGTTTATTCCTATGCAATAAATCTTTGCCCAGTATGCTAAAGAAAAAAAAAAATCAATGAAAGTTAATACTGAACTCTTGAAAGTTCATTTTTGAAACTTGCTCAAAAATCTTGTGGCATGGAAGGATATGATTTAATTTTGATATAACATCCTTTTTTCCTTAGACTCCAGTCAGGGTTTACTCAAGCAATGGGCTAAAGGGGACAAAACATCAAAATTAATTTTGTTCTACGTGTTTGGAGTTCATACTGGTATCTTACCTCGCACATAAATACTCAAAATTTCAGTTTTAAATATAACACATGTAAAGATATATTTCAAGTTTGGGTACAGAATATGCACTCTTAGTGTAGGTTGATGCTAACTGTGAGTAGGCTAGTTGATACATTCATATATAATTTGTCATGCACAAAAATTAACTCTGAGTAAATGGAGAAGATTAAGAACACGTTTACACTCTCTCACTGACCTAAAGGTGTAGGGAGGTCCACAACTCGTAAAATGGAGACCTTGGACATCAAGACGTGTGCCGACTTGCAGCAGCTATCGTTGGGCACCATACAGAAGGAGTTTGGACAGAAGACAGGTCAGATGCTGTACGGATTCTGCCGTGGGCTGGACGATCGACCGATAAAACAGGAGCAGGAGAGGAAGTCTGTATCGGCCGAGGTGAACTATGGCATCCGATTTAAACAGGTTAGTAAAGCCTTACCCCACAAGATGAGGTAAACCATGTCAAAAACAGCCACAGAAAAATAAAAACCATTTTTGTCTCGCCTGCGTAAGCAAAAAGCGAGACATAGGCGCCACTTTTCCGACGGCGGTGGCGGCGGCGGCGACGGCGTCAACAATTTTGGAAATGCTCTCATTTCAAAAGTATATGTCCGATTTCCATGAAACTTGAACACAAGTGTTGTAGAGTATCACTAATAATGTGGAACAAATTTCAGGTCAGAAGTCAAGGTCAAAGGTCAGTTCAGGTCAATTGAGTTAAATTGTGTTCCAAAAACTTAACCTGAGGTTAAGTTTTTGAATTTTTACTTTATTTAAAAAGTATTTGTTTAAATTCTTTGAAACTTGGCATCACTCTTGGTAGGGATTGTCTTCATGTCACCCTCTTTCAATTAATACCCAAATCTTACATTTTCATCACATTAAAGGTCACCTACTGACAGTTGAACTTGGTTAAGTTTTGGGTAAATTTCAGTTTTGTCTCTACACACAGTACATGTATGTACATGTAGTATGTACATGTATTGTAACACATGCATTTGACTTCTCAAAGCTTTGCTGGTAGTGGATTTCAACCAAAATTGGCAGGGATCATCCTAAGGCAAGGAGGATCTAAATTAATACCGATGTGGGTACCTACCAATATAGGGGGGGGGGGGAGTCTTGGGGGCACCACCCCCAAGAGCACCAATAATGGCAGTAATTAGATTCATATTTGCTTCTTCTTTAAGCCCTGTTGCAAGATTGTTAGCAAAGTTGGTAGGTATCATCCTTAGAGGAAGGAGAACTCAATTTCTGAAACAGGGTACCTTGCCTCCAAGGGGGCTCAGGAGCAGCACCCCTTAAGTGCCCCTATTGGGAAAATGAGATATTTGTTAAATGCGTGGCTGGGTTCGAACCAAACTAGGTAAGAATCATCCTTAGGCAAAGAGGATCTAAATGAATGCAAATAGGGTACCTATCCCTTAAGTTTGGAGGGGAGTGGAGGGGGGGGGGGGGAGGCAAAAGCCCCCCCCCCCCCCCCCCCCCCCCCCAGAGCCTGTGACTTCAAATTGACATTTTTCTTTCTTCTGTGAAACGTATTGTAAAACGTATTGCTACAGTATGCGGATTGTAACCAAACTAGGTAGGAATAATTCTTAGGTGAAGGAGACTTCAAGTTGTTCAAGTATTATAGATCATTATCTTCAAGGGGTCTGGTGGAGGGGCACCACCCCAAAAGTGTTCCAATGGCAATTATTTCATGTACACATATTCTGCTTCTTTAAAACATACAGCCTGATTTCAAATGAACTTCATCCAATAAATCTTACTTGAAGGGATTTAAGTCATACAGATGGCCCACAAGGGGGGTGGGGGGGCTCAGGGGCAGCACCCCTTATGTGCCCTAACCTTTGATTTTTCACCAAGCAAAAATTTTGCCCCAAGAATTGCGTGATGCAGGCGAGACGGCCCTGGGCATTTTCCTTGTTCGTGTAAATGAATGGCAAGGGGGTTTGTAAAAAAAATAAGGAGCCCCTAAATGTAAACACTGTATCTACTTTGTATTTTGGGGATCAGAAATGAGAGGATGTAACACAAAGATTTTAAATCACAAAACACAAAAATTTAAGTGACACTTGTATTAATATCTAATCAAAGTATTTGGTTACACCAAAGATACTTTGTATGACATGGCAATCTAAATTATTTGATATAACTGTAATCCTGTTGCTCTTGGAAATGGGGAATGTTTCAAGTGAGGCAGGGACTAATCTGATTTGTTCAACTGTGACAGATGTGCTGTATCAATATGGTTTTGTTCTTGTCAACTTGCAACTATGTTCATTTCCCAACATTGATACAGGAGAGTGACTCTGAGAAGTTCATCACTGAGCTGGCAGCAGAGGTCCACAAGAGACTTACAGGGATCAAGATGCTTGCCAGGACAATCACTATTAAACTGAAGGTATATGGTCTGACTCTTGCTCATTCTTTCCTCTCTTCCTCTTGCTCTCTCTCTTTGTCTTCCTGTTATTTGTCTTCCTCTTTTCTTTTTGTTTTCTTTCTCTTTGTAACCACTTCTCTTTCATTGTGTATTCTGTATCTTTTTCACTCTCCTTGTTACTTTCTCTTTTCCCCCCTTTCTTATCTGTCTCCTTGCTCTCTTTATCTCTACATTGACCATTTTCTTTTATTCAATATTCAGTCAAATTTTTATATGGTTCTGTCAGAGACGAAGGGATAGTTGTCCTGGTGAAGTTTTCTTTGGATCTTCTTGTGGACATCAAAATGCAACATTGTATTTTTGTCTGTATAGGTTCGTCATCCTGATGCACCGAAAGAGACGTCCAAGTTCATGGGTCATGGCATATGCGAGGATAAGGCGAGGTCATTTACCCTAGGCCAAGCCACTGATGATGTCCAAGTCCTACAGAAAGAAAGCCGGAAACTTCTGAAGGAATTACAGGTCCCAGCTGTAGATATGAGAGGGGTAAGTCCATAGGATATGTGAGGATAAGGCAAGGTCTTGTACCAAAGGCCAAACTAATGATGATGTCCAGTTCATTGAAAGGGAGCGCAAGAAACTCCTAAAGGAATTACAGGCCCCAGCTGTAGATGAGATGGGTAAGTCATATTTTTGTGGTTCATCCAGTGGTCTTGCTTTTGGACAAGGCATGGTCATGAGAGAGAGAGGGAAAAGAAGAAAGCAAGAAGCTCCCGAAGGAAGTGCAGGTTCCAGCTGTACATATGAGAGAGCGTTACAGCTGTTGTTATACATCTGTAAGGTGTCTATGATAGCTCTGTGGTTGGAATAAAGGTCCTCATGTTTGCTTCCCCCCGTTCATGAGGAATTACACTGAACATCTTGGGAGGAATTGATCTACAGCACCCCATTATTTTCCTGTATGTACAAGAATATACTTGCTCACATTAACATGTGAAATAAAATGCGGTGATGTGGCTTAATGTAAATTCTTTGTTATATTTTCAATTAGGTTGGTATTCAGCTGAGTAAGCTCAGCTCATCAACTCAAGCAGGTGCCCTTCCCAGCAAATCCATTACAGCCTTCATGACAAAACCCAAGCCTTCCGACAACACACCTGACCCTGGAGAGAGCAGTCTTACATCTACAGATCAGCCCACTACCCTATCAACATCATCTGTCCCATCAGCGTCAAAATCTAAAGCAAAGACGATGCTAAATTTTGTGTCCAAGCAGCCAGCAGATGCTGACACTCCTTCAGCAGTTGATGATAAGGACTCCAGCTCAAGGACACTGAGGAAGAAGAGGAAGAGTATCCTTCCACCACTACCGTTCATGCCTGGTTCTAAGGGTCCACAGTCAAGTCATCTTGCACTTCCTTCACCATCTCAGGTATTGTGGATGAATTGATGCTCTGCTTCAACACTATTTATAAAAAAACTTTTCTATATCATGCCATTATTGTTAGGTATTTACACATACTAAATCTAGTTACAAAGCAAGATATATAGGGCTCCACTCTGACATCATTGACTGGGTGTTCAGAAAGCTTATGTAAAATTCTACCATTTTTGGAGTCCGGGGACAAAATTTAGGGGCCCATGTGAAATGGGCACCTGTTAGTTGAGCCCTAAAGTTTCAAAGTTAGATCATGTTTTGAATGTCATAGATACATGACTGGATTAGATTTGAGGCATTGTCATGTTGAAAATAAGGTGATGTCTAACCATGTGACAAGTAAGCCACTGTTACTACCTGAGCTCTGTAATACTTGTTGAATCGATTGGTTAAATCAAGACACATGCATTTTGTTACTTTACATTTCTACTTTTAATCTTAACACTGTCAATATCATTTTTATGTGTGTTGATTCCCTGTAGATTGATATGTCAGTCCTGCAAGAGCTTCCAAAGGACTTACAGGACCAGATCCTGAAGAGTTACAAGGAACAGAAACCAGTTCACTCAACACAGTGAGTTTGAATTGTTTGTTTGTTTTAATAAAACCTATACCCTAGGGAGAAGGTATAAATAGATATGAATAGAAAATTAGAGAACTCCTAATTTCATCAAAGATTTTTTTTTAGAATGAATATTTGTTGATTGTTCAATATATATCATATTAATTTGCAAACAATTGTTGATATTCAGTAAATTCAACTGAGTTTTACATTATCATTTCTTGATAACCTCCATAAGTGTTTCAAGGTGACTTTTTAAATCTCGTTGCAGTGAGAACACCTCTGAACCAAGCACATCATCTGGCATCACAGACTCAAGTAGGTGGGACCAAGGTGTAGTTGGGTCAGTGCCATCTCGCATCTTAGAGGAACTGATCCAGGATGATCCTAGCTCAGGGACATCATCCCTGGGTGTGGTAGAAGCTCTGCCATCTTTCTCTCAGGTGAGCTTTAAGGAGCAACTCTGACTATAATGCTCTTGCAACAAGTGCTCCGAGCTTTATTTTGTCAAAGATGATGGGTTAGGGTTGCAGTTTGGTTTTAGGTTAGGTTTAGGTATAGTGTTTCAGGGTGGTCCACACACAAAAATTCAAACATGTAATATCGCAACTGGGAAAGAGCATAACCTGATGTGTGCTAAGCGCAAATGTGGCCGGGCCTAGAGCCCGCTTGAGGGCCCCTGGAAGTTTTGTGGTTCACAGAGTCTCTCTTGTGCAATCTCAGCAATATCTTGAAATGTTTCAAACAAATTTTATGACTAACATTTCATTAATGATTTTGGTTGAAAACGATTTTTTATGAAATTTAAACCCGTCGCTGATTTTCAAACCTGTAGTTTCAAAATTCAAACCTGTCGCTGTTACATGTTAAAACTCCTGGTGTTTGGTCTAGTGCTGAAGTTTAGAATTTGGTTAGTGTAGGATATGGACCGTGGTGCGATTGTCCCAGAAGCATATGTTTACAATCCTTACGAGATAAAGAGGAAGACAGTTTAGTCTACTGGATGGAGTTGTAGTCTTTTGACAAACATGTGTATGGTTCATGACCAATTCAGTGCAAATAGTGACTGCTAAGAAAGCAAGGACATGCGGGTAAATGCTCTTCAGAGGACCCACAGCTGTAAGTCATGTCCAAGTGACGAGGTGTGTGTTCCTTACAAAGAGATGATGACCACTTTGATGTCTAAAGGAATAGTGTATAGGGTGGTGGTTTAGCTAGCAGATGACTCTTAAGCCAAGCTGGGCTCTGAATTCATGCCAGCAGTGGGAACAGGGGGTGGTAGCTTTAGGTGCATGTGAATTCTTTGCCTTCATGTGGGACTACAACCAGGTAATAAACAAAGCTGTACTTGAGGCATGTGCATACTGACTTGAACCCATTGTAGGTCACACTGTTTCTAAGACCAGCAATCCATTGTATAAGCCATGCTGTCTCAAGATATAAGACATCAGTCCTCAATTACACATACTGTGGTTTGATGTTCTTAATAATTTTGTTAGACTATTTACACTACCTTTTAGATTGATCCATCTTGCCTTGAAGCACTACCACCTGATCTCCAAGAAGAGCTTAGATCAGCTTACAGAGGAAAACAGCTCCCAGCTCATCATGGACCTGAGCCAGAGAGAGAGACCAGGAAGGTGGAGACTGGACCAGAGACCAGGTCACCTGCCAAACAGAGTCCAGCTAAGAGCCCATTCAAGATCAGGAAGAGAGGGAGACCAAGGTAAGAGCTTTCGATCTGAAGCAACATGCTCCAGCGACAATGGCCCGAATTCACGAAAGAGGTTTATCTTAAACTACGGTCTAAATCATAGTTTAAACCTCCACCGTGGACTAAAATAAGCCCAAATAAGGGTATATATAAGCGCATTACTGTCAGCCCATTGGGCATGAGGACATGAGTGTACTACGCTTATGGAGGTTTAAAGCATGGGTTACATAAACCTCTTTCGTAAATTCGGGCCAATAGGTCCACATCAATGCCCGACTCTAACCGAATTCCTACAGTACATGTAACTTAAATCTTGGACCCAACACTATACCTAACCTAAAACCCAATCGTAACCCTTAACCCTAACCCTATTTTCGACAACATATAGCCCAGAGCAAATGTCACTGAAGCAAATGTTGGATCATTGCCCAAGAAAGAGATCGGTTGACCGGACATTCTCCTTGAGAGGTGTGCAGAAGTAAAACAGATTTTTAATTTTTTCCAAAGTTGTCCAACAATGAAGATTGATTAATCTTTTCAGCTTTTTAGTGGTATTTGCTTACAATTTATGTTTTTTCAAGTAATATTCAATTACCTGATCCAACTTCTATTTTTTTGTGTGCATGTTATGAAATATTTTTGTAAGTTATTAGTTGTTTGTAGTAATGCACACTTTGTACAGTTCTGAAAGAGTTATTTGTGATGACTATTTGTGATCTTGAATCTTGCATCTTGAATCTTGAATCTTGATTAAAATGTTGAAGTGATGGATCTGGCATATTTAGAGTGAATGTGTCATTTCTCATTGCCTGTATAGGAAAGGAAGTCCGCATGGCAAAGCCAACAACCCCAAGAGACCTCGATGGCAGATGGGCATCCAGCAAATGATCACCAGAAACCAGACTCCACCCAAACTCTCTCCTGGAAACGGGGGGCAGGAGGTATCATTGCCTAGCAACAGCATCCTGGAGGAACACAGTGTAAGAGAAGAGGGGAATAAGATGGAGGAGGAGGAGGAGGAGGAGAGAAGGAAGGAAGAGGCAGAGGTCAATCTCTGTGGAGCAGTGGATCTGTGGGATGTGAAGGTGCTCCTAAAAGAATGGATTGTATCTACAGATGGTAAGTCAAAACATTTTCTTCGTGGGTGAAAAAGTAAAGCAGTTTTTGTTTTCATCATGAACATGCAAGATAAGAGTTAATCAGAAGATTTTCTCACTCCTCGTAAACAAAAAATTTATTAGAGTATTTCAGGAAATTAAGAAAAAGAAGAAAAAAGTCAGGGGTTTGACCTCCTCAGTCACTTTGTCAGATTGACTCCATACCATCTCCAAACCCTGGCCATTTGGAGTAATGTAAGTTTCTCTTTGGTCTGTTGTTGGTCATGTCGGTGTAACTGGGGTATTAGTATACTAATAAAATAGTAAATGGTAAAACATGAATCTGCCATTCAGATTTTTAAAGGTTTCATTCCTCTGCTTCCCAGTGTCAAAATGTGTGTTGGGGGGGGGGGGGGTCTCTGTTCAGTGCTATTCAAATATATCTAATTGTGTAAAAATTCATATTGATGTTGTCTTTAATAGATCCAGTGGATGAGGACATAGGCTTCATTGTTCAGTACTTGCGGGAGCTCATCTTGGATAAGAACTTGGAAATGGTTGATCATGTCATGAGGAGCCTTATAAGGTAAGGAAATGAATGAATGATTTTGAAGAAATATGTAAGTAAGTTGTTTGTTTGATTAAATGTGAAACAAGTACAACATTTATTCAGGGGGAAAAAAATCAGCAGACCTTAGGAACTGTGGGAGAGGGATATTAACATTTTCCATGTCAGAGGTTTCTCTGATGGTCATATTTTCTATTTTCCTTTAGGTAGCTTAGCAAAACGTGATGGCATGTAAGAACGTGGGAAAGACGCATATGACAAAATTATTTAAAATCATAATTTATTCTATAGAGGCAGAACCAAAATATTAGGATATAAAATTAGTATTTAACTCTATGAACATTTTAAGCAAAATAATATGAATACTTTTATTCGGATAAGTCTGATCTTGATTTTAGATACAAAGACAAAACTAGTAATTTCACTCTTTGTGTATTTCCCGCATCTTTACGCGCCATTGGTTTTCGCTAAGCTACCTTAAGAACTTCTGTTTTGTTTCATGAAATGTGGAGTTTGATCAAGCAGCTATTTCTTGGATTGATACAATAGAATAATGTTTTTATCAATATGAACAATAAAAAAAAAGAACCATTGTTAAAAAATTTGTCTCATGAAATTTTATTTTGTGATGTGAACTTGATGGCAAAGTAAGGGTTCCAATTGGCAAGATTGTTAACCCATTGCCTGCAGGAACCGGGTGCTTCCTGTATTAAGCCTATGGGAATGAGAGAATTCAGTAGTAATCGGGTTAAAGGGATCGAAAAGTTGCCAATCGTGGTGTTTTGGAGCTTGGCCCGGCTTGGGTAATATTCAGGAATCGCCGTACATCTTCGGTAAACAAGCACGCAATTGCAGTGATACGCATTCAACCAAAGAAAGACGAACTGAAAAACCCAACTGACAAACTACCCCACCCTTGAAGGCAATTTTGTTCGCTGCTCCAAGATTGTTGTTATGCACAGCTTTGCAATAGGGGCAAGCGAGTGAAATTGAACGTACATGGATATCGAGCGGTGGCTCCCTTTAATACCCTTCCTCAAGAGCACTTGTCCTGTGACTTAGCTTCATACTTGAGAGGACTGATGTTCCCGCTGAGTTAGTTTGTCGCCTCTTGTGAAAATGTAAAGCACTTTGTTTCCCCTTTCTTTAACACTAAGGTGCATGATTTGAGGAATATGTATACTGCCACATTCGAATAACATTGAACATCTAAATTTGTAATGTTCCCATGACTGCTGAATTTAAATCCCTAAAAAAAAAGTCTATATTGTGATGTTAATAATAGCAGCAAAGAGAAAGGAGAGAAAGAGAAGAGAAATAGAAGTAGAAATTTAATTTGGGTTTAAAAGAAGCAGAAAAAGAAACAGATTAGTGAAGGTTTGAGCAAAATCGATAAGAAATACGAAAGTTATGAATGTTAAAAAAAGTAATCAATAAAACACAAATTTGCAACTCCGTGACGTATCTTGCAAACTCCTCTCTCTCATTTGCTAAGCACAAAAAATATAAATTTTCATTTTCAATTTTTGATGAAGGAATAGACTTGTTTCATACAGGCTTTGTGTAAAAACATATGAGCAATGATTATATCTAACGTGCCTGTATGGTTTAACATTTTCTTTAGAGAAAAAAATAAATCATTAACTTCCATTTTCGCTCAAGAAAATATTTAATCATACATGAACCTTAGATATAATCATTGCTCATATGTTTTTATACAAAACCTTTGAAACAAATCTACAATGTATTCCTTCATCAAAAACTTAGAAAAAGGAAATTTATGGTATTTTCTGTACTGAGCAAATGGGAGAAGAGCTTGCAAGGTATGTCACAGAGTTGCCAATTTGTGTTTGATTGATTACAACTTCAAATGTTCATAACTTTTTTATTTCTTGAACAGATTTTGCTAAAACTTTCATTAATCTGTTTCTCTCATTTTTTTGCTTTTATTCAAATCAAAGCTATACCAGCGTGGACTTCCCCTTTAAAAAATGACAAGAAAAAATATGAGTCTGACAAGAAATTGATGGAGAGAATGAAGAGAGATATTAGGAAGAGAAACTGAGAAAGGGAAAGGAAAGAAAAGAGGGAGAGGGAAGATAGAATTGAGAGAGAGAACGAAAGAGAGAGAGTGTGGAAAATAACATGAGTGAAATTAATTGAAGAAAGATGAAGGGAGTGGGAAGAGAAGAAGCACTTATTGAGTTCAAGTGATAATGAAAGTTGAGATGGCAGAAAGGACAATGTTTTGAGAGAGAATTGGACAAGCTGGTCTATTTCCTGCTCTTGCTGCTTTTTCCCTGAGGATGTAGCACTATGAAGCTGAATGCAATAATAACTCCTTGGCCAGACGAGAGGCAAGCAACTCCCAAATGTCACTTTTACCCCCAAGCACTTGAACCGTACAGTTCAGTTACATGTGGCAAGACTACCACCGTGTCTGCTGACACTTGCTAGTCAATAACTGCAGTCATTTTAAAGATAAAGTTCAGTTCTGGTCATGCGATTACATTGTGAAAAAAACTCTCAAAATGATTGGGAAAGGTTGATCATGTGTACATAGGAATTGGTGTATACTATGAGGTTTTGGAATCTTCAAAAATAATAAGAAATTGATTCAATCTCGCTGAAAAGCACATGCACTGCACAAGCAACGGGTATAAGACTGCACACACATGTGGTGTGAATGTTCAGCTCAAACAATTCAGCTATTTCTCATTTGAATTTGAATATAAGGGCATTTAAAGAACAATCCTTTTCTGGGGACATTTCTACTATGGTGATCTTCCAAACTGACATAAAAGGAATTAGCTCACATATTATTTATCACAGAACTCAACCTTCCCTTTAAGGGGCAAGGCAGTCAATATTAATTTTGCAGTATAATCATATTACATACCAAAATGCGCACTCAAAGGATCTATATATTCAGCACATGGAAATGAAGAGGGCACTTATTCTGAAGCTTCAGAAAAATGGCTTTTCAAGCAAGATCGAATCAATTTACTGCCTGATCTAAAATTAAGATGATGTTTCTAAATAGTGTATTCCTTCTGTTTTTGTTTGTTTGTTTTACAAAATTTATTAAATAGCAAAGCTAACAATACCACAAGCAGATCTGTGGCCAAAGGTTACTCAAAGTAATTACTAATTTTTTTTTTTATAGCAGTTGTCACTAGTTATGTCCCTTTAAGAATAAATATATAGTTCCCTGCTCATCTGAATATAATATGACCTTTTCAGATCAGTGAAGAGACGAGGATCAAGTCTGTGGCTGGAGGCGGTTGACACAGTGGTAGCCAGGATACAGCACACGTTGGGTCAGATCTACAGTGCTCATCTCAAGATTCCCCAGTCATCATGAAACACCTCACCCGGAAAATACGTAGGCCTACCTCAACAGAACTGAAATGACGGTGTATGTAAGCACTTTGAATGATGATCCATAATGCAACTTTAACCTGTTGGAGATGGTTTTGTGCGGCATGTGACATTCTTGTTGAATTCAACTTAACCTTGATGTATTCAGTGGGTTGAATTCTTGCAATACGTGGCCCTTGATGAAGCAGTACTGTGAATGTGTTCAAATGATATGAAGATGTTTGAAGTTGCATTGTGTGTATGTATGTTTCATGATTAGTGAATTTAGGTATCAATTTTTATATATTTTGTTCTTCCAGCTGAAATGTTTCTAAAGGATTGAGCTGCATGCATGTACATCTTGTAAATATTTAGAGTATATGAAGATAAATGGCTTTTGTAGGCCTTGATGGTATGGGGGAATGGCTGTGTGTCAGACCTTTACATTTTTCAGCTATCATGTTTATTTTGCATAATTAATATGTACATGTAACTAAAAACAATTTATCAAAAATTTGATATGTTTAGAATATTGAAATGGCAAAACTATGTAACATCCAGAGATTTGATTGGCAAAACTACTCTCCTCTTAAATTAAGTATTGTTCATAGTCTTATTACAAACTACAGAAATAACAGAAGAAGTCAGCAGATTCTTGGATGATAGTGCCAAATTTATTCATGTAAATTAGTGATATTGTAGAAAAGGCTAATGCCTTTTTATCCATTTACACAAACTTGTTGGTTAGCATGGACTACAGATGGATATCTTTCTTTTTTCTGAATTTTTGTTTTGCAATCCAAGGAAAATTGTACGAGTGTTTATATTTGACTTAGAAGAACAGTCCAAATCACAAAGATGTCAGACACCTTACCCTCTAGATTTCAAGTGTGTATTATAGAGTGCACTTAATATTTGACGTGAATTTTCCAGCTTCCAGCTTCGTTTCACCTTTTGTTATGGTGCGCTGTTATTAGTAACGTAGTTAGGATTTGAAGACTGATCGTAAATCTAGGCTTAACCTTAGGAATACTTTCAGACTTGTAGATAGCAACTTGGTGGTAAACCAAGCCATAAGGTCGAGATAGAATGAGCACCTTGATTATAGAATCAGAATAGCATGCAGTCAAACTGTCACTTTTTTTGTTAAGCTACACAGTTTTCACTATTGAAGTACCCTATAAGAATTCAAAGCTTATAAATTAAGTGTTAACTGGCATGGAAGAATTTGCAGGTTTAGCCAAACGGTTTATCAACTTTTTCTGAAATACGTGTTACGGTCAAAGGTAATCAAAATCACCTGGGTTTTTTTTTTTTGTCCATCCAAGAACATTCAAAGCTTATAAATTAAGTGTTAACTGGCATGGTAGAATTTGCAGGTTTAGCCAAACGGTTTATCAACTTTTTCTGAAATACGTGTTACGGTCAAAGGTAATCAAAATCACCTGGGTTTTTTTTTTTTGTCCATCCAACCAAGCCATAAGGTCGAGCTAGAATGAGCACCTCGATTATAGAATCAGAATAGCATGCAGTCAAACTGTCACTTTTTTTGTTAAGCTACACAGTTTTCACTATTGAAGTACCCTATAAGAATTCAAAGCTTATAAATTAAGTGTTAACTGGCATGGAAGAATTTGCAGGTTTAGCCAAACGGTTTATCAACTTTTTCTGAAATACGTGTTACGGTCAAAGGTAATCAAAATCACCTGGGTTTTTTTTTTTTGTCCATCCAAGAACATTAACATCGTATTGCAGACTTACATGTATATAATTTACCTTTTTTTTTTGTTGTTTTGTTTGGTCCATCCAAGAAATGTTTTTGAAAATCTGCTCCTTCATCTAGAGGGGAGCAGCTCCTTTTCCTGGAGTAGGCATTCTTTACGATACCGCTTGTCCTTCATGTACTTGCAGATTGGCTCATCTCCTTTTTTGAGTAGGCATTCTCTAAGTATATAACTTTTTTTCTTGAATCCATCTGTGTAGTGAACAGAGGTAAATTTAACGTTCAGTAATATTTTCCAATAGTGACTGTTTTGAATGCCATTTTATAGATTTCATCTCGTTTTTGCTGAGAAAAATATATCAATGTAAGAAAGTTCACATTTGAAGATGATTATCGGACCCAATGTGAGGTCTATGCCATGGCTGGGTACTGTTAGCAGGTTACTCACTCATGCTGTTTGATACTCAGTCTTGTCCTCCCCTCCATCAAATTCTCCATTTGCAAATTCATTGAAAATATGCAGCAATGTATTTGAGCTACATGTACATACATGTATGCTGCTGGCAATCCACTTTTTAGGAATCTATAATTTCCTGTACTCCTCTCCTCCTTTGTAATTGCCATGCATACAAATGCTGTTGTCATGATGAATATTGTGAACAGTGTTGGTACACAGTGTGGACAACGTGTATGAACATACTAACTTCGGGCTGGCCTAGCTGGAAAATCGAGCTCAACCATGCATGGTATAATGTGTTGCTGAGTACTACTCAAAATCAGGCAAATGATATTTACATGTACAGTACATACATGTATTTAATATGCCTCAAGCTCGGGTGCACCCGATTATGCTAGTTGTGTAGATTGTACAGTAAAGAAATGTTTTACATTTCTTGTCAACATTTTTGTCAACCTTCATCAAACTTTGGCCCTGAAGAAACTCTCAACATGCTTTCATGCTATGACCACTCTTCAAAGCGAGACTTGGCATGTACTAAAGCTGAGTTTCCTCATTGAATCTTCCTGCAATTCCTGTAGCACTTACATCTTCCATAAATTGCTCAGTCAAAGGACAACTTGAAGGGCATCCTCTGCCTTTCCTGTCATTTTGCTGTACTGCTCCTTCGGTATTTCTCCTATCGTTACTCTGATATACGCCTCTTGATCTTAATTATGACCATGCTTCCTTTGTTAAGACTAGCAAATTCCTCTATTAGTATTTCTAATCCTGCAATACTAGCAAGATAGTCATTCTTCACTGTTAACATGATTTCGACTAAGGATGATGTGGTGAATCTCATCAATAAAGGTCAGGTCACACGGAGTCTCTACCCCAGCCTTAGTAATTGGTTAACTTTACTAATGGACAAAGATGGCAGAGTCAGAGCTATCTGTTACAAAAATATCCTATGGTAATCATGTTGTAACTACCACAGGACAATACTACAGGAACTTACCACCTGTAGGAAATGTTCTATGGTATGTTAGGACATTACCACAGGACAGTACCGCAGACTTGCAGCCACAGGACAGTACCACATTGTCAGTGTTAATGAAATCTGGAAGATAAACTGTTGTGTACAATTTCTACAGGGAAATTCACATATACACTTACTTTTTGTTTTAATCATTATTTCATGCACCTGGGCCGCATATGGTAATTTTTTTTTTTTTTTTTTTTTGGGGGGGGTATACTTTATATACTAGATATGAATTTCCTTGAGCCTAAGATCCCACTCTGTACAATGACACATGACCATATTCTTTCATTACATTTCATTCTTTTTCTTTGGAGTGCTTGTACATGTACAGCTTCCTTTCATTTCAAAGATTGTTCCTTGCCACCTCACGTATGTATTTGACTTCGGCATCGGGAAACCTTGCCTTAACTTTGCCTATGAGGAAGAAAGAGAGAAAACACATGAACACAAAGACAAATGTATTAAAAATTTGCGGTATTTGTGAAACACATTGATAACATGCATACATGTAACATAGAATATTTATAAAGTACAGTTGAACCTAAATATGGATGTCTTTAATATTACCTGTTATATTTCAGGGCACCAAAACATTACGATTTGAAATAGCCCTTATTAGCACTCACCTGCGAAAGTGGAGTTCAACCAATCACAACAGACATTGTAAAATACCTCCTCCTATTCAAATGACCATGATTGATGACTGTCCAGTAGTGCTGGTGTCGGCATGGAAAATCTATGTCGCCATGTCGCAATAAAATTAACGCCGATGTCGACATGTGTCGACATCTGGACATGAGCCAAACAAGTCTAAACTCGGGTCGCTCCCGTAGTGACCGTACACTATTAAACCAGAGTTACCCGACACAAATTCACAAGAGCTTTACATGGAATACATGCACTATGTCCTCACGGGCTCACACTCGCAGTCATACTCACTTACAGTTCTCAAAGATGCACACTGTCAACTATTTGTCAACTATTTGCCCCAAAATTTGTTTTGAATGATTCAATTTATCAAGCATTAATGAAAGTCATGCGGTGCGAGTCAGCTAGTGTCGCATATCTAGGCATGTACATGTACGTAATGTATACCGGTCGTCACAGCTAGATACGCAGTGATCGTGTCGCGCGCGCGCGCTGCTAATGCGTATGTGAAACAAATCACGTACGCGCGCACGACGCCACGGTACGGCGAGGTACATGTAAAAAGACCCATTTTATGTCGCCATCGGAGCATGCGTGTCGACATGTCGGCAAAGTCCAAAACCAGTACTTTTGTCGCCATAGTGGCGACATCAGGCGTGTCGATACCAGCACTACTGTCCAGTGATCAAAACATGTTCTTACTTCATGCTACATTGGTGCAAACATTTATCTATTTATAGCAATTTTCTTTTGTTTTTGTATTTTTAACATAAAATTGACTTGAAGTTTTGTTTTAGTGGACTGTTAAATATTTTACTGTTATTTTGCTTGATGGGGAAAAGGGTTATGTATATGAACAAACATAGAATAGGCTGGAAAAGGAAAATGGAATATTAGATATAAAAGTACATTGCCACTTTGCAAAATGTTAATATTGTGTAACTACTGTACAAATTAAAATCTGAGATTTGCACGGTGCCACTATAGAATTCAAATAACCTCCCCGCCTGGAGTTTCCTTTTGAAAACACCATAGAAAAACTCCTTAGCTTTATCAACTTACCAAATATTGCCTCCATTTTTCGATAGTTGAGCTGTGGCTTCACCTCATTTTCCCCATTCGCATTTGAGCTAGTGCCCGTGAAGGAATGGGTGGCTATTTCTTCCCTTGAGAAGAAGGCCTTTTTGATGTCTTGTATCATGGAAAAGCTTTGTGAATTATCCTAGTTAAGTATACTACATTATTTTGGTTTAGATAATAGTTTGAATTAAAATGTATTAATTCACTCCAACCCCCCCCCCCCTTCTTTCTTCAAATATATATAGTATATAATTTATCTTTGTAAAGGGAATCCCCTCTTACAAGCTCACGCTTCTCTGGGGTTCCCTAACCATTTTTCTTAATTTATGTCTAATATATTTTCATATGTTATCATTGAACCATGTACATGCATGTACTTTTAATTGTTTTTTTTACAAAAATGGTTGAATAAATAAATTATGAAAATGAAATGAAATTTCATGAGATGTGGAAGGCTGGTGGTGCCTGAAGATTTCAAAGAGTATGACCTGTTGGAACATGAGGCAGATTTTTTCTCGCTTGACCAACTGCAAAAGGCGGTCCAGGAAGCAGTGTCTTACCAGCTAATAACACTGGTGTTTAACGATGGAGAGAGCTCTAATGATGCCAAGCTGTTTCGCATGACTAAAAAAATATTGACAAAAAGAGAAGACTCTTTCTTCACCAAGTTATTCTGTGGAGATGCAGCAGTCTCGAGAACTTCTCAGAAACATTTTGTCATGGAAGGAGATGGGAGCTTGTTTAGGCACATTCATAGTTACCTTCAAAAAGGTGCGATCTTCACCGACATTGATGTACCCACGTTAGAGCATCTTCAGAAAGAGGCATCTCATTTCTCTCTGGAAATGTTAAAGCAACAGATCCAGAGCATCATTACCTTGCGCCAAAACATTCTTGATAGACGGTCTATGCTCCTGCTACCCTATACTACTGGGTCGAGGGTCCTTGTGTTGTGTATGCAATACTGTCCTCAGTGCAGAAGTTGTGCTCTATTTCGTACTGGTATGCTGACAATAGACTACTCAATCCCCACTCTTGCTAAAAACACTATCTGTCTCTACAGCATTCAAATTAAATGGCATTGTGCAATAATTTATCGTGCTAAAGTGAATAATTTGCTGCAACAATACATTACCAATTTGCTCTGTCCAAGGTCCTTCTGAGATCCAAATGACACTACAACAGGAATTCTGTATCAAAAAAAAAAAAGAAAAGAAAAGAAAAAAAAGAAAGAAAAGAGAAAAGAAAAAAAGAAAGAAAAGAAAAGAAAAAAAAATTAATCATGTAATAAAATATGCAAATTTTTTTTTTTTTTTTTTTAATGTGCAAACATTGGTATTGTTTCAATAACATAAGAATAATCAAAACATAACACTGAACTACATTTGGTTTTGACACAGACTGTCAGTAATGTGACCATCCACGTTTCATAAAAAAACAGACTTCTAGAATAAAAGTTATAAGCAATAATACAAATATGCCATTAATACATAACATTGTTTGTTGACCCCTGTTTATGACCTTTAACCTTGCAATGACCTTGAACTCTGCAAGAAACACCTACCATCCGAGTTTGGTCACAAATGGACGTACCAATCAAAACTTATGAGCCCTAATCAAAATGCGCTATAAAAACTTACCGCAATCACATTGTTCAATTACATATACATCTACTTGAAAATGTTGTCATTTTATTGATTCAATAAAACATACACAAAAAAAAAAAAAAAAAAAAAAAAAAACTTATTTGCCCCTAAAAGTTCATTGACCCAAACATGACACTTACATGCACATAAAACCTTACTATGACATGTGTCATGCATCTGGCACATCTTGCATTTAAACCTCTACAGCATCGTCACATTTAACCCCCTCAAATACACTCAACAAGGATTAATATTTTCTGATTCTGACACCATTACAAAAGACCTTTTCCATTCTTCATTCTCACACCCTAAGAATGGAATTTCTTCATAAGAAGTCTGATTTTGATACCTTTTTTCGTATGTTTCCGTTTTCGATCCCCTATATAAATGCGGTCCACGTAGGCCTGACTCAGAAATTTCATACCAAGACTATTACTGCGACCCTTATGGTCAAAATTTTTTTTGTTGCTTTCTTGTCGGTACCAAAATTCTCTGCAAAAGATCTCAATTCTATGACTTGTACCCTTTCCCTGGATTTTCAACCAGATAAAATTTCATACCCTTTTCCCCTGCATTTTGTCAGAAGTCTGATTTGATATTTTTTCTCTAAATTTTCCTGTTTTAACACCCTAAATGGGATCCACGCTTGACCCTGACGGATGGTGTACAACTACAAATCTAAATAATAGATATTTCCCCAGGGTGTCATGTACCCAACATGCCACCTACGTCATGTGCAAAGAAAAATTTAGTATGACATGAGTCATATACCCAACATGCCACCTTCAAATAAAAAAATTTAGTGCGACATCGGTTATGTGTACACCCAAATAACCCACCTAGTCCTAACGTTGATTACCGTTAAGCCACCACTTCCTTAACCTGTCTTGTCAGGCATTCACTCTGCATGTAACGTACAACACAATCAGAGATCGGCTGGGGCGACAGCTTTTCATCAGCGTCGCTCTCAAAATACATGTACCGGTAGATCTATTTAACTCACTTTTCTTCTCAACAAAAACACAAATAATAATAATAATCAAAATAATTTTTTACTTTATGTAAAAGATGACAAAACCATTTTTAATGCAAGGATGCTTTTGATTGCAAATGGATTTCAGATGGCAGATTAACAAAGTTTTTCAAACACAATAACACACGATGCATCCTAACTTTTAAACTAAAAATAGTATACTCATCGCTCTATGGGCGCCAAACTAATGCAGTGCCTATCGTTAATTCGCCCACCCGGAAGTGCATACAGCAAATACACGCAAGTTGCAGAGTGGCGACTTTGCAGTAATTGACATTAGAGGCTAGACACATCATGCACGCAAAAGTTCTGTTGTATTGCATAGTGTAACATGGGTCATGTATTCAACATGCCACCTGCAGACATTACCAGAGGTTTTCATCAATTTAATGACAAAATATTTTCCGTGATACTTCCCTGTGATAGTGGTGAGGAAAAAAAAAAAAATGCATTATCTGGAAAACCAAGAATAATCAATTATTCCTACGTACAAACGCATGTAAAAACAACCCTCCTTACACAGTATGACATACGCGTGTGATTGTATACACTGCCTAAAACTAAGAAATTCTCATAAATCGCTGAAATTGAAAAGGCTACTTTTTTAGCGCTTGAAACAAAGTGCGCAGCTTTAAATCCCCCCATCAAAATACAAAATAGATCTATGACTAACTTAGTATGTACTTTGTATTGTAGATCTATGCAGCTTCTTTTTGTCCCAAGCACTGACAAAATAAACGGCAGTGAATAAACTGGAGTCAAAAAGGAGGATAATATGGGCTATATTAGCGAATATACCCAGTCATCGTCAAATTGGCAATAAACCTCCCTAGTTTGCCCCAAAAATATACAGGGAAACTCGAGTAAAGAAATTTTAGTACTCGACTAAAGAATAAAGCTTATTGAGCACCGCTCTCTGCCGTCAGTTGCTCGTGTCGTGGTCGAACGGTTAAAATGGTCTGTCAGTACTAGGGCTGGGACTAAAAACCGGGTACCCGAGTCCCGCCCGAGAGCCTCGGGACCCGGGTCAAAATATTAGATAACCGATACCCGAAAATGAGTATTTAATTATCACCTATGTATGTACACGACAAGGCGGTAGATGAACGTCGAACAGCCATTTACTATTTACATGTAAAAAAAATCCATGTAGCGCTCTAGCGCACCAGTGCAGTGATGCGCTTTTGATTCGTTCAACTCACTGTGAAACATAACTTTACACATTCGTATATACAGAGAGCAAAGCTCACTGCCGCTATTCGGAGACTGCTCATTGGTTCATTGAACCCATGACATAATTTGCATTTAGTGCCCTTCCCCCTTCTTTGCAGTGAACGATAAGTCTATGAGCGATTAACGGGCGTAAAGTTTACAAACTCATGCATATTCAACAGTCGCTCCACACTCGCACGTGGCATCTCACAACTCGTACACTATTAAACAGGTATTTTTAACATCGACGATCACGATCTGACACTGTCACAATATCCTGAAACTTTAGCAAAGAAGTTACCAATTACTGAAATCAGATTAACAGTACATGAACGATATATCCAAAATAATATCCTCCATTGTTCATGCGAAAGTGAAAAGCAAGGCTGTGAGAAGCGAAGGATGTCTACAGTGCGCGCGATTAACATTTTCATTCATAAAATTGGGCTTGTGACGTCATTTCATGATCGGTCCGTTAATAACAAGTCATGACAAGTCATAATGCCAGCCAGCCAATGAAGGTATGCGCCTTTTTTTTTTTCTTTTCTTTTTTCCTTTCATATACCGCGGCGGCATTGGGCGGAAAGGCGCTTTGTATAAACAGATCGAATTTCAAAAGGGAACCGCATGTGTGTGTTAAAGGATGAAGTTGCTGTCGGACAGAGAAGAAAATGTTGGCTTGATGATTTTTTTTGATGAATGATGAGTTTGATGAATGATGATATTTGATGTCTGATGAAGATAATTGTTTTGATTATGTTATTATCTTGATAATGATGATATGATGATGATGTCTTTGATTTGATGATTATGATGATCGATGATGATATCAATGGTGCTACTGGCGAAGAGAGAGGACCCGGCATGTATTGATGATTTTATGTGTACTAGTAGTGGTACGTGTGTGTGAATTTCAATAATTGGCGGGTTGATCACACGTTGAGAATGAAACTGTCGGTGAGACGATGACCGCGTGCGTGAGGACTCGCAATGTGTATAATTAGAGTATGAGGAGTGTAGATACTACAGAAAGCTCGCCATTTTCGCCAGGCAAATCAATACTCCGTGTGAACAGTGAAGTTTGTGTACAAAGTGAGTAAGTGACTCGATCTCTACGATCACGATGTCAAAATTCCCAAGAGCTGCCCGAAACGAGTTTTTCTTCATAAGATTTCTTTGTATTCCCCTTCCTTTTTTATAAGTACATGTACATTCATGTATTTTGGATAAACATGTGCGAGGGACTGTTGACCGCGCGTGACTACCTAAGGCGCTGGCGCGCTGGCATGATTAGACGGTAGACAATTTCTACAGATTAGATTTAGGCGGCTTATGCCTATCCTGTCTTGCGCCCACGCGATTTCCTCCGCCTGTTTTGTTGTTGTTGTTGTTGTTTTTGTTTTTGTTTTTTTTCCTCGAATGGTTTATTTCAGTTGCCAAACACAAAGGAGTTTTCCCACAGTGTTTGTAGCTTCTTAGGGGTAAATATTGGCTTGTAATTCGTGTTATATCATTTTCGGGTAACCGGGAACCCGCCCGAAAAATAGTCGGGTTCCCGAATTGAAAAAATACCCGAAACTCCCACCCCTAGTCAGTACAGTGTTATCGTACAGTACAGTCTGCAGATCCAAGTTCAAATCCCACTCTTGCCCAAATTATTTTTTTAAAAACATCAATTGATAACAATTACGTTTAAAAATGAATAGAATTTCAACAACTAAAAGCCGAAAAACTTGACTTAATTTCCACTTGTACTGGTGGGTTTAATGGCGGCTAGGCACAATAGCGAAAATGGCCATAATATGCCATTTGGTTACTATTTTACAGATTTTTATCTCTAACTATAAAGGGTAATATGTCACATACTTTCACACAGTTCAGCATTATGGCTCCATGACCAAGGTAGTCCTACGCGTACTCACTCAATTGCACCTCCACACCGCAACTTGTGCTCTTCAGCTCCACGAATGCACAAAGACGAGTCTCCACCTGTCCTGCTGCACTCGACGATTTTTTTCCGTCAATAGCTTAAAACCTCAGTATCGCTTAGCTGTACTGTGGTTAGTTAAATATATAACGATGATGATAAAGAACCTAATCTGCAACTGTAGTCTAAATCTGCTTGACAAAATAGCTCACTTCCCATGTAACTGCAAAAAGAACTCAGTTTACGTAGAAACTGTATTGTCCATGTAATATGGTGGAACAACAACGATCATCATCGACTGACCAATTGTTAGCCTAACTACAGCATAATTAACATTTTTTTTAATTCTCCTTTCACATCGACTTAATGTTATACAAAATTTTTCCATGATTTCAACATATTTATCCTTAGCATTACTATTTCAATAGTCTCCTTTATTTTTCATTAAAAAAAAAAAAAAAAAAAATTCAATTTATAAAGTCAATTATAGTTGGAATGCACGCCAGGAGATCGATTCCGCCACGAGACGTCATCAGGGCGAAATCACGCCAAGGTATTTTGATAGGACGGGTGAGATGACACATGGGTAAATTTATTGACGTTTTAAATGCAAAAATAGGAATATTATATAGATCTAGTTGCAAGCCCCCAGGCCTCTCATTTCCAACCTTCTTTTTTCTTCTTCCTCCTCTTTTTCTTCTTTTTTCCTCTTTTTATTTTCTTCCTTTTTAATTTTTTTTTTTGTCACTTGAAAAATCATAACGGGGGCTGCATAGCCCTATTCCTAAGACTAACCTTAAACTTGAAAATTATGCAAAGAAAATGAAGCAAAACGAAATAAGTCGTTGTATCCATTGCGCATGCGTCTGGAGTCTCTGGACTTCGCTCTATTATGATTTTGCCCATTGATTGCACAATGCCTCCCCTCCACAAAAATCATACAATTCCCTTGCTGAAGTATAGATTTGTAAACGCCACCTCCCGTTCTAAACATTATAGTATTCTTCTCATGATTTTTTTTTTCTTAAAATGTTTCATTCTTCAATAACTGACCTTGAATACATACATGAAGATTAGAATTACAAGCATTCCTTGTAATGAATTTATCATATAATAAATATATGATCCATAATCATACAACACATATAATCCTGACATATTTATTCACAGTTTGTATCCACCTTATCAACCTCATATTTTAAAGGGAAATCCAACCTTAATAGCAAGTTACTTTGAAAAAGAAAGGAAAAATCAGAGAAGCAGATTGATGAAAGTTTGAATGAAATCAGACAAGTAATACGAAAGTTATGAAATTTTGAAAGTTGTAATCACTATACCTGTGGGAATATCAAATTGGCCAAATAGGTAATGTCCCTGTGATGTAGCTGTGGACAACTCCCCCATTCGCTCTTACACTCAAAATTACTAAAATGTCATTTTTTTCAAAATGTATTACTCAATAGGATCTATTTCTTTCATGATGCCCTATAACAATATGCTATCTCCAATATATTTAGAGTACTGCCCCGAGGGCAAAGGCATCTCGAAGAAAACCACAAATTAATGATATTTTTGTACACGACAAATGGGAGAGCTGTCCACAAAAATGTCACAATCGACTCACCAAATTGCCAATTTGAGATTTACATAGATGTAGTGATCTCATTTTTCAAACATCCATAACTTCCTTATTCCTTGTCTGATTTCTGTCAAACTTTCACCATTCTGTTTTCTTATTTTTCTTCTTTCACACAAATTATCTTAATACAAAGGTTGGATTGCCCTTTAACTTTCCTTACTTGCTTCACACCTCACATACAATGGACTTAATTTTTTTCTAAATCAACTTCACTTGATCCATTATGCCTACAAACCTAAAAAGAATAAATCAAAAACTTTCAAATCAAATTATCCAAATCCACAAAAAATTTCAATTTATCTCAAAATTTATACTGCTGAAATATATATTTAACAAGTGAATCCATTATGTGATATGCATCTTCCCTACAAATGTACAATTAAAAAAAATAGCTTTTTTTTTTTGGGGGGGTCTAATTTCAATTAATTTTCAATTAATTTCCATAATTCCTTATTAACACATTTCTCACAAGTTAAATACCCTCACCTATCATTATTAGTCACAGCAATCACATTCAAAATCAGCCAAAACACGACACAAAAAAGCAAACTTACATGTATCACTTTCAACACAGACACCTACATATACTGCTAAGACCAATTCATCGTTCCCTCACAAACCTGTAAAAACAATAGATTTTAACCCTTTCAGGACAAGAATTATTTAAGGGCTAAATTGATCACATTTTGCTCTTCAAATTGGCAACAATAATATTTTTCTTTTAGTGTTACATGGTTCTAATAACGTGTAATGTCTTTGAAAACAATATACAGGTGTACATTGTTAACAATTTTGTCGAAAATTTTAAAATATTGCCAATTTTTATAAAAAGCAATGATTTTGAACCTCTCAATGTGTTGCCAATTTAAGGATTCTAATGCTTATTCTCGTTTTTAAAATTCCTGGCATCAAACGCAATATACTCATGCAACAAAAATAGACATAGTGCGTACAGAAATTTTTTGCTCTTTCTACTCATGCATCTGGTATAATTTTTAGAGCTCTGAACCAAAAGGTATTGAGCCAAACAACAAAATGTGGTCAATGTGGTCAATGAAACATAAGACATATATGTACCTACAAACGTTTAAAACATTCCTACACACAACAGTTTTCACTACAATATTCAGAATCAACAACTACAAATGCCCAATTTTCAATTCACTACAAGCAACATTATACATGTAAAACTAAGACAAATGATTTCATTCTTCTCTTTAAAAATAAATTTATTTCTCAAAAATAGACTTTAAACTGGCAAGAAACTCATGAACATTTTATCAACCAAACAAATGTAACCTCTAAAATAAATAACACCACTGTATCACTCAACGTTAGTATCACTTACAATTCAAATTTCAAAACATCTCAAGTGAATCAATCACTAAATATTATCCTGTAAGTCCTAACACATAATTAGACACAAAACACACTCTTCACACCCGACATAATTTCACAACCAGAATGGGCAACAGACAAACAGATACTGTTATAAAATAAGTTTGAGAATGTATCCAATCACATGTGCTTCAATGACTCATAGGTGTGTTCCTTAATTTGTGCACTAACATGCACCACCTTGCAAAATCTGCTTAAAAGCATAACAGTACCCTACATTGCGTACAATATTTCTTATATGCATACAACCCAATGCGCGCTGATAATACATGTGCACACATATGAGGCATTATTTCACCTTTAGCTATGCTACTAGTAGTGACATACAGCCTAGCTTCTGGACTATTTGCTCACACATTGTATTTTTCCCCCTTATATTCATGTTGCCGACCCATCTTATAAAACAAACAATGCACAAGTTATAAGTTCGTTATGTAAGTGGTGATGCATGCATATCGGGTATTTCCAATGTTATACTCTTGAGTGCGCTGCATCACCACTAACACACTCACCTGTGCATTATTTTTGTATAATAACAATCCCTTAATCTAAATAAAAGCATTAAAAAATTCGTAAATACGAAATAAAAATATCTCACCTTTTTGTCAAACTCAATTATACCATGATTAGATATCTGGACCACTTTATATGATACAAAGCATTATTTCATGATTTACAAGCCTTCATTATGATCTCTCTGTAAAAAATTCATAACAAAAATATTGAATAAAACAATTCCAACAATATTTGCATTCCTATCTCACATAGTCTACCATCTTACATTTTATTGTTAACATCTATATTAAGCTGATGCATAAAATATTCTATTGCTGTTACAAATTAACCTACAATTTCATATTACAAGTGGGTCTTATCATAAATTTAGTGTTTTTTTTAAATTTTGTTTCTTTTTCTACTTTTTTCTTTTTTGGCATACATACTTCACCTTTACTGGCAGCTTCATATCAAAGACACCTGATATCTTCAAGTATTAATGATGTTCCCTTAATCTTAATTATCATGAAATTATCAAAACACAATAAAAACAATAGTTTGCACAACTGCAACTGAAAAAAAAAATTCCTAACTTGAAAAAAAAACAAACAAACTGTAATGTCATGTTATAGCCTCAGACCAATCTCAATGCTTCACTCCTTCTCTACAGCAATGCTTGCCCTCCAGAAGTTGCCGTATACTTCCCCCTTACTGGCACCTTATCAAAGACACCAGATATCTTCAACAATTAATGATGTTCCTTTAATCTTCCTTATCATAAAATTATCAAAACACAATGAAAGCATTAAAAAATTCGTAAATACGAAATAAAAATATCTCACCTTTTTGTCAAACTCAATTATACCATGATTAGATATCTGGACCACTTCAACAATTAATGATGTTCCTTTAATCTTCCTTATAAAATTATCAAAACACAATATAAACAATAGCTTGCACAACTCCAAATGAAAAAAAAAAAATTTTAAACTTGAAACAAAAACTTTAATGTCATGTTATAGCTTCAGATCAATCTCAATGTTTCACTCTTTCTCTACAGCGATGCTTTGAACATGCCCTCCAGAAGCTGCCGTATACTTCACCTTTACTGGCAACTTCATATCAAAGTTGAAGTCACCAATGAAGAGGGATTCACCTATGAAGAGAGATTCACCATTGTGTAGCACAACTTCAATCGGAAACCTTAAAATGAACAAAACATATGTAAAAAAAAAAAACATGAATACACATATCAAATTAAATACATCAATCATCATGTGAATACAGAATATATCTCTTTCAATAATTTGGTGATTCCATGTCAATTCACCCAATGGGTTAAATCGTTAATTCCAACATGTTTTAATAAAAATGATATGTATTTAAAACAAGGCAAGTGCTGAAATGTGTCTCGCCCACAAACGTACCACAACACATTTTTACAAATCTAACTTTGATTGTTATAAAAAGTGGAATCAAGGCAAAGCGTATATGAACAAATGATAGCAACTTGCTACGGAAATCAGCCATAACTGAAACGCGCCTTAAAGAACTTGACATTGGCGCCTAAAAGTTTGTTTACCCCTGTCTGCGACCTTTGACCTTGTGGTGACCTTTAACTCCCCAAGAGACATCTACCACCCAAGTTTGGTTGCAAGCATACAAGTAGATCAAAAGTTATGAGCTATAATCGAAACATGCCCTAAAAAAAATGACATTGACCCATAAAGTTCGTTGACCCGTCTGCGACCTTTGATCTTGTGCTGACCTTCAACTCCCCAAGACACATCTACCACCTAAGTTTAATTGCAAGCAGACATGTAGATCAAAAGTCAAAAAGCACCCTAAAAACTTTACTTTGGCCAATAAATATTGTTGACCCCTATCTGTGACCTTTCACCTTTACCCTGCTGTTTGGTAAAATGTGTAACTTTGCATAACCACTCTACCCTCCAAGTTTGATTGAAATTGAAGCCCTCAGTATAGAGTTATTCAAGTTTTTGTAACGTTACGGACAGACGATGGACAGACAGACTATGGACAGACAGACACTGCAGGCAATCCCTTTGTCTCCCCTTACCTCTGGTGGGCTCAACAATAAAACCTACACATACATCATGTATGCTTAAGAAATTATACAAAAAGTTATTAAAAATGTCAATTTTGATAAAACAGTGATTTTCAGCCCTCCAATATGTTGCCAATCTAAGGATTTAAAAGCTTTTTCTCTATTTTCAAATTCCTGGTGTCAAATGCAATATGGTCTGCAACAAAAATGGACACAATCTATACAGAAATTTGTGCTCTTTCTAATGATGCATCTGGTATATTTTGGGGAGATTCTGAATCAAAAGTTATTGTGCCAAACCACAAATTATGGTTAATTGTCCAGAATGGTAGAATAAAGATTTAATGAAACTTTCGAAGTCCATAACTCTTAAACAAAGTGTCCAATTTTCCTCAAATGTTCACAGTTTACTTTTCTCATTATTCTTCATGGACTGGAAACACACTGATACCTGGGCTTCACTCCCCCTATAAACAAGTGGTATGGCATAAAATAGAGCAGCCTTGATTTTCAAACAAATGTTCAAAATATAGCACTTGATCCTTCTATGATCTTTTTTTTTTCTTCAAACCAATACAAAATACAAAAACAAAAAAAAACAAAAAAAAAAAAAACATACCCGTTCTCCACGTCCTCCATTCCTACAATAACCCCACTGGCCACTACGGATGAACTACTCTGCAAAAGAAAATAACAAAATAGTATTAAAAAAAATGAAACCAAATTCACATAAAAAATCCTCTTCACAAGAAAACTTTATTTTGAGCTATAGCAATCAACATTTCATACATGTACATACACCTACATGCACATATTCAAACAAAACAATATTTGTAAATTAAATGACATTTAACACTTCTATAACAAGTGGATGAGTACATAATATCTCTCTGCTGATGTGTAAATTTGTGAAATGGTATCAAATTGTGTTTCAATTTGCAATACCTATTTCCTAAATGGAGAAAATAAATGAATTATGAAATTATTATTTTGTGATTAATATAATACAGTGAAATAGCTGCTGTCTAGGTTCCATGACATTTGCTCCTGCGACAATTGCTCCGGTCTAACTTTGCCATGTTAATCTTGAACCTAAACCTAACCTTAACCCTAACCCTAATCCTAATCTTCACATTGTCCTGAGCAAAAAAAAAAAAATCATGACCTTCACCTTAGACCTTTCAAGATATGGATGGCGGAGCAAATGTCGCAGGAGCAAATGTTGTGTCACCACTGTCTAGAGAAAAGATAGAACACATATTTCCAATGCTACAAAGCATATTTCATAGCCCAAGAGGCTATCCTGCATTAGCCATCCCACTTAACAAGAATAAACAATGAAAATTTAAGCAAATCACACAATCTGTTCAATATTTATAAACTTTGAAGGATTCATTAAATCCTTATTATGCAGACCTAATAGTTCGCAGCTTTGTCAGCATCTGTGATGTCATAGTAAAGAACTCACCATTCATATTACACACAAAATTTCAGATTTCCTTCATTTTCAACAAAAATAAAAATTCTTTTAATTTATTGCTTGAGTATGACATGACTACAAAATTCGGCAAGCATTTCGATAAGAATTATGCTGACTCCTGATTATAAAAATCCATATTTATCCATTTTATTGAAAATTCATACGCAAAAAGGAACAGAGAATTGCTACTATTACATCGCAAATCCAGCAAAGACGTAAACTCAAAAATCTCCATAACAGAGATCTATTGAAACTTTGAACAATCAAAACTTTTAAACAAATAGTTTAGTTTTGCTCAAATTTTCAGTATTGTCATACCCATTTTAATACTCACAGCAGGGTTCTCAGCAAGATTTTCATTATTCATGGTGGAAATGTAATGTTCAGCATGTAGGAAAAATTCACGCATGGTGCAGATAAATTTACGCATGGTGTTGTTTTAATTTGGTACATTTAGTGCACACAAAGAGTGTCAAAAAGCACTTTCATTCTGAAATTTACACATGGTGGCATTTCTACTTCTAAATTTACACATGGTGGCAAAAGTGGTTTTGAAATTTACGCATGGTGGCCCCGCCATGTGTAAAGGCCCTGGTGAGAACCATGACTCAAAGCATACTGATTCCCGCATTTCCTTTACCTTTAATATTTGTCAAGTAAACATGCAAACATTATAAATCCATACCACTATTCTCATATATTTCATTTTTCCAATAAAAAAAAATATCAAATTATCATAAACCTACTTCTATTTCGCTCGATGCTGTCGAAGTCAGCCGCCCTCCATCCTTCACTAAAGCTGTAATTACAGCTTTACCACGAGATACATCCTTCAGGGCTGCCTCTCCCCACAATACAACTTCTACTGAGGCTCCACAACCCTCCATTTGCAAGCACCGCCGTTTGAAAGCAGCTGTGTTTACACATGGTCCCACCTATATACAAAAAAAACAAAACAAAACAAAACAAAAAAAAACAATCACATTACAAATTACACAACAAACTAATCAAACATAAAATGCTTAAATTTATCTAACCATAACATTCATTACAGTAAACCTATCTGCACACTTAAATATTTACATCTGCTTTTATTTTACGTAACATTAATACAAATATTTGCAATATCACACCAAAACTTTCAAAGAGTATTTCTGTCATTGCTACCTTTATTTCCTATACTGCATCACAAAAATAATACATTCTATTTTTGATATAATGTACCTTTACCACCATTACAATAAATCTTCATACTAAATCACTTATAGAAGTGGTATTACTCCACTTATCCATTTCATTTTTACAACTACTGCTATCTTTTTTTTTTAAGCCACTCTAGAACTTCTATATATCCATATCAATCATAGAAATTTAATTTGCTAACATGCATGCCACAGGATATTACAAACACACAGACCAAATAAATAAACAAACAAAATATTACAAGCACAAACAAGAGCAAAAAAAAAAGTAGAAAAACAAAACAAAACAAAAAAAATCCACTAAATTTATTCATCATAAGACCCAACCTCATCACAATTAAATTCATCAAACAAAAAATTAAATGATAAAAGAAGACATGTGGCATGAACATGTACACAAAAATATGATGTTACATCAATCCTGTAGAATGATCATTATTACCTCTACAACATCCCCAGAAACACTGAGGCGCCTTTTTGATGGTGAGCCCCGCGCCTCTGCAACCGTCACAACATCAGGCCTGATGAATTTCTCAACGGTGGCCTCATCAACGTCGAAATCTGAAACCCTCGAAATCACCTAAATGTTAAAAGAATAAAACACAAGATAATTTTAAATCCTATCACATGTTTTCCACTATATACACAGGGAAAATTAATAACAAAAACAAACTTAGCTCACTGGCCACCCTCTGACCCTCACCATTTTGTATTCTCTCATGCAATGTTGCAAGTTAAATGTGAATACACTTAACTTGCACTAGTAATAGAGTATCTATTCAGCTCTGAAAAGATACTAATTTCATGACAATATCTATTTTTTATTATGTTAAACAGAATGACATTTGATAAAGCCTGACAGTATTACCATCTTTTTACATGTAGGTAACAAATTCAAGACACATGGTTATAACTTTATAACAAAAAAAATAAAAAATAAAAAGAGTGAATATAAAATTATAAATCAATGGTGTCTCAGAAAGCTCTTCCTCCATGTTCTCTTTTTCAAAGGGGGTACATAAGGCATGTATCATGTCTATGGAAATCTTTCCCATACCAACACTGTGCGCCAAATGGAAATCAACTTGGAAGTTGGATTTGGATTTGGGCTGCAGTGCAGGGCCCTATAAATTAAAAGATTAACCCATTACACTCGTAGGTCAGAACCACTCAGCCCCAAGTGAAACTATCCAACTCCACTCCTAGGGACATTGCGACCCTCTGCAATGTCATCAATTTCAAAAAATATGTGGGACTGAAATAATTCATTGCTACAAAAAATAAGTTGAATTTACTCACCATTAGTAGATTTTCAAAAATATCGTTCCTCATTCACTTGCAATTCCTTGACTCTTGATTCCAAATGCTGAAAATGATACTTTCTAGTTCGTTTTCCCACTCCCCGCGTTTACGGTGCCGCAACTTACGGATCGGCAAAAATCAAAATGGCTCATGCGCAATGGCAGATTCTCGCCATCGATAATGAATTATTCACAGACATAGCCTAACAAGACATGGTTGCGATAACTATGAGTGCACACTTGAAGGACAATGATGAACATCCGTGAGTCAGTGCTCCATGAATTGACCTGTGAACGAGTGTCCGTCCACATATCACAATCGTTTCTCCCAAGCCCAGCGGCCAATCCTGTTTATGTGTTTCATGTTGCGATACATGTAGGTAGTTTTGTCCCGCAAGCATTTTTGCGTTGTCAAATTCTTCAAGCTGCTTTCATATTTTAATTTATCTCCACCAACTAACATATTTTGCATTTTGGTAAAAAATAATAATCATGAAATAAAACTGCATTATATTGGGCTAGATGCCGTCAAATTTGAATAAAATTGTATACTTTGAGCAGGATAAAACGTAGATGAAAGATAGACCTGGAGACTTGACTGCAATCTCTGCATTTTTCCAGTACATCCAGTAATAAGGTAATAAGGTAATAAAATATTTTTGTAAGAATTTTTTGTAATTTTGAAATTTTTGTAAAGGTGTGCCGTACAAGTTAATCTTAAGATAACCTCGTATGAGTAATGCAGCTCCAACTTCCTGTAAAATATCCAGCCAAAATACAAACTCAGATTGTCAGAACTGTGAAACTCAAAATATTACTAACCAGCGAATTGTCTGTGAAAGTCCCTCTTGATTGGTGTCTAGCTAGTAGATCACTGATTCAGGGAATGTGCAATTTTAAGCATCTAATTTTGTGTTCATTCCATTTTTCTGCTAAGACCAATTGCCCTCCTCTGCTGCTGCCCTCTCTTTGGGGAGGGCATATCTGCATTTCTTTATTGTTGTTGACAATAGCACAGCAGGAGAGGGCAGCCCATATGTGTTTTCATTGTAACCATATTGATTTACGAAGACAAGGTTATAATTATGATCTTGTTAGGCACGCCACATAAAAATTTCATCTTTCTCAAATTGCTCCCAAATCACACTTACTCCACAATAGATATATCCATCATGAAAATTGGCCAAATAATATTACTTCATAAGAAAATGGACCAAAAATGTGTGTTGAATGTGTCCTATTTTTGCATTGACTTTTTTCTGCCAAGCCTGATCAGCTTGATCAGCCCAAACACGTAGTGTTCACGCTGCGCAGAGCACTCCTTTGAAATGTTATATGCCTGTAAAATCCCAGCTCGCTGGCCAAAAGGATGCCATGAAACTTAACATTATTTCATTTAAAGCTAAGTTTAGATATTTACAATACTTTCCGGATGACTGTGGTCTTTCTTTTCGATGAGGAAAATATAAAAAAGACCAATTTATTTCACAGATCTTGTGCTGAACTTTTTTTGTATGCCGGTGTTTAGTTTGTAATACGCATGCGCGTCAGCTGCAGCTCCACTGCCTTCGGTACGTTCTCGCTCGCAATGACGAAAAGGGAGGAATATAATGGAGTGAAAAAGTGACATTTGTTCGACTAGATCTAGATCTATACAAAACTCTGAGGAAAAGCCGATCTGCAAAAAGTCAATTTAAGTAGGTGGCATCATATATATATCATCTTTGATGAAAAAATATATGCCTACAATGGTCATTTGACCAGGTAAATTTTGAGCTTGACGGAAAAGCTGTGGTGGCAGCGTCCCAAGGCTACAATGTAGATCAGCTGGCGAGCTCAACATGATCAAGGGTGTTTGGAACATTAGGCTGTGTTAATTATTCCGATTTTACTTCATTTTGAACAGTATACACATCTCACCCAATCTAAGAATTGTTTTACACAGAAAATAGTCCCATGTGCAGAAATTTAAAGGCAGGGCAAACAAAAAAAGGACAAATTTGGGAAGGGAAGGAATATTTCAGGAATATCGTACAAACTTGAGTAAAGTCCGGTAGCTGTAAGCTAAATTTCTGAATGTCATTTGGGACCTGTATTTTCCAGAAAACATAGTCAGATGAGTGGTATCTGGTGCTTTCATAAAGAAAATCACACAAATGTGATTTCTAAAGGAAAAAATGCATCCTCAAAAATGGGAAACCAGTTTTGCTAAAGGCAGTGTATACAAACACACGCGTGTGTCTCTACCATCCAGCCACACGCGTGTGCTTGTAACCAATCCATGGCTGGCCCGATACAGCCACACGCTGCCCTTACAAACAGGGCAGTACGTCAGTACACGTACCGTACTATATGAAATTACAGCCCAAGCCGAATCAAGATCAAAGTTGGACTCATTCATTCAGGGTCAATTGTTTCTCTATTAAAATCATTTCGCTTTCATTCTCAATTGTCTTCTCTCTCTCCCTTTTAATTCTTGTTCCAAATGCTCGCCTGTTCAGCAGCAAATTACGCCAGAACTTCAACTTAAGCTTTGCTGTCTCTGGCTTCCTTCGCGACGACTCGTACTAGTATTGTGTATGCACGAACATGTACCGTATACACATGAATCCCGTAAGTAGATTATGTGTACTAGTATATACATGTACGGCGTAGTTTGCAGGCACAAACCCTGATCAGTCGTACAAGAGAGTCTGCGCTTTAAGACTACCATAGGCCATGTACTGTAGCTGCTCCTGCTCCTATATTGACACGACCAGTAGGTAGCTGGATTAGGCTCCTCTCAAGACACAATGATTTTCTGATAAAGTGTCAAATTAGGGTCTGTGCTTGCAGACTATGTACGGCGTGTGCACTTTATGCATAGCGAAGCACAAGTCGTCGCGAAAGAAGCCAGAGACAACAAAGCTGAAGTTGAAGTTCTGGCGTAATTTGCTGCTGAACAAGCGAGCATTTGGAACAAGAATTAAAAAGGAAAGAGAGAAGACAACCGAGAATGAAAACGAAACAATTTTAATAGAGAAACAATGGAGCCTGAATGAATTAGTCCAACTTTGAAAAGTTTAATCTCAATTCGGCTTAGGCTGCAATTTCATATAGTACGGTACGTGTACTGACATACTGCCCTGTTTGTAAGGGCAGCGTGTGGCTGTATCGGGCCCGCCATGGATTCGATACAACCACACGCATGTGGCTGCATGGTAAAGACACACGCGTGTGGTTGTATACACTGCCTCTGCTAAATTCAGTTGAAAATAAGTTAATGGGTCAAACAAGCTGAATAAACTATTTATAGAAGCTGAATCTATCATGGAAACTGTAGAAGGCAAAATTTTTTGCAAAAACGTCATTTCATGCTAAAAATATTAAGATTTTCATCACCTTGCCATTTGCACACAGTGAGCATTGAAATCTGCTTACGTGGACCTTGTGTACAAAAATGCCTGTGCAATTCTGATACAAAACAGAGACTGCCCTCTAGTGCTAATGTGGTGTACCTAATCTTGTAGTTATACATGTTGAACATTGGATAAGTGACCCATTGCCTACTGAACCAAGAGAGCCCTGAACAAGGTCCATAAAAGTAGTAGTGAACAGCTTAAGGCCAAAGCAAAGGCAAAGTTAATTTTCAGAATGACAGTCAACCCAAGCTGACATCATGGACATGGCTGACTTTGTCACACAGAAATCACTTATACATGTACAAGCCTATCTGAAGATAAGCTTGTACTCCAAGATAGTCTTCACGGGCGAATAGGCTTCAAATTGAAGTACAATAGCTTTTGTGTGTATCGCCGCACCCTTTTGCCCGCTACTTCATTCACAGTTTAAGAGGAAAATAATTACTAAATTTCATTTTCTACTCTAAATCCTCAAATTTGCAGCACAAATAAGAGCTGAACTGCCCATGAATCAGGTAATCTATCAAACTTGACAAAATTATATCTTGCTTAGAGAAATTCTGATGTCTTGTTTTGATTACTGCAACAGTGAATGTTCAACACAGTCATGACAGTCCCATATTACACACACAAAGCCATTACTATGTGGGGTCAATTCAGTGGCAGTCACGACCTCTATAGTTGAAGAGGTAGAAACACCCCAAAAATCAGCAAAATTCTCAGAAAATAATTCCATCTTATTTTTGCAAGGGAGAATATCTGTTTTCACACCAGATTCTTCCAAAAAAATCTTATCATCTCAACCAAATGAAATTTCAAGCTTTTTTAGCTGCTGAGCTTGATCCTTTCCTTACAACATTTGCTGTACAAGACCACACACTGCCTACGGGAGGCAACTGCTCACAATACAGAGGTATATTGTGCGACGTTATAACCTCGCATAAGTGTGAGTAATATAAAGATGACCCTAGTAAGAGTGCACAGACATGACACTTGACAGAAAATTCTTACCTTCGAATTAGCAGATAGCTTGTAGCTACTCGGAAATTTCAGCACATTCGTCAATATTATCTTCTGCCTCGGAATCAAGTCAAGGAATTTCTGCTTCAAGCCATCCTCAGAAATGTTGTTTACACAGCAAGGCAGAACTTCCTTCTTGCTAGTACTAGCACTAGCAGTACCTCCACTGGCACTGGCTCCAGATCCAGCTCCCTCGCGATCAACATTAATGTGAGTAGTATCATCGACATGATCGACAGCTTCAATGATCGCTCCGACCAAGAATGATTCCTGTGAACTTGCCCTTCTCCTCTCAGAGAAACTCTCTATGACCATCACTCTGATCGTTGACAAAACCATCATGAAATATGACAAAGCCGAATATTGAATAAAAAATAGGCATACAAAGTATAGCTTTCAGCTCCCCCAACGCAACAGAGTCAAAGACACGTGCTAGCCTGGCCTAGTTAATTAGCGCAAGCATTATAAGCCGCAGTTTTGATATCCCTCCGATCCGTACCTCATTTTTAAAAATACAAAAATTCATATAAATCAATAATAGCCACTTGAATGTCTTTGTTCATATATGTGTGAAGAGGGAAAATTAATGGCTCAGATCAGTCTGATGAAAGAACAGCAGATGCCCCTAGCTGGATTCCCTAGGGACTATATTAGTGTGCCAAGAACACTCATAACCACTGCAAGTTTTACTTTCTGCCTAGTTTGTGTTCCAACTATGGTTCCAACCTCTCTACAAAGAAAAAATGCTGAAAATCACCCTTTCACATTTTCAGCAAATAAAGAGTCAACTATGAACTTGTAAACACAAAAGTTTTTATAATGCCATTATACATGAACATGGGCCGCTGAACGGGGGCCCCCACTTTTTTGGGTAGACACCATAGACAAATAATATACAAATATACAGGGCCCGAGGAAATCTACTGCGGTCTATGGGGTCGGTCGAAGTGACTACAGTCGTCTATTTCCTCGAGGGGCGAGAGCCCCGAGAGAAATAGACGATTGACTGTAGTCGCTGAGACCGACCCATAGACCGCACTAGATTTCCGAATAAAGGCCCTGTATATTTGTTTTATATCCCTCATCAACAATTAATTATATTTGGATTTAACATTGATCTAGATATGACAAATTAATGTTAGATGGTATAAATTTCGCGTTGTTGTTAAATCTATCTCGTTTCTTGGATCGCTGAGAGGTCATGCTGGGCCCTGGTTGCTCTGGGGTAGAGGTACGCAGGGGAAGAGCATCCCCGTTGTTGTCATGGCTGGTCTGGTGTTCGCCGTCCTCCTCCTCGTCCTCGTCCAATTCAGCGTCGCTGATTCTTTGGAGAGAGCTGTCCGCGTTGCAGTTCGACCACGTACTAAACAGCGGTTCTCTGATCTCCAGTTGGGGTGGACCAGTCAGAGGGTAGCACTCGCGGAGGAGATCGAAGAAGGCCTAAAAGATGTTCTGGCCCCTTACGTGGTTGCGCCATATTACCTCCACCAGGTGTGCCTCGAAATTGGAGATCTTTGTCCCATTTATCTTCCTGAAGTGGTCTTTGGCGTGTTTCCACGCCCCCTCTATTCCATTGGTGCATACCTCCTTCCTCTCTCCTGTGGCTTCGTTCTCGAACACCGCTTTGAACTGGTCCTTGTGGATCACGGAGAAGTGGTGATATCCGTTGTCGTTCAGACGACTGTAGCCACTCCATCCGTCTGAGTAGATCAGCGAGCCCGGGATGACGTGACGCTTGATGATCGCCAGGAGTGTCTTCTCAGTCCTGTCATCTACAGGATAGAGGACGAGTTTGTTGGTAGCTTTTTCCACGAGTCCATACTTTCACGCCCTTCGTTCCATCTCCACGATGGTCCTTACAACGTCGACCGAAGAGGGACTCGTCGACCTCGACTTCGCCCTGGAGCTGGACTGGATTTTCGACGTTGTATTGCTTGTCGACGAACTTCTTGAAAATATCGCGGGTGAAGTTGGCCCAATCGACTGACGTTTTCTTGTAGTCCATTCCTGCTTGGACGGAACAACCTTTGAGCGAACCGCCCAGGAGGAAAGTCCTTAGAAATTCGAGGAGGTCTTGGATGACGAAATGGCTACGGTCAAAGAACGAGTATCGCGTGATGCTGTACTCCTTCTCACGATGCTCCTTTCGACGACATCGCCATGTGAACCCATGATGCTTCTCCTTCCGCGATGTCCACTTGCACTCCCTCCCGCACTCTTCGCAGATCATCGTTTCAGCAAGGAGGCGTTGGTCTTTCATCCACTCGAGGATTAACTCTGGATCCAACAGGAAGAGTGAGTGGAAGCTCCAAGGATTGTAGAAATCTGCGATACTGCATTCTTGAGGAGAAACTCGTTTTCGAAAGTTGCCGGCCATGATGATAGCAAACATGAAACACAACTGCTATGTAGGCCCTATATGGGAATTACCCTATTTATATGTCTTTTGAGGATCCAAATCACCCCTCAAAAATTCACATTTCGACCAATCAACAGGCCCCATTGATCATGCTGATCAGTGGAGATTCCTGATTGCAGCCTAAAATGGGGGGAAATATGACTATTTACTAATTTATTCACATTCACGCCCACTAGCGTACTCTGGCAAACTCTGCCTAGCATCGTCTGCTCCGCACAGCGATACTGTACAAAATGAATGGGGGAAGTAAAAAACTAAAAAAGGTCAAAGAGATATTCTGAGTAATATCAGCTATTAGATGAACTGCGTAATTCTAAGAAAACTTAAATTGAACCAAAAGGTTAAAATAATCCGATCAATCAGTCAAACATCGGCCGCTTGCCAGAGTCTCATCGGACACGGCACGTGCGCGGGATTTGCATACTTATTTGAATACATTAACAGGGAGTAAAAAGAGTGCAAGAGCGAAAGAGAGTGAGAGAGAGAGAGGGAGATACATCTAGAGAGAGAGAGAGAGAGAGAGAGGGAGATACATCTAGAGAGGGAGTGAGTGAGAGCTAGAGAGGGAGATACATCTATAGAGAGAGTGAGAGAGAGACAGAGGGAGATACATCTATAGAGAGAGTGAGAGAGACAGAGGGAGATACATCTATAGTGAGAGAGAGAGAGAGAGGAGGTGGGATGGTGAAAGGGGAACTATTGCTTGACGTAATGGAACGAACGAGAGAGAAGGGAGATTCCAACACTGAACGACCGCATACTTTATACTTGGCGGTAAATTTTAATTCAATGCAAATACATGTAGATTTCAGTCGGGCACAGTTGAAGATAGCCAATGGGTAACACTGGTACCGTCATCAGTATTTTGGCGCTAAATGTAGATGCATGCAAAGTAGGGCCGTAGGACCCAAGCATGCCGGCGAGCATTTTACCCCGGCCAGTCCCTATATAAGTCAACACACACAGAGTCTCAACCCCGTGTGATGTAAGTGCAGGATGATGGAGGATGAAGGAGAAAAGGAAAAGGATGGGAGAAAGATTATTTTCAATGAAGAGCAAGATGAACTAGAATTGCAATGTTATCAGAACGATGTGCATTAAATGTCGTCCATATCTTATATTTTTGCTGAGTATATTTGACAGGTGAAATATAAAAATATGCATGGTAAAATGAGATAAGATAAGGATTCTAGGACAACTATCCTCTGAACATCTACCCCGGACAAGTACCCCCTTAGGACAGTTACCCCCCCCCCCCCACCCCAGGACAACTACCCCCAGGACAACTACCCTCAGGACAATTACCCCCCCCCCCCCCCGATGACGATCTACAGGACATTCATCCCCCCCACAATAAAGTTTTATCCCCCAATGACAATACCCCGACATTTGATCCCCCAAACTACTACCCCCACCCACCCACCCCCTTGAACAACTACCCCCAGAATCCGGGGGGGGGGGGGGGGGGGGAAGTAGTTGTGCAAGGGATAGTTGTCCGTAGGCCTATACGTAAGATAAGATCGGAGTAGCAGAAGCAGAAAATGATGATAATGATGATGGCGACGGTGACGATAATATATGGTAGTGGTGATGATAATGATGATAATGGTGATGACGATGATGATGTGCTGGGAGAGCTCCCCCCCCCCCCCCCCCCGGTCAAAAATGTGTGGGGGCGGGAATACTCTTCCGCCCCCCCCCCCCCCCCCCCCCCCCGAAAATTGCCACCATGAGTCTGTCCCACATGATGAAAGAACAAATTAAAAAAAAAAAAAAAATTTTTTTTTCAAATCATCAAACATTGATTTTTCTTGGAAGAGGCACATCTCCCCTTTTGCTGCCAGGCCTCAAATTAATTTTTTTTCCACGGAGGTCATTTTTTCAAATTCAAAAAAAAAAAATGACCTCCATGAATTTTCTCACGGAGGTCATTTTTGTAATGACGGGGGCTACTTTTTAATATTTACATTTTCATGGAATTAGTACTGTCAATGACTTTGTATCCTCCTGAAATAACACTTAAGTCTTAATTAGTCTTGGTTCTTCAATGACATGACAATAAGTGATTATTTGTACTGTAGCTGTATGTAAATATGGATCTCTGCAACTTCTCAAACATTATTAAAGAGGTTTACAAAATAAAGACACCATTGAGAAAATTTAATTGTTTTCTGTGCCTTTTATTTCACTGTTGAGTGTTGACTGTTGAAGGTGAAGAATCTGCAACTGCTTTGAAGTACTTTCTCATGGTATATACTGACTGCACGACAAGTGTCCCGCTTTCGTGGAAAGTTCGTATCCAGTCTAACTTCCACGCACTGATCGTAGATTCCTTTGAAACGGATTTTTTCACTTTCTTTTTTGGTGGCGGTACTGAGTCTAAGTCCTTCGAATTCCCGGGCGTTGGGTGGTAGTGGTCGGGCCTTTTTTCACTTCCCGGACGAACATGATACACGAATTTATCCATCATTAATCGTATACTAGCGAAAGCTAGGGCGAAGGTCATGCAAGGTCAAGGAAGGCGCATATGCAAGGCGAAGTCTGCGCGCGCTGCAGCTCTATACACGATCGTGCACGGATGTATATTAGTAGGCACGTACGGGTAGGCACTTTCCCGTGTGTGCGTAAGTGCGGAAGCACACAAACTGCTGTCTGTGATCCAATCCAACGCGTACAGTAGCGAAGTGCGCGTTGGATCATAGACAGCAGGTTGTGTGCCTGCGTATATTACCGTACATCGCTCTTACGCACACACGAGAAAGTGTCTATTATCAAATCCCCCAAGTGCGCCTGCTGCACGATCGTATGTTTGTTTACATAAAACAGCTGAGCTCGAGGCCGAAGGTTTTAACTTTGTTCAGGTCGGGTTCAGGTTGACGTTTTTCGTAAGAATATTGAATCTTAGAGTTAATTTATTTAACAGTTAAGAAATTAGACATATGAAATCAGGTTTGTAAGTGTTTTGTGGCATAAAGCTACACTGCTACAGTAAAATTTCACGGAGGCGATTTTTAAGGTTGGTCATAGAAAAATCGTCACCGTTAATTTTCTGACGGAGGTGATTATTTAAGATACGATCGCGAATCGCCTCCGCGTATTTTGAGCGCTGTTTGCTGCCCCCTCCCCGAAAATTGCCACGATGATCGAGTCTGTCACACATACTGAAAGAACAAATACCAAAACTAAACAAATAAAAACTGATTAAACATAGATTTTTATCCCCCCCCCATGAGACTGTCACATATACTGCTGAAAAAAAATTAGAAATAGACAAAGTATCAAAACAAATCTCAACATGGATTTTATTGGAAGGGGTACATTCCCCCTAGCTGACGTACCACCCCCTTCTCTTTTATGGATGTGCCACGGCAAAAAAAAAAAAAAAAAAAAAAAAATCCATTAACTCGACAAAAACAAGTGAATTAGTATAAATTACGAGATGCGTAATATGTCCGGCCCGCCGGAGGTATATATCTGTGGAATGGCGTTAATATATGTAATTTCTGATAGATCCTTCTAGATAAATGTAAGAAATTACTAATTAAGTTAATATTTTGTGATTCTAATGCATTTTTGTTGATTTTGAATAAATTAGCATAAATTTGCATAATTAATGAATTTCGAAATTCTGTGTAGAAGCCCTGTCAGATAAAACAATCAGATTCAAAATCCGATGTGAAATAGAGAAGTAGCATTTTTCGTTGATTTTGCATAAATTTGCATAAATTTGCATAATTAATGAATTTCACAATTTTATTTCATAGAAGTGGAAGTCAAACTTCCATGCCATGTCAGTTTATTAACAACCTTTGGGAAACTGTCCCCACCGCGTTTCCAAACGAATCAGATTTCTCGTTGCGAGGGGACAATATGACGAGTATATTATACTGTTGGAGTTATCCCCACTGCCGTGGAAAACAAACTCGATTTCCCATAGCGTGGGGACAGTATCACGAGTATAACTATACTGTTGGAATAATCCCCACTTAGTAAGTAGACCCTACTTATAACTTAGTAGACTAACCTCGCACAACACGTGTGCTAGACCTGGGGGTTTAGCTCATGTACAAATCCTATGGGTTTCCCACAGAATTGTGGAAATCCCATTGGATTTGTGTGCACAAGAATTTTCATGCGCCGGTATGGTAATGGACTAACAATGGCCCCTTGAGTGGCCTGCTGACAGGATCGCGGATCCCTACTGGATTTTACCTCAGTTATTGATGTCATATGTTAAAAAATAAGCCTAAGATAGTACCGGAGAGCTTTAATGACCCTAAAAGTGGTCTCCGGCCGCAAATGATTTTCGTGCTTTGCGCGGCATCGTGATATGGACTTTTAGTGGGCAATACTTCACACACAGTGAACGGAGTCTCCCGTTTGCGAGGGGGTCTCGGCGGGAGAATCTCCCGCTTGGGGTTGGAGTCTCTGGATGAGTTTCACGGCTAAGCCCAAGCTAAAGGCTAAATCTAACCTAAGTGGAGAGGGTGTGAACTTCCTGAGTAACTTAGTATTACCTAAATCTCTCACTGCTTCACTCAGAGTTGACAAGGTGGACTGTATTTCATGTATTTCATCAATAATTCCGACACGATTATTCGAACCCGAAGCCATGATTTGCGATAAGTACGGTCTCTCCCTAGCCAAAGAGTATAAATAACGAAGAGTGGTCAGTCCCGAAATAAAGCACGTGTACCTATTGTGGTACATGTCGATCGGCCGAGAGGGAAAAGTTATAGCCTTTATCAAGACGTTTATGTTTTTAAAATTTTCTTTCCTGTTTTTTTCTCTCTCCTTCTTTTTCTCTACATCGCCCTTGATATAGCTGTGAAGGGCATAATCTTGTTATTGTCACTTCAAATACAAACTTATGTCCTAAAACAGATAGGAATCAACTCTAACTGCACTAGGGAGGAGAGAGAGAGAGAGAGATTCGAGGGGGGGGGGGCTGTGAGAGTTGCTTGCAATTTTATTTTTGTTAAAGTTATTTGATGAGAAACTTTCTATCAATATTTATGTGATGGGGGGCGGGGTCCAAACATTTCCCCGATGTTATAGCTCTATATGAGCAAACACTATGATATCTGACGGGAACGTTGAGAAAAGTAAAAAAAAAATAATAATAATAAAATGAAATAAAATGAAATAAATAAATAAAATGCCATTTTTATTTTTCTAACTCAGAATATTTCATTTAAAAAAACAGCCTATTTTTAATAAAATCAACTAGTAACCTTCTAACAATTAACAGTCCTATTCTGTCTTTGTAGGCATATCCCAAAGTTCCTTTTTCCGCCCCCCCCCCCCCCCCCCCCCACCGAGCCTCTTTGTCTCTCTCTCTCCCTTCCTTCCCCCTCTGACAGGCTTTCATTTTCTCATACTCGCTTATTCTTTCTCACAACCGATCTGTAAAAATGACTCCAATGGAATGAGGACAAAAAGTGGCGTATCCAGGATTTTGTAACGGGGGGGGGGGGGGGGGGGGGGGCAGGGGAATTTAATGAGTTCCAGTTTTTCCTCCATAATTCTCTTACATGGAAAAAAGGGGGTTATCACATAATTATTTTAAGGTCTGTTTTCCGTCCAAAATTCTCTGACAAGCAAAAGGGGGAAAAATGTTATCAGTTCTATACGCTATAGTGCCCCTACCTCATCCCCCCCCCCCCCCCGACGACATTGTCGCTCTCGTTGGCTGAACCCAAACTAAATGACGATCAGCAAGCAAAAACTTTTATGAGCCACTTGAGGAGAACACCCTTGGCAAACAGAGTTCCATCAGTAACGCCATCACCTCCATCGGGACTGCAGAAGGATAGACCCTGGCCTAGCTAGGGCTAGAGCCAGTCCAAGGAGCCACCGTGTCAGTCGCTATTCAGCTCAGCTATTCTGCTTGCATGATCGAACGACAGCCATTTGTCTTGCCGTAATTCAGTGATATAACATTAGGAATTTATAAATTTGGCACACTGAATTTTGCCTCTGATCCATAAGAAATATGATAGTGAACTGGATTTTAGTTAGCGTTTCTTCTTACCAGCTGGGTCTGCTGCAATTGCTGCGGACGTCTGCCAGCGCATGATCTCATGGGATGTCGTCGAACTCACGTGATCGATATACACGCCCATATTACGTCATCAATAACAACAAACGGTTTCACGTGTAGTATGACAAATTATTTTTTTTGTCAAAAGCATGCATATTCCCGGGGATTTATGCGGGACCTATTGGACTCATCGAGCCTTAATTATACATTTTCAGAGTTTGAAATTTCATGTAAATCACATTTTTCCTCATTTCAAATAAATGACAGGGGAATTAAAGTCATTTCAAAATCCCTGTTTTGTGTGTTAACCTATGGCAGCTGGAAGGCCAAAAGCATGCATATTCCCGGGGATTTATGAGGGGTCTATTTGACTCATCGTACCTTAATTATACATTTTCAGAGTTTGAAATTTCATGTAAATCACATTTTTCCTAATTTCAAATAAATGATAGTGGAATCAAAAGTCATTTCAAAATCCCTGTTTTTGTGTGTTAACCTATGGCAGCTGGAAGGCCAAAAGCATGCATATTCCCGGGGATTTATGGGGGGTCTATTCGACTAGTTGAGTCTTTACCTTACCTATTCAGAGCTTGAAATTTCATGTAAATCACATTTTTCATCATTTCAAATATATGACAGGGGAATTAAAGTCATTTCAAAATCCCTGTTTTGTGTGTTAACCTATGGCAGCTGGAAGGCCAAAAGCATGCATATTCCCGGGGATTTATGGGGGGTCTATTCGACTAGTTGAGTCTTTACCTTACCTATTCAGAGCTTGAAATTTCATGTAAATCACATTTTTCCTAATTTCAAATAAATGATAGGGGAATCAAAAGTCATTTCAAAATCCCTGTTTTTGTGTGTTTACCTATGGCAGCTGGAAGGCCAAAAGCATGCATATTCCCGGGGATTTATGAGGGGTCTCTTCCACTTTTTGAGCCTTCATTAAGTCTTTTCAGAGTCTCAAATTACATGTAAATCACATTTTTTATATTTTCAAATAAAAACTATAGGAATTATAATCATCCTAAAATGCCTTGTTTTCGCATGTAAACCTATGGCAGACGAGACTTTTTTGGTCAAAAGCATGCATATTCCCGGGGATTTATGCGGGGCGTATTGGACTCATCGAGCCTTAATTATACATTTTCAGAGTTTGAAATTTCATGTAAATCACATTTTTCATATTTTCAATTAAATACTATGGGAATTATAATCATCACAAAATTCCTTGTTTTTGCGTGTAAACCTATGGCAGGCGAGACCCTTTTTGGGTCAGAAGCATGCATATTCCCGGGGATTTATGGGGGGTCTATTCGACTAGTTGAGTCTTTACCTTACCTATTCAGAGCTTGAAATTTCATGTAAATCACATTTTTCATAATTTCAAATAAATACTAGGGGAATTAAAATTATTTCAAAATCCCTGTTTTTGCGTGTTAACATATGGCAGTTGGAAGGCCAAAAGTATGCATATTCCCGGGGATTTATGTGGGGTCTCTTCCACTTTTTGAGCCTTCATTAAGCTATTTCAGAGTCTCAAATTACATGCAAGCCACATTTACAATAAATTCAAGGTAATAATACGGGAACTATAATCATTCTTAAAAGCCCTGTTTTTACGTGTTAACCCTATGGCAGACGACTTTGTCAAAAAGCAGGATGATCCCTGAGATTTATAGTGGCATTTTTTGAAAGTAAAGGTTCAAGAAATGTTTTTTGAACTATCCATCCTTCCTCTCGTTCAAAAATCAGACTTGAAAAAGATAGAGTAAGATATGAAATATCAAGAAAAAAGGAGACATCTTTTCACGTGTTATACCTATGGCGAACGTATTTTTCCGAGTCTTTTTTAACACAGCAATTTACACTTGCCGAATGTACTACGGAAGTAGGTGAGAGTAATCTGTCTTGATACTATTAAAAGTCTTTGCCCTAGCTAGCTAGCTAGCTTTGGCGCGGCCGGCCGGGGGGAAGTCGCGCGCGCGCATATGTTCGAAAGTGGTAAAGCGCCATCTCGTGCCCATCGGAGAAGAAGAATATAATATGTCAAAGACAAATATATTAAGAGACGAACATATTATTTCAAAGACGAACAAACTTGTGGAATAAATGCCGCACAGAGTCGCACAGATCGAGGGCTCTCGAGATGAATAGATACGAGCGCCATCTCCTGCCATTTATCTCAAAAGATGAATATAATTTCAAGACGAAATTATCGAAATAGGTGAATATAATTAAAAGATGAAAACATTCAAAAGATGAATAGATTAAAAAGACGAAAATATTGAAAAGATGACTATATGAAGTAGATGAATATAATTAAAAGATAAAAGTATTGAAGAGATGAATAGATTAAAATGACAAAAATATGTAAAAGTTGAATATATAAAAAAAAGATGAATATAATGAAAAGACGAAAATATTGAAGAGATGAATATAATAAAAAGACGAAAATATTGAAGAGATGAATATAATAAAAAGACGAAAATATTGAAGAGATGAATAGATTAAAATGACGAAAATGTTGAAAAGCTGAATATATTTCTGTAGAGATAAATATAAACAATTTCAAAAGATGAATATATTTCTTCAGAGATGAATATAAATACAAGAGACGAATATATTAGAGACGAATATATATTAGAGATGAATATAAATACAAGAGACGAATATATTCCCCTTTGGCTTGCCATACACTTACAATACAAATGGTGGGGTGGAGGGGGGGGGGGGGAGATGAGTAGCCACACATATAGTACCAGACTTTCCTTACCCACAGGGATATGGGGGTATCTTAGTAAGTGGGTACAGGAATTTTGATAATCCTGTACTAAAAAAAGTCCACGGTTAACAAATGCCAACCGGGTGCGTGCCCCCCTTTATTGTGTATATATATTTTGTTTTGCTTTGCTTTTCTTTGACCTCGTGGGCGGGTAAAAGTGGTTACGAAAAAAGCTAATGTTACTAATATATTTTTTAAAAACTTTTCACCTAGTCGGCGGGTAAAAAATGGTTTGGAAAAAAACTGATGGACCTTTTTTTTTTTCTTCTTTTTTTTTTTTTGCTTCTCTTTTTTTTTTTTGCTTTTCACCTCGTCAGCATGTTTGAGCCTCCCCCCCCCCCGGAAAAATCCTGGATCCGCCAATGAGATGCCACGTCCATATGCATTTTTGTTCCAGTTTGCAACTAATTTGCAATCGATATTACAACGTCCACTGGTATTTATAACCAATTCTATACCCAGCATTTTCACTACAGACCTGCACACACTTCAGTGACGTGACAAGTCAAATTAGACATATCCGTTTCAATTTGAATAAAGTGTACTCACTCATTATTCCGATTTCCAAATGACCTGGCTTGCTGCCTCCATTTCTCTGTAAATTGCTGCCAGGCAATATACAATGTGGCAGCATTCAGTATGGCCGCATCATAATCGGCTGCGGTCGTGATGCAGACCACTCCATTTCTGTCAGCTTCCTCTGTCACCTCAGGAATTTCCCTGCAGCAAACACAATCACCCAACTGAAATGATGGCAGGACCTGGCAATGTCCGCAGAGACACCTGAAATCAACGAAAAGGAAAAAAATATGTTCAGTTTGGTTGATTTCAAATACTTATCTAGGAGAAATCATCAAAACCACTCAAAGTAAATTGTATGGTCGGAGGTCCTAAAGCTACGCACCATACAAATTATATAGACGCGCAATGCAACGTGTTCAAATCAGGCTAAAATACACACGCGACACACACAGTCAATTTCGATATCAAGATTTGCATTCATTTACCTCATGTGCGTAGCTTTAGGACCCCTTCATTTTTCAGAACCAAATTTGACACCGGCACTGATATTGAACGGGAAATTTGCATTAGTTACTGACATTCACCCATTGTGATTTTCTCCACAAATCAACTTTGGAATATGCATAATCAAGATATATAGGTGAAATTTGCACAAGCAAATGATTTCTGTGACTTTTTAGTTGCTGAAAACAAAGTGCGTAGCTTTAGCGTCCTGAATGAAACCACTACTATTCCGTGGAGCTCACAATTTACATGGTCAAATGACAATCGTTGGTACATATTTTTTTTATCAAAGTATCATATATGCGATGCCACTTACCTAAATAGACCTTCCGAAAATCACCTGTTCCTCACAAATGTGTAGAGTCGATCAAATGTCACTTTTTTCACTCAATTATAATCCTTCCTTCTCGCCTCTCGCGAGCGAGAACGTACCGTACGTAAAATTAGCATTGGAGCTGATGCTGACGCATGCGTATTGCAAACTATACACCGGCCTACAAAAGTTTTTAGTACAGGAGCTGGGAAATTAATAGGCCTTTTTGTATAATCCTCATCGAAAAGAAAAACGATAGTCATCTGAAAAGTATTGTAAGTACGCGTTCGGGCTGCCGCAGTAAGGTCCCCCCATACTTTTATACTATTATAGTACTGATTCCATGCCCATGTTTTCCCAAGGCCCTAACAAACACCATAATAATATCTTTCTTTGAGTTTGATTGATTAATAAATAAATACAATTGAAGACAATCCACCATAAATAATCAATACAATTGTTAGCAAGTGGAAATATATTATTTTTATATTATGATTGAGCATTTGCAACTGCGGTAAGTTCGCCATGATGATCTCATCACTGACATCAGATCGGAAAAATTCTTTAACAAAAAGATCAGATAAAACAACTAAATGGTACATTTTAAGGTGGAGTAGACATTTACCTTTGATTTCCTCCAACTTTCCAGCATCAGGGGGTTTGTTTTCACTGGATTTATTATTTACAGCAATACGTGAACCGCACGCATTGCTGACACTCAGGACCTCATTCCCAAATGTCACCTCCAGCAAGGCTCCGAGCAGGCCTTCTTTGGTGGTACCCTTCCTGAAGGCAAACCTTTTGTCCCCCTCAGTTATAAGAGGCCGGCCTCCAGGATATAAGGGTACCAGTTCCTCAAGAAATCGAGATAAATGCTATTAAAATTCCATAATGAATACAAAAATGTATTATTCACTGAAATGGTAGTGAATAAGAAATCAGTGAATCCAGTTTGAGGTTTCATGGGGACTTGTCATTACTTTTTACAAGCTGATTTTGGGGACCACTATTTACCAAAGGAATAAAATCAAAGATCCTTTGGTCTACTGACCAGAAATTTTGTTCTGCTGTTCTTGAATTTCTTGAGACATATCCATTTGTATATTAAATATTTTGTGTAGGGATGGCAGAGCAGTCATAACAACCTGTAGTAGATTCAAACATCAAAACAATGTTCAATTTGCAAAATCCTTTCATAAACATAATTTTCCAATATGTTCCATACATGCATCACATAAATGCACTGACAAACCAGAAATCTTCACAAGAATTAAAGATACATGTGTATATTTTTTTTAATTGAGAAGTGATTTTGATTCATTATAGTTTCATGAAAAATAATAGTAGTAGCTGATACAACACTGAATATCAGCTGTGGAAACAGCTGTGATTAAACAATGTGCATTTTGCAGTCATTAAATTTTCTGGTTACTGTATATTTTGAGCATGCTGTGCAATCATGCAGTGCTATGGCCATTGCGATGGGAAGGAAAAAAGTAATGATAGTTGGGGGGGGAAAATAATCTACACTTTCCAATACCGGTAGTACTAACCTTGCTTGGAGCTGACATATGAAGAGGTCTCTTTCCCACATCTTCCTCGGATGGACTCTATTCAAATGATAAATGCATTTAAGTTTTTAAGTTCATATATCAGTGATCCATAATGGCCCATCCACATTGAGAAATAGAACTTAGTATTACTGATGAACAATACCAAACACACGAGAAATACATGTGTGACTCACATTGTTTTATTTAAATGGGAAGGGGGCAAAAAGAACAAACTTTTGTGGCATATTATTTATTGCGTGTAAATCACAGATATACCCCCCCCCCCCCTCATCGATCAGAATTCTCCACCCAACAGACTAATGAAATGCTTACAGGTTTAGATAAGGGGGATGGACTTCTGTCTAAAAAAAACCCAAACAATTAAAACAAAAGAAAACAAAAAATCTCCCTCTGATATCTCTTATACCTTATGAGTCAAATTACAGGGATAACTTAAATAGATGTACATGTACTGCATTTTAAGGAAAACTAGTTTTAAAAAAAAAAGGGATACGTTTTTTGCAACTATAACTAAACCGATTTTTATTTATTTGACAAGACCAAGAAATAACAAACTGAAAATAAGGACCAAGAAATCTTACAGCATCTGACAGACCAGCATTTGAAAAAATGAGTTGCCGCGGCTCCTTTCTAAGTACAGTCTTTGGTGTATCCATCTCGTGAAAAAAGGCCGAAAGGTTTGTCTATTAAATGATGACTGCAAAAGAGCGAACTGTGTTACAAACTCTTCTTTACTTTACAAATATATGGCTAAAAATGTACAGCTTTCATCAACATATACATTTATTAATTTTCAATACAAGCAGCATTCACTTATGATAAATGTTGACTTAGAATTTTGAAGAAAAAAAAATCTTTTGTACAGTATCCCATGGACCTAAAAGGAAAGTCAAATCTGGCATCAGCTTAATAAATGCATCATAAATGAGAAAAGTAGATGAGTGAAAGTTTAACCCTTTCAGGACAGGAATTATTTAAGGGTTAAATTGATCACATTTTGTTCTTCAAATTGGCAACAATAATATTTTCCTTTTAGTGCTACATGGTTCTAACAAAATGTAATGTCTTTGAAAACAATATTCATCATTAGAAATTTAGTCGAAAGTTGAAAAAAAATGCCAATTTTGTAAAAAAAACAGTGATTTTGAACCTCTCAATGTGTTGCCAATTTAAGGATTTTGAAGCTTATTCTCCTTTTTAAAATTCCTGGCATCAAACACAATATGGTCATGCAACAAAAATGGAAACAATGTGTGTAGAAATTTTTGCTCTTTCTACTCATGCTTCTGGTATATTTTTTAGAGCTCTGAATCAAAAGTTATTGAGCCAAACCACAAAATGTGGTCAATTGTCTTGAAAGGGTTAAGGAAAATCTTTAAGAGATTATAAAGTTTTTAAAGTTGTGGTTAATCAAACACAAAAAGGCAACTATGTTCTACTGCAAACACAACATTCCTATTTGATCGTTGTTAAAAATTGAATGAATTTCCTTTATCCCCTGCTGTTATTTTTTTCTTATTAATTTCAATCATTTTTCCTTTCATATATATGCAATAGACAAGTACTATAAGTAAGAGTAATGAAAAAAACAACAACAAATAACTTACAGCAGCATCCAACACAGTTACACTTGTAGGCTGATCTCTGTTCAGCATCTCCTGATGGGATTGGGGGGTCTCTGGTGGAACAGTCTGTAGAACAGGCAAAATGATAAAAAAATAACAACAATTACAGTGGAACTCAGTATAATGAGGTCCTTGGGACCATCAAAATTACCTTGTTATAGCAGGAATCTCGTTATATGAGGTTAATAAAAAATCAACAGAATATAAAGAATATTGTTATATCAGACCTCTTATACATGTATACTGAGTTTCCACTGTATAAGAATCATGGTAAGGAGCATGCATTCATTAATATGAAATGGATATTTGTAAAATGGGCTTCACACTACCTTTTCTGTATTTCTCATCATTATGACTTAAAAATGTTAAAATAAACATGACGTTACATTTATTTTCTAAACCTTAAAGAAATTATTAGGCATGACTCCGCAAATTGCAACTTTATGGGATTTCTCCAACCTGAACCAGCAAGTACAAGCTCAATTTGTTTTCTTCCTGTGTTGCCTAATGAAGGCTGTAATAACAATGAATGGAAATTAAATGAAAGAAGTAATACTACCATTTTGCATTATGTTTACTGACAAGTCACGAGGAAATATAAATAAAGAAACAGACGGACAAACAACAAACTTACAGCAGTTGATGAGGTCCCACTTCTACATGGGAGTTGCCTTTGCTCTCCCTTTTGGACAGGCTTTGGTAGACTAGGCTAGGAACAAAAGTCAAACATTTTCAAAACTAGGTACTCATGAAATAGAGCATGCATTCATTATAATACATGTGGATTATTGAGCTAATATGACTTCCACAACACTTTCTTCATTTGCATTTTTCAGCTGGAAGATTTAATACCCAAATACATTCATGCAAACAAATAAAAATGTGTTCTTTCTTACTCTAAAATACACCTAAATTCCTCAATACCTATCTTCCAAGAAGATGGAATAACTGCCATTTTACACAAATACATTTAATAGAAACATGCCAAGGGAAAGAAGTCTATAATTTGTCCTGATTTAATATCTAATTCAATTTCTTGGCTGCATTATTAGGCTCTCACTTAATCATTTTCTCTCTCTTTGAATGAAATCTAAATAACTCACCACGGTGCAGCCTGTATTCTGGCCAGTTATCAAGTCGTTGATCTCACTCATCAACTTCTTCTTTTTGGGGGTGATCTCTGTGCATGAAATCAAATAAACATAGCACTCTAAACGAAAAGAGAGAAAGGAAAAGGGGGGGGGGGGGGGATACACGAACATGTACCAAAATATTGATATAAGACATGAAATTCTCAAACACATGTTTAGACTTAGCATCAAAGCATAATTTTCGAAAGTTAAGGGAGTGCAGTGATATCCCCTTTAGTTCGATTGATCTTTAGTGCTTCTTATTTATTCTGTACCCTAATTTATTTTACTACCTATACATACACCCTTTCCCCCACTTGTTCTTTCCATTTGTGGTTGTTGTTTTTTTTCTCAGTCATATCACGTTTGCATGGTTCAAGTACAAATATACAGACAGTGAGGAAAAAAAGTTTTTGTGATAAATACAATGCATACCAACACTGAAGAGGCTGTGGCTGTCCCGCCTGTCTCTGAGTCTACTCTCTAGAGAAGAAATAATAGCCTCCTTTTCTTCTAGTCTGTCCTCCAGTTCAGCAACTCTCCGCTTGAGAGAGTTGATCTCTTCTCAGTGTTTTGACTACAGGTATAATATTAAATATGGGACAAGGGGGTTAAAATACACCGGTAATGTTCATCTTAAAATGTCATTACTATTCTTTTTTATATTATAGGAAATATGATATATAAAAAGGGGTTGTGGGATGAATAAGGATCTGAAAAATGTTTTTGTCGATTTACTTTGATACATGTATGTTCAAATGCCATACTCACTGATGCTGTTTCTGCCAACATCTGCCGACACAAGTCCTGCTGTACCTGAGCCCTTGCCTCAGCTTCCTTTACCTTTTCTGCCTTCGAATTAGGCTTCCTTTTCTCCCCCTGTTTTGCTTGGGTACATCCAAGGGCTGGAGTAGGGGCTTGTGCAGGGGCTGGAGCATCCACAGATGACAATGTTGTCATGTTGTTGTTCCTCAAGCTCTGTCTTGTTTGCTTCAACAAAAGTAAGCCAAAAAACCGTCATTAGAATCTACTTCAGGTTCATGGTTCTTACATGTAGTCTTTCATCTAGAAAATGCAATGAATGATGCAAAGGATGCTAGAAAAAAGAAGTCATAAAAATGTCCCCCCCCCCCCCCACCAGACAATCGCTGCATGGTCATACTGGTCGGGCATGTAAATTAAAAAAAAACAAAAAAAACCCTGCTCTACGATGGCTACTGCTAAGAGTAAGATTGACTGAAGAACTAAAGTAAATCTAAAGACGAAGTCAGAATGATAGATCTTCATGTCTAATTTAGATCTATCTGATACATCGTAGATCTAACTGTTACTATCTAGACCCTACACACCTAAATTTAATACATGGGATGTAGTAGGGTCTATATCTGTAGTAGGGTCTATATCTGGCTGGTCTAGATCTAAGTGGGTAGGTCTAGATCTACGTTAAGAATCATTCAAAGTGGAGCCCCAGGAGGCCTGTCTTCAGATATAGTCTGTCATGTCTGTCTAGTACCAAAATTTCACTAGTTGTACCCTACTAGGCCTTGGCTTTATTTTAGCCTTTTTTTTTTTAATACCTAAAGCCAAAGGGGAAAAATGATTTTTGTAACTATATTTTTGGTGTAACCTTACTATATAGACTCCAGCATCAACTTGAATACGTGCACTGCGGCATAACATTTATTTATATGCATGAGAGTCTATGATTACCTTTTTTCAAACAAAAATAAGTGAAGTGACAGCAAAAAGTAACCTATTAAGTTGTCTTGGAAATATGTCCAGCGGCCATTTAAAAAAAAAAGGGCCTCCTCCTCCCCTTTTTTTCCCAAAAAGGCAGGATGCTAAACATGTTTTATTTTTTTTACATGGCCTTAACCGCAAATTCTGATGAATAATTTGAATAAAAAATGAATATTCCAATAAGCAGTATCTAGTCAACTTACCAGACAATTTAACCACTTTCCCTCTGTACCTTTTCCCTCTGTTAAATCTTATCTTTGACTCCTTTCCAACAATTCTGGATTCAGGAAAAATGCTCTCCACACCCTCCACCAAAACTGTTTTGTCCTGGATCCAGTATACAAGGGCCCAAACATTTCCTTGTTCCGTCGACATTGTTGAACTTCGTAGTATTTCCAATGAATATTTATTTATAGAAATCTTCTGTAATGCAAATCTGCCAAACTGTCAGTGCAAATGTGACATTAGGATGTAAGCATGTGCGTGGTATCAAATCATTGAGCTAATGTATGTACAATCCTTGCACGTATGCATATTGCTGATCTTGCAAAGTTGCCGCTCATGTACTGTAATGATATGGTTCAAGTTAAAATGTCGAGAGGGAGGCAACGTCATTATTTATTGGCAGCCATTAGGGCAAAAATTAACATTACTTCAAACAAACAAAGGACAGTCAGAAACAGACAAAAGACATAGCGAAACAAACAAAGACTTCAAATAGTGAAAGGTCCATGCCAAACGAACAAAGGACATTTAGAAATAAACAAAGGACGATTAAAAACAAAGGATGATTAAAATCAAAGGACAAATAGAAACAAAGGACGATTAGAAACAAAAGAACGATAAGGAACAAATAAAGGACAATTAGAAACAAACAAGACGTTTCGAAATAAACAAATGACATTTTGAAATAAACAAAGGATGATTAGAAACAAAGGACGATCAGAAATAAACTGAACATATGAGGACAGAGGGTGTCCTACTCGAGGCGATTTCAGAGTGCGTTGACCTACATTGAATTATACGGGGAATTTACACTTTACCGCCATTGTACCGGCATGCAGCCTATAGCTCTGACTGCTAGATATGCACGCTTCTAGGCGAACATCGAAGTGATACCATATTATAGTTTATACCAAGAAAAGTATTGTCCCACAAATCTAATCACATCTTTACCTGCAAATACACTAACATTTATGTACTTTGGATTTGTTTATAATCTGCATATTGCTTGAGTTTTCACAATAATATAGTTAAAACTATCTGACTTACATGTATGGCACTGACCTTTGCCTTTTTGACCGCAAAATCTAATCATTTCATCATCACATGTCTATACATACTTCAAGTCTTCTTAAACGAAGTTTAATTTAAAATTGCTGAACGGTTCTTAAGTTATTACAGTTACAATATTTTCAAACAATGTGACTGTGACTAGGCCCGAGTTGACACGGTTCCCCGACCGGTCCCCGTGACTAGGCCCGAGTTGACACGGTTCCCCGACCGGTCCCCGCCCGATCCCCGCCCGTCACGCTGAAACCCGGGTTTGCATTTTTTCGGATTTCGGGTATTTCCAAACTAATTTTAGCACTAATATATTGCAATTTAGAACTTTAAACATGAAATTCACAAACTGAATTTCAATGTAATCCAATTATATTTGCTGCAGTAATAAATGGAAATCATTTCAGACGATGGTAGGTCTGTTCACGAGTCTAAAAAAAATAAGAGCTGCGAGGAAGATTCAAGCTAGGCGGTACTGTGCGCGTTCAGAAATGAAGTCAGAATGGGAGTCATCGGTTCTCAGTGCGCTCGAATACAGCCTTATACCGTAATACACACAGACGAGGGTCAAATATAACTGATGTGATCGTGCCAAAAGTAAGCTTGAAAACAACCAAAAATACCATGTAAACGACAACAAAAATACAAAATTACCGTTGAACAGTGGCAGGTACTGTGGTGGGGAGAGTTGCAGTGACAGTGCCGGTGACGGGTAAAACGGGCTCTGCCAGTGGAGTGGACAAGGGCAAGGGCGGGGGCGAAAGATACTGCAAGGTGAGGGAAAGAGACATTGATTTTGGGTGACACGTTATAATTTTTTCCATTCAATAAATGAACTTTCCTCCCTAGGCTTTCTAACTTATCCTCCAGTCCAATAACTTTCTCTTCAGTGCTGTCAACTCGTTTTATCTGTTGCATAGAGGCACTCAAAGTACCCTGAGCTGCTCGGTTAAATTCTGGTGGGCATTTTTTTAGTATGGCTCTGTGGAGCTGAGGGTCTACACTAAGAATTGAAGTGTTGAATCTTAAAAACTTGGGACCAAATTTTCATTTGTAGTCCCATATATGCATATCTATTTTCTGTATGTGCAGTGCTTTTCACACTATGTGACTGTTATGACTGTTATGACTGCCGTGATGCTATGTTAGGCCCTAGATATCTAGATCTTAGTTAGATATGAATACTTCAAATTAGTTCCAGGCACCAGGTGGACCGTATAATGATATGAAACGACACATTATGTGTCAGGACACTCATGAAATTCACCTCACATGGCCTAAAATCTGATATATCTGCTTTTACCTTTAGCAAGTATTGAGTCTTCTATTGAGAACTTGCATAGCTTGTCTACTGAACTGCATTTGTCTTGCATATTTATGTTTATACTATGACATGATGGCTTAATGATCAGAATGGAAGGTCGTCTCCTTGGAAAGGAATCAAAAGGAAGACCTCGCAAAGGCTTCTTTGATGATATTGTTGCAGACTCTGGAGTAGTAGGGTATGGATATGTGAAACAGATGGCTCAAAATTGTAGCAGTTGGAAAGACTTTTACTCTAGAAGTTAATTGGGTCACTAAACCTGTCATGTGACAGACCACCATTGATGATCTATGTTCAACATTTGGATGCAAATTATCCAACAGTATTCAAAGTTGCCTTTTCATGAAAAGTGTAGAAGGTGATTTACCTATGGCAGCATGTCTAGTAGTTCTATACGCAAGCAAAAATCTGTCCAGTTTTGCTTGTGGTGATCCTCCATCGGATCTTGAAGCACTTATTGCTTGTTTCAATACATGTACAAAACATTCCGGTTGACCGTTTGTATAAGGATGGTATGGCGCACATTGCTTGTATAAAATACCGTTCTTGTGTACTAAGTTTCTGATGTGAACTGAGTTCCATCATGATATAAGGTAGTCTTGCAGAATGTTCATAGCAATTGGGCCCCATGCCAATTCCTAACTCCTGTTCCACTAAACCTTGTTCCTTCTGAAGCTCATCACCGTTTGCCTCTATTTCCTCCTATGCCCGTAGTGCGCAAGCTGCGTACTCTTGCAAATTCAGGACAAGGTGCTTTCCACAGTAGGATGAAAGGACAAGAAAGGGTGTGTAATTAGCACCAGGTTAATGGCGGTTTGTTCTGAAATTGTGATTGAGGACATCTTTTGTGTTCCCACAGTCTCTGCAAACAGTCGATGTTTGGTGGTGTTTTTCCTCCCTCTCCAAGCACACCTCACAGTCTCTGAAACATGGTTTCTCGTCTCTATTTCTGGGGTTGCTTGCCAGGAAGTGCTTCTCCATTAGTCTTCTGAACGGTTGATTGTCCACCAGTCTTAGTCCCATGTGGATCGCATATCACATTTTGTACTCTCCAAGAAGGCCAGTGATGATGAATAGCCTTACTTTGTTCACGTCGATCCTGTTTCGTAGGTGAGCTGGCTTCATTGCATTGAGGGCCCTAAGCACGATAATGGCATCACAAAAGGATATCTCAAGAAGGGTGAAGAAGATCTTCCACCACTTGCAGGACCTGTGGATGTTCATCAGGGAGTGTCAGAGAAGCTGATCGGCAAGATCGGCTCCGCCCATGTTCTGTGAGTAGAGCTCAATTGCTTTGGGTTGATAAATCTCATCCTGTGGTCTGGGCCATTCTTCGCTCTGACTTCTTTGTTGAATGTTTCTCTGTTGTGTACAGACGTGATGAATTCCACTTATCCCTTGTCCGCTCACGTAATGTAAGTGATGTCCCCTTCACTACTAAAGGTGGATCGTCCTTGTTAACTTTGATCACATTGGGGACACCTCTCTGGTTTGCTCTGAGGGTACTACATGCACCAGTGTCGTTGATTGCTAGTTCTTGAAAGAGACTTGGTGAGGAAAAGAGATTATCCCTGTCAATATGATGTCTATTGTTCTGAGACATCCATCACTATTTGGTGCATGCCCTCCTCGATCATGCTCCTGGACTTCCTGCCCTGTGGCAATATTCCACTTCTGTACATAGGGAGTGTTAGCGTTACAAAAGCTCCAAGCTGTCATCCCCTACTTATAAGGCTTGTTTGGATTATAGCTTGTGAACCGAGTCCTTCCCTTAAATGCTATGACCGTCTCATAGACACTAAGTTCGAGACCAGAGTAGAAATTTGCTGCTCATCTACCCATTTTTACATAATATTTGAATTCCAAAAAAATAGATATACAACAAAAACATTGGCACATGGGCACATTTTTGTGGAGGGGGAGAGGGGCGGGGGCTAACACGTTTTGCCCTTATGTAGGCCTAACGTTAGTTAAGTTTTATATCAAATTGATCCATTACACGAATATTAGGATAGTGGGCCAAAATTACTATTGCATGTGCATAATGGACCCAGTGATGATGTTTGGGCAACAGATGATATTCTGGAAACAATTGATTCCAAGAAAATCTGGTGGTGCTCCAGTGACACTTGTACTATGAGAAGTAGCCATTTTGTATACATGTATCTCCGAAAGCACTATAAAAATTATCCAATACATGCATTTTTCTGAAAGTTTGTCTCCAACAGTGAGTGGAGAAAAAATTATTAGACAATTCATTTGTGAAGCCCTTTGGCCACTAGCTCCAAAGGGGTTTGAAAGATGGTTTTTGAGGATATGAGAAGGTCTATTGGCTTGTTTAGTTTCTCCATGATATACATGTATAAATGCTTATTTTCAATCATTCAGCTCATCTCATGTAAAACTCCCTTGGTTTATGAGATCACCAATCACAATTTTTAATTCTATAGACAAAATACCCTCCGGAAAGTTGTGCATATATATAATGTACTGTATAACAATGAATTCAAAATAACACAATTAAATATTTCTCTTTTGATATTTCAGCCATTCCTTACCATTTTCTCTCAAACCAACTGCATTTATATTTTTAAATTATTAAGAGGTCTTAATAACCTTACATCTGTTTCACTTCAATCGCCAAGCTCACAACACTTTTGGCCAATCTGTCATTCAACCATTCAGGTAACTTGTTAAGAAGCTTCCTGTTCTCTCACTCATCATCAAGATGTAAGTGTTTTACATATTTAATGGCTTTGCAGCTATGACATAAATAGTCTGCAAATCTGCATAGACCTTGCCAGTCTTTGACCATCTTTCCAATTCTCTCTGAAGGCACTGGATGATGAATTGGTCACCATATCTCTCATCCAAAGCGGACCTTGCTTCGAAGTAAGCTCCTTTGCTAGCAATCATTGAAAACCTTTCCACTAGTTCACATGGTTTTTCTTTAAGGAACTTCAAGAAGTAGAAGTATCCATTTTCTGGCATAAAAATGGAGCTTTGTACAGTTCTTGTACAGTTCTTGGACCTGGGTGTTCCATTTCCTCTTTTCTTGGTGGTCAACAGCTGTTGGGTAATTGGTAATAAATCTTCTTGGGCTCCTCCTTTGCTAGGGCCCCACGAGAGCGCAACGCATGACAGCAACCTTGTACCTATATGACAAGAGCCTGACAAGAAAGTGTTGTGCTTTCCTGTCCACTTTTTTGCCGTCTCGATGCGCTCTCTCTTCCTTAAGGTCTGCCCCAAACTTTTCTTCAAAGATCGTCTCGACGATATTGATGTAATTCTTCCTCTTTTCATCCTTAGGCTTCGGATGGTCAACGAGTCTTATATTATTTTGACGTGAAAGGCGCTCCGCTTTTGATTGAAAGCGGTTTTTGTCTCGCCTGCAGTGAGAGCGGAGCGGTGCAATTAGCGACCGGTTTTCCAAAGTCTGTGACCCTCCGTGACCCCTCATTTGCATAAATAAACAACATTTGACCTTCCTCGCCGGTGTATGATAAACAAAATCAGATCAATAATCCAAGCATAAAAAGAGACTTTTTCCAAAAACTGATGTGATAAACAGGAAGAAGATTTTATCAACATTCACTTTATGGATAGTAAATTTTGATTTGATGATCGAAAAAGTAAAATTTTAGCGATTTGTACTCGGAATGCAAACACGTCGATTTCAGAATTCAAATTGTGCGTTTGCATCCTAAAATATCATATTTTGCTTCGAGTCGCAAAAAACCCACTATACTTAATCGATTTGAAATTTATTCATCAGTTAGTGGGTGAAATTTAACGAGCTGAATATTTTGCATAGAGTTATGTCAGAAAAAAACGTAACACCATGCAGAAAAGAGAATCGGCGTACTCAACACTTCTACAGCGTCCAATTCTATTGTGTGTCCCCACATATTGAAATTCTTGTTGGAAAATGACGCTCGTGCAGCTCACTGCGCGTGTATAAACGTATTGTGTTTGCAGAGCTAGAGCTCGAGCTGTACGGCACGCGCGTGATAAATATGATATTTTCGTTCTTTAAAAATTTTTGCGGCGATTTGGGGGTACCACTTTCCTAAATTTGTCAGAGAAAACAGAAAACAAGAAATGGAAGACTCTATTTGGTAACTTTGCCAGCCATTTTCAGGATTACAGGATGGTTGGTTCTCAAAAGTCAAATTAAGGCCGGACCGTAAATTCAACATGCAAGTTGTCAAGCATCTTTCACAAGATCCTTTGCAATTGTACGAGTATGAACAATATTCACTGATTTAGCGTTAATATTAATACTTCATGCTAATCCGACTTCGGGGGGGGGGGGGGGGGGCTGGTTGAATATAAATTCTGTATATATTGTGAGTTATTGACGAAGAGAGCAAGAATAATTTTGTTGAATAAGGTTTAAAAGAAGAACAATGTCTGTTAAACATGAGATGGCAGTAATTGCCCAAATATTTTTGTTGGCCTACATAAAAATATAATGAAAGTGATAGGATATGATATGGTCACCGGCCTCCAAGGATCGTAAAAAAATGATTTCATGTGCAGCAATGCAGAGGTTCCTGATTTTTTTTAAAAAAGTTTTTCTGGTGCATGTTTGTTTTTTTCCCCTTGTGCCTTAACATAATAAAAAAAAGATTGAAGAAAATGTCTTTATGTCTTGTATGTAACGTAATAAAAGAAAAGATGCAAAATATGTTGGTTGTTGGTTTTTGCGTATGGTCTATTTATTATAATTTTTTTAAATGATGAATTTAATCATATATAGTTTTTGTTTCACTATTATATCACTAATTTTTTTTCTTCAATTAAATACAAATTTAATAAAACTAACAACTGAAATCATTCTACTAAAAACGAGAAAGTAAACACCGGTATTTTCCACATATTCAATCACATATCAGGTGTATGGCCATCTTTTCACCCCTCGCTTCCTATCTCTTCCTCACCCCTCTCCACCACCCCCCCCCCCACCCTCCTCTTTCTCTCTATATTCTCTTCCTCACCCCCCCCCCCCCTCTTTCTCTCTATCTCTCTCCCTTCCTATCTATCTTTCTTTCTCTCTATACTATCCAACCTGGGGCCCGTTGCACAAAACTTGCGTTTGATCGCAACTCAGGAAAATCAAACGCAACTTTATTTTCAGCCAATCAGAAGTGCGCATTAAGGACTTGCGTTTGATTTTTAGGAGTTTTGTGCAACGGGCCCCGTCAAGCCAATATGTACCATTCTCATCCAACACATTCATTTTAATCAAGTTCGATTTGAATGACTTAACAAAAAACATTACTTATCAATGAATAATATAAATGCATTTCTTTTTATTACATCAGTAAGTATGATCAAACATGGATGGACAAATTATTTATATTTTGTACCATATGCAACAAGGCAAATCTATATATAAAAAAATTGCAGGAAGTGCAATAAAATTCACATACTTGTACAGTATACATGGGACACACATATTGGCAATCCCCCCCCCCCCCCCCCCCCCCCCCCCCCCCCCCCCCCCCGTCTACAGATACAAAAAAATGAATTACTCTACAGAGAAGAATCCTCAGGTTTATATATTTCCAAAGAAACTGTTTCAGTCATGAATGCAAAAATTCCAGCAGAAATATTTCTATTTACATGTACTTGATTTGTTATAAATGCAATACACTTTGTAAACATGTTTCTACTGACATGCGTCTTTCACTCTTTCATCGGAAGACAGTGGGTCAAAATAGAATCAACATGAATATATATAACTACTTTAAATATTGTTACATAGGACAAATTTCTTAGGATGTTGTCATGGTTCAACATGCATACTCAGAGAGGATCATTAATTCTAAAGATATGAAGAATGCCAAGTTTGTCAATTTATGTATTTCCTTATGCATTGTTTTGGACATACGTTTATTGCAACACTCGTATAACATGTAACATCTTCCTTAATGATTTGCATCAAACAAAACAACTACAGATCATGTACAAGGCTAAATTACACATACATAATGAAATGAAAGAATATTGGCTAACCACACATTCATAAATTGAAGGTAGAATGCCAAGTTTGTCAATCTATGTATTTCCTTAAATGCATTCTTGATATGTACTTTCTTACATTTGTTTACTGCAGGCACTCGTATTATAACGTAACATCTTCCTTAATGTTTTACGTCAAACAAAACAATTACAATCATAATACAAAGCTATATACACATACATAATGAAAGAATATTGGGTATCCACACATTCCTAAATTGACAAACTTCTTCGGAAAGACGGAAAGTACTGCAGATAAAGAATGCAAAGTTTGTCAATAAAAACAATTTCTTCTGTTCTGCATTCTTGTTAAGTACTGACGGCATTTGTTTATTGCAGCACTCGTACATGTATGTAATTTTACATGTACCACCTTCCTTTAATATTGATAAAATGCATACATGTATATGTAGAAAAATAAATGATGAAAGAACATTGGGTATTCACACGTACATGTACATGAATTGTGAAACTTCTTTGGAAGGTTTTACAAAATGGCAAAGTTTATCTATGAAAATATTGCCGTCTACATTCTTGATAAATCCTGTTAACATACACGTAAGTTATAAATGCAATATTTTTGTTTTCTTGTAAAATTTTACTGTAATGCATAATGTTGAAAGAGTTGTTTACGAATTAGAATGAAATATCTATACACCCAATGACATAATGAAACACTATTGCATATTCACACACTTTTATAAACTGAAAAACTTCTTTGGCAGGTACATGTATTGCAGATCAAGGAACATGCCATGTTTGTCAATGAAAATCATTTTTAGTAGTTGTCTCACAATATTTGTTTATTGCAGCACTCGTAAAAAAGGTAACATCTTCCTTAATGCTTTGCGTCAAACAAAACATCTATGAATCATACTACAAAGCTACATGTATATGTAGCTTGTTTACAAATTAAAATGATATATCTACATGTATACACTCAATGACATAATGAAACAATATTGCATATTCACACACTTTTATAAATTGAAAAACTTCTTTGGGAGGTACATGTATTGCAGATCAAGGAACATGCCAAGCTTGTCATTTTTAGTAGTTGTCTTACGATATTTGTTTATTGCAGTACTCGTAAAAAAGGTAACATCTTCCTTAATGCTTTGCGTCAAACAGAACAACTATGAATCATACTACAAAGATACATGTATATACACGTACATAATGAATGAAAGAATATGGGTATTCACACATTCTTAAATTCTCAGGAATGTATTGTAGATCTTCATACCTGAGATGATCACTAATAATAAATACTTGTTGAATTCCAGGTTTGTCTATAAAAATATATGTAGCTTTTTCTACATTCTTGATAACTCCTTTAGACATTTGTCTGATTGCAGCACTCGTACATGTATGTACATTGTATTTCAAATAAATCTTCATCAACATGTAAAACTTCGACATTTAATACATACATGTATTTAGTGCCTGTATTGGAAACAATGGAACAAACAGTGTTCTTGCCAGTGCATAACACCCTTACAGCTTACTCCAAACACTGGAAACTCATTGTAAAAAATAAACAAGGGCAAAATTTTGGAAATACTAGCAAGGGTAATAAATGTTTGTTTAAGCTTAGTAAAACAGCCTGATCCTCCCAACCATCTCAATGGGATATCATAGGGGCGCAATTCACTCAAGTAACAAAGGGTCAACTACGTTCTGTCAAGAAGGCTATGTACAAACAACGAAAATATCAAACTGAAGAGCGTTTACTCATCTTCACTGCAATAGACCTCGATAGCATCTTCTTCCCACTCCATAGCATCTTCTTCCACATCTAGAATTTCCTCCTCCAGCGCTTCATCAGCATTGATTTCCTGAAGCAAATTTTCTTCTTCAATTTGCTCCGTTACATCATGATTAACAGAAGGGTGCCCTGCATTATGTGGATTAGTGCAACTGAGGCACTCACATCCAGGACCACATGCTCGCTTTTCTTTCTTGCATCTACAACGTAAATTTGAACATCCCGTCTTGCATTTGCATCCTTTCAGTATCCAGTCAACCTGCATTTGTACTAGTTCTTCATTCTTTTCAGAGTCCCAGCTGATAGTCACTTTTTCTCCCATTTTTTCATAGCCATGGTCCTCCATTGATGGATGCTCAACAAGTTCAAGGGGGGCTTGTTCCCAAAGCTTACGTACCCAAACACTACGGCGCCAATGGCGAAACAAAGCATCATTTGAAGGCATGATACCCTCTTCTGTGTCAGCTCTTGCCCATGTGGCTTCACGGATGTTATTTAACCACAGCTCATGTACAGTGCGTTCGTTGGCTCCAGCATCCTTTGGTATGCTCTTGTAGAGCTCATAAGGGCTCTTGACTGGTTTGAAGGATGAGAAGTTGCGTTTGAAGTAAACAGAACCAATGAGACGGAAATAAGCAAGGAGGGCTTGTTCTTCATTGGTGTCTATATCCGTCAGGTGTCCACTTACTCCATCACCACTGGTAATGAAGTGAGCATACTGAAAGAGTGCCGCATAAAAGGCCGTCTTCCCACAACCAGAAAAGAACGAAGTGTAATCGCAGCCACTTATTATATAAGTCAGGTGGAGAAGGAGGGCCCTATCTGGTACAGCAGTGTGTTCCAAGTCTGGATCTAGAGAAAGCTTGTTGATGAATTCATTCATATCACAGTACATGTGATCATTGACTCTAAGAGATAACTGCACATATACACGTTTATTGCAGAGGTGTGTATTTACAAGGGGAAGCCCCACGTGATAAGTATCTGTATCAGGTGAATATATAAGAATATCCCTGTATTTTGTGATGTGTGCATGCCTCCACACTCTGCTGTCACTCTCCTCGTGATTCGACTGAAATTCAGGACAGACTTCGACACTACTTACACTACCACGGCTAGCCTTGTCTGTGAGAGGTCCATCAAAACCTCCAGCTGTGATAATGTTTTGACCAGGGCCAAGGAACCTCTGTGCCTCCTTAGGTATGTAAGTACACAGAAAGTTCACAAGCAGCCTTTTTTGTTCTCTGCAGGCTAGAAACTGTCGCCAGTTACTTGGAAGAGGAGTGTCTGAAGTGATGCTGGAGTACACTGCTGCACCATTAAGTTGCTGCTGATGGCTGTCCCTTCGTTCCCTTTCAAGGTCCTTAGGACTAAGACCATTGCGATTTGGATGATCAAAGACGACATGCACTTCTTTTGCCCCACGTTGTATGTGATGGGCAAGAAAGCTAGCCACTAGACTTCTAAGGTAGTCACCGAATACCTTGTGACAACCAAGCGGCACTGTGTTGATAAGGAACATCCCCTCCAAGATCACACATTCAGCTCGCCATCCACTTGGTAAACTTGCTTTGAAGACATCACAGTATCGCTTCATGTAAATCTTAGTTGTTACAGACTTGTTACCTTTGTACATACTGCCGTCGGACTTCGCAATAGCCAGTGGAAGCTTAATGTACTGGCCTAGTACCTTGATAGGATCACCGGTCTTCTTAGCATGTGCCAGTTGCCGCCGAAGACAGGCTGTTACAATTCGCTTCTGTTTCTCCTTCCGATTAACTGATACCTTCTTCTTTGCTTTTGGAAGGAAGGTCCTCAACGCATTCTTTCGACGGGGGGCCTGAACAGTCTGCTCACGGAGGATCCTACACGATATATATGACTCCATATCTTCTTGGCCTGTCTTATAGAACGTCTCCATGTCTTGCTGCTGCACTTCATCAGCCTGAACACCACTGAGCAAGGTACAAAGGATGGCTGATCTTGGTGAGTCTAGACAAAGTGGACTCCCTTTTAGTGCATCCATGTAAGTCCTTGCAGTTTCTTTCATGTTACGATCCTTGAGTTTTGCTGTCTTATCTTGATCAGCAGGTGGCATCAACTCTTCCTTCAACTTTTGTTGACCCATGGCTCTATAGGGCAAGTAGAGGGCAAGCTTGTCCATCAACATGGGGTCAGGCTTATGGAGTGCCATCTTCACATCCCTGTTTATGAGGGATTCATGGGCTTCGTCAAGTGCAATACATTGGCCGCTCCTTCCTCTTTGACTGACAACAAATCCTCCACGTTGCAGATGTTTGAGGACAGCAGATGGCATCTGGAGCAAGTCACAAAGGTGACCAGGTATGAGGCGTAGGTACATCGGCCTATCAAAGGCGTGAAAGAGTGGCCCAATCATTTTCAGAGCAGCAACTCTTAGATCCCAGTTGCCGGTTCGGATAGACAGGTACAAGAGGACATAAGCCAATGCATCCCGATGGATGAAGTTGTTCCATAACCTGTAAGTCGCGTCATTCTCTCCTTGCTTCTTAACAAAGTTATCCAGAAGAGTAGTTAACGACTGATCTCCAAGGTGCTGCCAGGCCTCTCCCATGGTCTCGTATGCTGTTTCATCTTCACAGTTCTGTAGTATATTACGCACAGAAGGGTCACTGTCATCAATACCTTGGCTTTTCATAAAAGCTTGAAGCTGGCACCGATACAAGGCTTCCCAGGCGGCCAGAAGGAAACGATGTGTCCTTTTGAAATGGCTGCATGCTGCAAGAGAAGTCATGGTAGCCCCTTTGTGATTCTTTGCAGCCAACTCCTGAAGCCCTGCATGCCAATATATCTTCATTAGCACTGGCTGCAAATTCTTCAGGATGTGCCAGTCTCCAGGAAAAGGCAGTAGCCATTTCATTTCTCTCACATATTCCTGCTTTATTCGGACAAGATGGCCATACGTTTTTGCATCACCTACGACGATAAGATGCTCGAGGCGGTCCTCAACGGAAGCTTGCTTTTGTAGCTCAGGGATGTAAGACTTCCGGATTTTTCCGGAATTCCGGATTTTTTAAAATCAAAGAAATATTTCCGGGTTTTTTTCTGTGACATGTTAGGTGTTGAAGGCATTATCGTACTTTCGTGTGCATTAACCTAGTGGCGGAAAAAAACCCCTCCCAAATGAAATATAGTCTTTTACTGGCCGTTTCATACGAATGTTAATTATAGTGTGAAGTGGTTCTCGTACGCACAGCACGAATTTTGTATAAAAATCCTGGTAACGAGTATGTGTGGACAAGTGCTATGGACTGTAAAACCATGCGCTTTAATAAAATTCGCGTAACAGCCACGTAATGATTTTGTATTTTGAACGTGCGGCGACAGGAAAAGTGGCTGATGTATGAGACTAAGCGTTCTGGAATGTGCATTGTCAGGACGACCGCATGGCGAAGCTAGCGCTAGCACACTAATATACACACATACACGTGCACAGCGCGATGCGCTGTGTATTGTGTACTGTCGATGTCGCATCGCATACTGCACAGATACTTGGAAGTTCACGACTTTGTGATAGCGTTTCGACTTCGTTTCCTGATTTTCTTGTGCCTCTTATTGGAATTAAAAAATCAAAATGGAAGTGGACAGGACTGCAAATATAGCGAAAATCGACATAGGAATCAAGAATAAGTGGACTTGGAAAAAGACAGAGGAGAAGGATGCGAACGGAGACCGGAGTATTCTCTGTTTTATATGTATGTGCATGTATGTGTTAGCTTTAAAATTTCGGGGGGGGGGGGGGGGGGTCTCCTCACACCAACACCTACACGTACACTTGACTGAATCACTGTGCTCGTCAAATATTTTCCGGATTTTTTTTGCTACCCACTTACATCCCTGGTAGCTGCTCTAGAGTGTCTTTCACTGTCTCAATATCATCAGCATGTTGATTAAGCACGCCAAGATAGAATGCTTGGGACTTTTCCAGTGGTTCTGTTTTTCTTACTACAGCTTCTTTGATAGAGATCTCTGACTTGGTGAGTGTCTTCACAGCCATATAGTGCAATAGCTTTAGCTTACATTCTTGGATAGAAGTTTCTTCTCTTGGCTTAATCTCGAAGTCTGACACCTGAAGATTAGGGAGAGGAGCTCGTATGCGAGAAGTTTCGTAGCTATGGTGCGGAAATCTCCTCTCCTGGTAAAGATCTCTGCTTTTCACCCTCTTTTGCTGAGGAGGGATAAGGATGTCATCAGGGTCATCCTTCTTTGATGATATGGCTGTCCTGACTGATATTTTGTTGACTGTATCTCTCAGTAGATGCAAATTCATGTCCTTCCAGCCTCTGAAGACATTATCTCGGAAGGGGATAAGGTCTGCTGAGCTCGATACCAGGTCCTCTGTCATAAGTAGGTCAAAACCTGTTGCATCACGGAGAAAGAGGCAAGGTTCCACCCCTTTAAAACAAGAACCATAGACTGAATGTAAGTGTCGTTGTCCTGTTTCATCTGACCTGTATATGTGCACAGGGCACTGTGCCAAGATAGTAACTGCTGCACATTCAATTTCACTAGGAGTGCAGGACTCCTTTTTCAGTAACTCAATGCGTGCACGCATGTCCAGACATTCAGTGGGAAGGAGGGAACCCAGTTCATCCATAAAGATCTCTTGATTGTCTTCCATGACCCTGATAATGCTATCTTTAAAAGGCTTCAGAAGTGATGCCTCCTCAGCTTGATCACTCTCATTTCCAAGTTCACCATCATCGTTCCTTTGGCAGCTTCGAAGTTGTGGACTGTTCCGACAGGCAAGACAACGATAGAGGTTCTTTTGGTCTCTCACTATTTTCTTGCAGAGCAGCTTTTCTGGAGGACACAACTCTGGTCCTGTACTGCAGGGAACAAAGTCATCGCCCGAGTTTCGAATTGACGTAGGCTGGGGAAATACCAACTGGTAACTCGTCCCATGAACACTCCTTGCGACTGCTTCTGCCTTTACTACAGCATGGGGACTCCCCTTATCAATGTTGTCAATCGAAGCCACCCGGAATGAAGGAGAAGAAGCTAATACTGTATTCATCTTGTCCATGTGCGACAGTACAACAGCATTCTTGTGGTAGTCTAGATGGGTTCTTGAAGATACTACTCCTAAACGATTTAGAATCTGAATCAGCTGTTGTGATCCACCTTGGCACTGCACTGTATCAGCCAGCATCGTGTGTAGGGGGTAACTTGCATGATCATTCATTATAAAAAGAGCATGGCAAATATTGAACAATCGTCTGATATCTTGTGTTGATCTTCCTGATGGTGGGTGGTATCTGTCATGAAAGTTAAAAGTTCCAATGCTGTCTCGATGACGTTGTTCAAGAGTAGTTTCAGATAAGAGGTAGAAAAAGTTCCAGACCATGGGATTGATATCCTCTATGCATGAGGCTAGATCAAACTCTGTGAACAGCTGCCCTGGAGCTTTGTGAGCAAATTCTCTGCTCTGCTGTCTGAGCTCACTGTTGATGATTTGGGCAGCTTTCAGTAGTATCTTGGCATTGGATGAAGACGTGGAAGAGGAGGAAGAGGATGGAGCAGGAATTGGACATTGTTGTGCAGACTCTGCATCTGATCTAACCATTAGTTCATGTAGAGCATGGGTTACATGTGTGCCACGTCTCATCAGGAGAGTTCCTTGTTTGGGTTTGTGTGGTATGACAGAGTACACTAGATGATGCTCAAGGTCTTTCATCAAATCTAGGAGGATGGCCTGGAAAGTCCGGGATGCCTTCTCTGGGTACTCATATCCCTTGCGTTTGTATGCAGCTTTCAAACTGTTGTGATACTCTTCACTAGCTGTTTTAAGAAGAAGAGGGCCTTGCAGGATACTCTCACCTGTATATGCAGCAGTATGAGCTTTAGCATGCAAATGCATGTCTCCATCCAAGTACTGCAATTCGAGCTGTCTGTAATGTTGTATTTTTTGTTGGAGCTCAGTATCTGATGACACTTTGTCTTCCTTCCTTGTCAAGTATCGCGCACTGTGATAACATGAGGAACATAATGAACTTTCAGCAGTGAGGATAACTTTTGTTCCCATTTCTTCGTTGAACTTGTTGATCTTCTCAACACAAGAAATCCTTCTTGCTGCACCATTTATCCGCTTACTGCACTGTGCACATCGTAAGTGGGTACATCTCCGAAAACTTTGGTAATGTGCCTTGCACAATGGGACGACATGTGGCAATGCTGCTGGTGGACAATCCTGTAGATTTAGCTTGGAGGCAAACTCAGCCCATGGCCCTGGTTCGCTGTCAACAGAGCTTGACTCGGAGCATCTGTGATAAGTATGTAGGAAGCATGGTAAACGCTCTTTTTTCTTGGACTGAGACTCTTTTTGTCCTGAGATGCCTCTCTTGACCACCTGACGGCAAGCATCACACAAACAACAATCTGGATTCAACTTGTAGAGGTCTTTAATGACATTTAAGTCCTCTGTTTTCCAAGAAACCACATGGTGAAAAGTTCTTGGGTCTGATTCCTTTGTTTTGTTACATTTGGAACAAGAATGGCAACTTCTGCCAGGATGGGCAAGGTCTGCCAGTGAATTGCGCCCCATAATGATGTGCAGGTGTGGGTATGATAAAAAGTAGTTTCTATCATTCTTGCTGAGCTACATGAAAATTGATATAACTCCTGAGCTTTCAAAACCGAGCTCAGGGAATAATGCAAATACAGCATTCATAGGCATTCAGAAGTTTCATCATAAAATACAGTGGAACCTCCTTATAAAGAACACTGTTATAACAAACTCTTGTTATAACAAGGTAATTTTGCCGGTCCCACTTCTTTGTATTGCATTGTTTTTTAGCACTGACATAAGGTAATTTCCCTGGTCCCAAGGGGTTGTTATAAGGAGGTTCTACTGTACTATGAGAGTTCTTATAATCAAGAGGGTATCATACAAAGACAGCATTCATAGGCAATCAGATATTTCATCACAAAATACTATGAAAGTATAAAATACTGTGTACATGGAGGTGTGGCTGGACTCTTCATCCACAGGAGCACCAAGGTGTCTATTCCATGAGATCAGTCTGCCTGTTCTGTCTTTTTCCTGTGCTGCTGACTTGTCAGGAGTCAGAACCTGCAGGTAGGTGATGAGAGAGATAAGAAAATTAGAATAGTGTTTCCATGTGAGAGAGAAAGCTCAGAAAGAGTGGCCTGTTAATGCAAAGTTGCTCTCATACTAAGAAATTGAATCTGCCTACACCACTGAAAAGCATTACGTGGACAGGATGATTTGCATCACCACAGCAGATTCATCATTTTGTAAAAAAAAATAAAATATGTGAATAGTTTATTCAGGGCACGACACTAGCAGAGGCAACCAAAATTTTGACAACATGTATAATTCTTTTGAACATAATACATGAATTATATGTTATCAACATATCAACAAAGAGAGACAAAACATGTAGATTTCACATTAAAAAAAAAAAATTGTTTTACTGTCGTAACTAGACCGACTCTAAGATTTAGCCCGTATCTAGACTTCAAGAAATAAAAATGTTGATAATTGCAAGCAAACTTCAGAAATTGTGATGATCCCACAAGGTAAATGATAGGCTAGTAAATGGTTGCTGAAAAAATGAAGAAAGCAAATTAAATCACCTACATGTACTGTACCCTATTTTGCAATGGCCTGTTTTGCCAATACAACATTTCATTTCTTCTTGCCCTTACATGTACTTTTCATCGAGGCCTGATCACGTAGGTTGTAAGAAATAAACATACCTTGACTGACAGCTTGTGATGCGCTGACCGCAAGGACTCAAGAACTGCTGATGGCTGTATGTGAATCTCTGCTCCAAGGAACTGCCACGAAAACCACTATTGAGTGCACGCATCGAAGTTGCCAACAAATCTGATTTGAGAAAGAACAAATAATTCAGAGAAAGTATTTAGACTTCAAAAAATTACTTATTTACATGTACAGGTATTCCAGCATTTTTTAAAAATTAGATGAAACGTGTCTTCAAGAAAAAGATATGGAACTGACGCATTACAAAATTTGCATGTCAATCTAATACAAAAGAAAACACGAAGAAACAAACAAACTGAATGACATGAACATACCATGAACCATACTGCAAAGCTGGACTTGTAACCACTAAACTCCACTCTTGGACTCCACTCAATAGCGTTGCCAATACACTTGTTGACAAGTCTGTGTACACAAATAAAAGAAAGTGGATGAGTTTCTGAAAAATTCTTTAAATAAATCTATTGACAAATAATGATTGAGAATAGGACCTTCACAGATGGAAGAGGGAACTAATAACCAATTCATTTACGTATGAGTAGGATGGTCCACTCAAGGCCGAGCAACGTACATCCCGACCCTTGGTATCCCGACCACTAAACCTAAACAGCTCGACCTGGTCGAGTTATCCTGGGTGGGGTGCCTAATCGGACAGAAAGGCCCACCTTTTTTCAAGTTCGATGACCTAAATTCACTCATTGCAGGTCAAGCTGTCCCGAGTAGGTGGTCAGGTTATCCAGGGTAAAGCTTTCCAGGAACCACTAGGATCGATATGAACATACCGACATCGATTGCTTGGAAATGTAGTGGCCAGGGGGTCCATAAGCTTTGTGATCCAAAAGCTATGCATCCCACAAATATGTGCAATGTGTCACATTCAATGCATCAGTATTCTGGTGTGACTGAGCAATGAGAACATCATTTACATTTTCCCAAAAGTAATGTTTCCAGCAGCTAAAAGGACACTTTTTCAATGATTTATGCGAATCTCTCTTATATATATATCTTGATTCTATTTACTCTTAAACATTAAATCCCTGAGAAAATTGTGGCGGAGAAATATCAAATAACATTAATTTTCAAGTCGATGTCGATACCCATGTCGAAGTTGGTCTACAAAATGAAAGGGGGCTAAAGCTGGGCACACGTACTACTAACTTTAATAAGGCAAATCCTGAATTTCACCCCGATTTTCAAATAGTGATATTGTCACAAAAATAAAGGAAATTTACTCATTCTTTTTGGCAAACGTAAATTATAATCTTGTTGCTCAGTTACATCAAAAGTTTGGAGCATTGAAGTTGAACACGTCACACTGCGCAGCTTTAGGACTCCCCCCCCCCCCCCCCCGAGTCCCTGACCATATCAGTCAGCAGTGGTCAGGTTTTAAAAAAAGAAGAGCTGCATTCATTTATTACATGAGCATAGATCCAGGAATATTGTAGCTTGAGGACCCTTCCATTTTGTCGAACAAAGTTTCGACGTGGGCATCGGCTTGAAAACACATTTTAATGACATTCATCATGATTTCCTCATTTAACTTCATTTCAGAATATGCAGAAGTGAGATATAGACCAGATATATATAACAAATTTGCATAACTTTCTGAAGACACAATGTGAGGCTCCAGCTAAGTTATAGCCGTTTATTTTTAGGCATCACTACTAAAAAAAAAAAAAACAATCCACGAACTTAGATTAGAAGCACCACCATGACCACAGTGCACAGGCCAGGAAAACCAGGCACAACCAACACAGACTGTAAAACTCCCTTACTAAATGTGGTAATTAAAGTCTAGAATCTAGTTACAAACCATTCAGTTCACCATCAAGTTCAACTCAAAAAATCTGGCTCTGCGCTAGGCAAGGTAGATTAACGGGCTAACGTTAGCATTTCGCTAAAATAAAACATTGAGACATGAATGACGACGTGCACGATCACGATGATCATGAATCACAACATGACCAAGCCAAGGCAAGGCAAGTTTACCAAAGATATTCTTCTCAAACTGATCGAGCCACACCTCTAATTCGACCAAACGGACAAACTATGCAATTCAATGTCTATAATGCATATCTATTTGATCACTAAAGGAAAAAGAATCGGTAAATAAAGTAATAAACCATCAAAATTGTACTCACTTGTTCGGAGACGATGGCGCAACAAGAGTCGAAATTTCCATGAAACTTGAACACAAGTGTTGTAGAGTATCACAAATAATGTGGAACAAATTTCAGATCAAAAGTCATGGTCAAAGGTCAATTAAGGTCAGTTGAGTTAAATCGTGTTCCAAAAACTTAACCTGAGGTTAAGTTTTTGAAAGTTTACTTTATTTCAAAAGTATTTGTTCAAATTCTTTGAATCTTGGCATCATTCTTGGTAGGGATTGTCTTCATGTCACCCTCTTTCAAATGAATACTCAAATCTTACATTTTCATCACATTAAAGGTCACTTACTGACAGTTTAACTTAGTTAAGTTTTGGGTAAATTTCAGTTTTGTCTCTACATACAGTACATTGTACACATGCATTTGACTTCTTCTCAAAACTTTGCTGGTAGTGGATTTCAACCAAAATTGGCAGGGATCATCCTTAGGCAAGGAGGATCTAAATTAATACAGATGGGGGTACCTATCAATATAGGGGGGGGGAGTCTTGGGGGCACCACCCCCAAGAGCACCAATAATGGCAGTAATTAGATTCATATTTGCTTCTTGTTGCAAGATTGTTAGCAAAGTTGGTAGGTATCATCCTTAAAGGAAGAAGACCCCAATTTCTGAAACAGGGTACCTTGCCTCCAAGGGGCTCAGGGGCAGCACCCCTTAAGTGCCCCTATTGTGAAAATGAGATATTTGTTAAATGCATGACTAGGTTCTAACCAAACTAGGTAAGAATCATCCTTAGGCAAAGAGGATCAAAATGAATGCAAATAGGGTACCTATCCCTTAAGGAGAGAGTGGAGTGGCAGGGGGGGGCAACCCCCCCCCCCCCCAGAGCCTGTGACACCAAATTGACATTTTTCTTTCTTCTGTAAAATGTATTGCCACATGTAGATTGTAACCAAATTAGGTAGGAATCATTCTTAGGGGAAGGAGACTTCAAGTTGTTTAAGTATTGTAGATCATTATCTTCAAGAGTCTGATGGAGGGGCATCACCCCAAAAGTGTCCCAATGGCAATTATTTCATGTACACATATTTTGCTTCTTTAAAACGCACAGCTTGATTTCAAATGAACTTCACCATCCAATAAATCTTACTTGAAGGGATTTAAGCTATACAGATGGGGTACTGGCCCACAAGGGGCGGGGGGAGGGCTCAGGGGCAGCACCCCTTAAGTGGCCCAACCTTTGATTTTTCACCAAGCAAAAATTTTTCCCCAAAAATTTCGTGATGCAGGCGAGACTGCCCTGGGCATTTCCCTTGTTTCAGAGAATCTGTGGCATGTAGATATTGACGGAGGTATTGAGAATAGAGTTGCGCTTTACCGTGAAGATCTAGACCATCCTCTTCGAGAACCATTCTTAGCTGCTCGTTCAGCTCGTGGATTTGTTTCTCTTTCACTGTGGGTTTCTGCATGTTCCGTAAAATTTCTTCTTTTTTTTTCTTAACATTCCTGTAGATTTAATGCAAACACATTTAAAACTTTACAAAGTAAGGTTTAACATAGACCTTTACAGGCTGCAGCAATATACACATAGTACATACATGTTAAAATCAACAGTGGTGAAAATGTAATAACTTCAACACCAAGAACTTGCAATTCTGTACGTATACGCTAATGAATACACTGCAGTATCTACAAAACTGTCGTTATCACTCACTAAAGGGAAATAGAAATTGTGGCCGCTGTTAACAAATGGTCGCAAAAGATAGGTTGACGGCTCTTTGGTTTCATAGCAGAATTGATACTGAACTCAGACATCTATGCACATGAATGCAGAAACATTAAGAAAACAGTGAAATTTTACACAAATTTGAATAATCTTTTCAGCAACTGCGCAAACTCCTTCACGTAGTCTGCACAAATATGGGTGAAGAGTAGAAAGTTGTCAAAAGGATGTGAAATCATTTTCACCTGAAGATAATTGAATAAGAATCATGGGAAAAGTGTGCTTTTGACAATAGTGCCCACTTCCCACCCCTCCCCCATGAGATAACCAACATATCCAGGGCTGATTGCGATTAACTCTTTGCCCTGTGCATTACAGGCATGTGAAATTTCCGCGTTTACTCGAATTTCCGCTTTTTAGGTGGTCTGTCGGAATCGATAGATCACCTCTTAATTTCGTCAGAATTTTCTTTATTATTATTATTATTCTTTATTTACGCCACTTTTTTGTGACAGTGATTTCTCAAATTCGGCTCACTCACTTTTCATCAAATTTCAGTGAGTCATCAGGCCTATCAAGGTCAAGTGCCAGAAAATTTTTCAAAGTCATCAGGTCATCATGACGTCATCCAGGCGCCATTTTGTAAAATCACATTATCGATCATATCTTCATAACGAGTCATCAAAAATGAACTATATTTAATACACATAAACTTCCGTTCAAGGGTCAATGTAACATGTTAGCAAAATTTGCGCGCGCGTTATGACGTGCACGTACGCGCGCGTCAAAATTTAAAAATGCTCAAAATCATCTCAAATTCATTTTGCACACGTTTCAGGCCATTTTAAGTATTTCAAAATTTTCCGTGCGTGCACGCCCGCGCGTGCGCAGCGCGTACGGAACGTAAAAACGCCGTTTTTTCGCATGGTTTGTATTCCTGACACTATTCCTGACAATTTCCAACTATTTACAGTCATTCTCGACATTCCATAATGGCACACGCGCGCGTCAAATTTTAAAATTCGTGCGCGCGTCAATGGGCAATATAATATATGGGCAGTAAAAACATGCCCATATAGAATCCGCCATAGCTCCTCAGAATGGGTGGAAACCCCCCAATTTTTTTACATATTCTGAAAGCCTATGAGTTGTACATTTGAATTCATGAATAAAATTGGGGGGTCAATCGATCGGAACGTCGTCACATTTGCATATGAACTCAAAAATTCGATTTTGAAAAAATGACGTCATAATTTTTGTATTCATTTGACAATATTCCAGTAATAGGTTGTCGATTTTCTTCCAAATTTTGATATGTTGTAGCTGAGACAATTCTCTACAAGATTAGTTCCACAATTTTTCATTTTGACAAAGGCATCACGGTGTATTTTTGCGATTAAAGGAGGCATGTCAATTTTTCACATTTTGCGTGTATTCTCTATGGGAGATGACTTTTTCTCAAATCTTGATTCTACATTCCCGTCTTCGTTGAGCAGTATCTCTGTAATTTTGCCTCGTCCATCACATTTCGACCAAATATCATGCACACCAAAAATCAGATTCAAAGCTCAATTCGTTTTTTTTTTTTTTTTCATTTTTTCCTTTTTTGACCCCCCCCCCTCTTTTTACGGGGGTAATAACTCAAAAAAGAAACCATGAATCTTTTTCAAATTCGACACAGTAATGAGTACTCATGAGAAGTGTTGACGGTGAAAATTTGAGGTTCATGACGTCATTATGACGTCATCCAGGCTTCATTTAGTGATTTTGGGGTGAAAAATGCCCTTTTCGGACGCTGAAAATGAGCCCTAACTTCAGTTTGCGGGGTGCTAGAGACTTGGGACTTGATTCACATGAAAGAGCAGAAAATTCTACACAAAAAAGGTTCGTGTAGCTCAAACGTTTTAACGGTCGTTTTCAGGGTGAAAATGGCTTTCAAAGTTCAAATTACCCATTTTGCCATAGACACACACGTTATAGGTATTATTAGGTGGTCTGTCGGAATCGACAGATCACCTCTTAATTTCGTCAGAATTTTCTTTATTAGGTGGTCTGTCGGAATCGACAGATCACCTCTTAATTTCGTCAGAATTTTCTTTATTATTATTATTATTCTTTATTTACGCCACTTTTTTGTGACAGTGATTTCTCAAATTCGGCTCACTCACTTTTCATCGAATTTCAGTCAGTTATCAGGCCTATCATTGTCAAGTGCCACGAAATATTTCAAGGTCATCAGGTCATCGTGACGTCATCCAGGCGCCATTTTGTGAAATCACATTATCGATCATATCTTCATAACGAGTCATCAAAAATGAACCATATTTAATACACATAAACTTCCGGTCAAGGGTCAATGTAACATGTTAGCAAAATTTGCGCGCACATTATGACGTGCATGTACGCACGCGTCAAAATTTAAAAAATGCTCAAAATCATCTCAACTTCATTTTGCACACGTTTGAGGCCATTTTAAGCATTTCAAAATTTTCCGTGCGTGCACGCCCGCGCGCGCGTTATGCGCGCGCACAGCGCGTACGGAATGTAAAAACGCTGTTTTTTCGTATGGTTTGGATTCCTGACACTATTCTTGACAATTTCTAACTATTTCCAGTCATTCCATAACGCCACACGCGCGCGACAATCTTTAAAATTCGTGCGCGCGTCAATGGGCAATATAATGTAAAAAATGGTAAAAACATGTCTACATAAAATCCGCCATAGCTCGTCAGAATGCGTGGCTACCCCCCAATTTTTTTACATTTTCTGAAAGCCCATGAGTTGTACATATGAATTCATGAAAAAAAATTGGGGGTCCATCGATCAGAACGTTGTCATATTTGCATATAAACTCAAAAATTTGATTTTGAAAAAATGACGTCATAATTTTTGTATTCATTTGACAATTTTTCAGTAATAGGTTGTCGATTTTCTTTCAAATTTTGATATGTTGTAGCTGAGACAATTCTCTACAAGATCAGTTCCACGATTTTTCATTTTTGCGATAAAAGGAGGCATGTCAATTTTTCACATTTTGCGTGTATTCTCTATGGGAGATGACTTTTTCTCAAATCTTGATTCTACATTCCTGTCTTCTTTGAGCAGTATCTCTGTAATTTTGCCTCGTCCATCACATTTCGACCAAATATCATGCACACCAAAAATCAGATTCATAGCTCAATTCGTTTTTTTTTTTTTATTCATTTTTTCCTTTTTTGACCCCCCCCCCCTCTTTTTACGGGGGCAATAACTCAAAAAAGAAACCATTAATCTTTTTCAAATTCGACACAGTAATGAGTACTCATGAGAAGTGTTGACGGTGAAAATTTGAGGTTCATGACGTCATTATGACGTCATCCAGGCTTCATTTAGTGATTTTGGGGTGAAAAATGCCCTTTTCGGACGCTGAAAATGAGCCCTAACTTCAGTTTGCGGGGTGCTAGAGACTTGGGACTTGATTCACATGAAAGAGCAGAAAATTCTACATAAAAAAGGTTCGTGTAGCTCAAATGTTTTCACGGTCATTTTCAGGGTGAAAATGGCTTTCAAAGTTCATATTACCCATTTTGCCATAGACACACACGTTATAGGTATTATTAGGTGGTCTGTCGGAATCGACAGATCACCTCTTAATTTCGTCAGAATTTTCTTTATTATTAGGTGGTCTGTCGGTATCGACAGATCACCTCTTAATTTCGTCAGAATTTTCTTTATTATTATTATTTATTAAATGGTCTGTCGGTATCGACAGATCACCTCTTAATTTCGTCAGAATTTTCTTTCTTTATTTATTTTTATTTTTATCCCACTTTCTTGTTACCATGATTCCTCAAAATCGGCTCTGTCAATTTTTTTCAAATTTTCGTCAGATATCAGGTCCTATATGATCAAGCTTGGGCATCTTTTTCAAGGTCATCAGGTCATCATGACGTCATCCAGGCGCCATTTTGTAAAATCACATTATCGATCATATCTTCATAACGAGTCATCAAAAATGAACCATTTTTGATACACATGAACTTCAGGTCAAGGGTCAACATAAAATGTCATCAAAATCTGCGCGTGCATCATGACGCGCACGTACGCGCGCGTCAAAATTTAGAATTGCTCAATATCACTTTTTAATCAAAGGAGAGTACGGTTCAGGACATTTTAAGCATTTCAAAATTTTCCGTCCGTGCGCGTCCGCGCGCGCGTTATGCACGCGCGCAGTGCGTATAGAACGTAAAAACTCCGTTTTTTTTGCATGGTTTGTATTCCTGACACTATTCTTGACAATTTCCAACTATTTACAGTCATTCTCGACCTTCTGTATTGCCACACGCGCGCGTCAAACTTTCAAATTCGTGCGCGCGTCAATGGGCAATATAATGTCAAAAGTGGTAAAAACATGCCTATCTAGAATCCGCCATAGCTCGTCAGAATGAACCGGTACCCCCAAATTTTATTACATATTCTGAAAGCCTATGAGTTGTAGATTTCGATTCATGCAAAATTTTTGCCGATCGGATTTTGTGACGTCATCATAATTGCATATGAACGCAAAAATTCAATTTTGAAAAAATGACGTCATATTTTTTGTATTCATTTGACAATATTTCAGTAATAGGTTGTCGATTTTCTTCCAAATTTTGATATGTTGTAGCTGAGACAATTCTCTACAAGATCAATCACCACGATTTTTCATTTTGACAAAGGCATCATGGCGTATTTTTGCGATTAAAGGAGGCATGTCAATTTTTCACATTTTGCGTGTATTCTTTATGGGACATGACTTTTTCTCAAATCTTGATTCTACATTCCCGTCTTCTTTGAGCAGTATCTCTGTTATTTCTGCTCTATTTTCTTCCAAATTTTGGTATGTTATAGCTGAGACTATAAGCTTTCACAAATGTGCCCTCCAATTTTTGATCAGATGTCGGGATCATGCCCATTTTTTAACTACAAAATGTCATTTCAGAATCCCGTATTTCGTTTACGTGTTATCTCTATTGGAAATATTTTGGTCCATTGGTAAAGCACTTGCCTCCCATACCGGCGAACCCCGGATCGATTCCCGGTGGGACCATTTTTTTTTTTTTTGCCTTTCATTTTACCATCTTCTTCGATTATTATAACATATACCATCACAAACAATGTAATAAACTGCCTAATTTTGCGTGTTATGTCTATTGGAAAGTAGTGTGCAGTAGTTTGTGTACAATCTCATTCCCTGTCGTGTATTAAAGCTAAGGGGATAATCTCCCACATGTCCTGCAATATCAAATCGTCCAGTTCGTTCTTTTTCGACTATTATAACATATACCATCACAGACAATGTCGTAAACTGATTAATTTTGCGTGTTATGTCTATTGGAAAGCAGTGTGCAGTAGTTTGTGTACAATCTGGGATAATCTCCCACATGTCCTGCAATATCAAATCGTCCAGTTCGTTATCACGATTTCTCAGAATCGGCTTAGTCAATTTTCTTCATATTTTCAGTCATCAGTCCTAATAAGGTCAAGTTCCCACATCTTTTTCAAGGTCATCAGGTTATTGTGACGTCATCCAAGCGCCATTTTGTGAAAATCAACTTATGGTTATATCTTCATAACGAAATGTCATTTCTCTTTCATATTTGGCATGGTTAAGGTCACTGTCATTTCAGTCAAGGTCAATTCGTTAAACGCGCGCGTACGTCCGCGCGTCCGTGCGCACGCAAAATTTAGAAATGATTCAAATCCTCCCAAATTCATTTTGCAGACATTTTATGCCATTTCAAGCACTTTTCAAAAAATCGCCCATAAAATTGAACCTGAAGGGGCGCTATGCGATTTGATTATCGTTGTTATTGTCATTATTGTGGCCATTATGATCATCATTATCAATATATCATTATCGTCATTGTCATCACTTATATGGCCATGTTATCATCATTGTCGTCAACATTATCATGATTATTATCTTGCAGAAATATTATCACGTCTGTCAAAGCAATTTGCCACAGGTATGAACTGAAAAAAAATTGATTTTGAAAAAATGACGTCATAATTTTCATATTTATTTATTTTGACAAGGGGATCATGGTGTATTTTTGCGATTAAAGGAGGCATGTCAATTTTTCACATTTTGCGTGTATTCTCTATGGGACATGACTTTTTATCAAATCTTGATTCTACATTCCAGTCTTCTTAGAGCTGTATCTCCCGTATTTCTGCTCGATTTCCTTCCAAATTTTAGTATGTTATAGCTGAGACTATAATCTTTCATGAATGTGCCCTCCAATTTTTGATCAGATGCCGGGATCATGCCCATTTTTCAACTACAAAATGTGATTTCAGAATCCCGTTTTTCGTTTACGTGTTATCTCTATTGGAAATCTCACTCCCGGCTGTCGTGTATTAAAGCTATATGGGGGGTTAATCTGCCATGTATCTTGCAATATCAGATTTGTTGTCACGATTTCTCAAAATAGGCACAGTCAATTTTCTTCAAATTTTCGTCAGTCATCAGTCCGAATAAGGTTAACTTCCCGTATCTTTTTCAAGGTCATCAGGTTATCGTGACGTCATCCAGGCGCCATTTCGTGAAAATCAACTCATGGTCATATGTTCATAACCAATTGTCATTTCTTTTTCATATTTGGCATGGTTATGGTTAATGTCATTCTGGTCAAGGGCATTTTGTTAAACGCGTACGTACGCGTACGTCCGTGCGCCAGTGCCTGCGCAAAATTTAGAAATGCTCCAAATCGTCGCAAGTTCATTTTCCACCCGCCATTTCAAGCACTTTCTAAAAATTCGCCCAGAAAATTGAAACTGAGGGGGCGCTATTCCACTTAAATAGGTAATAGGGGAATTGGAGATAGGCCTACTAGGTAAGTTTGAAATCATCACCATCGTGAATATAGCCTAATCATTATTTTCAGTGCCATCATCCTATGAGTGTCATCTTTCACATTATCATTCGTCTTGTTAAACATATCATAATTATGACTGATTATTAACACCAAATTTATATAAATTTGACAATATTAGCTTCTAAACCTGCAAATTCCTTACTGTTTGGCATACACACACATAAACACTAATTAAGGAACATAAATTTCATTCATAAATTAATGAAATTAATAAATTAATAAATAAACAAATTAATAAATAAATTAATCAATTTGATTTATAAATTCATCAATTTCATTTGTAAATTTAATTCATTACCATTTCATTTATATTTTAGCTTCTAAACATGGAAATTCCTTACCGGCTTACACACACATATACAGACATAAAGCAACATAAATTTCCTGTTATGATTTTGCGCTGACGTTTACAAGGGTAAATTAGAAAAATGGCCAACTAAAGTGGCAGTGTGGTGGTTTAAACATGTTAAATCTGACGAGATGTGCGTACTCCGTTCAGATACATCGTTATCAACATATCAATATATAGCAATCTGAAGGGGCGCTATGCTACTATTGTATATGGATCTACAGTTAAAGTTGAATGGAGAGAAGTTTAAAATAGTTGGGAATGTAATATGAAATCGTTATCATCATCGTGATTATTATCAGTATATCATCGTCATCATAATTATCGTTATCATCGCCATCAACATTACCATCTATCATCGTCAAGATTATTAGAATTATCATTATGCGGAATCATCGCTTTTTTACAGAACAAATTACCGTTAAGGAAAGATATGGTGTCATGACACAATTCATCATTATTAATCCCATAATTATCATCATAATCATTATCACCATTATCAACATCATTCGTTTAATCACCATCATTACTATCATTATCATTATCATTTTCCCACCGATCAATGTCATCTGTACTATCATCCTTATGATCATCGTCATCATCTCTATCACCAGCATCATTATCATCAATAACACGTTTTTGTCAAGGAACAGTACTGTTCATATATTAACTTAGTCATATTTTGTAAACGGCACATTGAATCTTTTTTTTAAAATGAAGTCAGACTATTGTTTCGTAAGGAATGAAGTGAATTTGAAATTTGTTCTTTATTAGAGTACATGTCCTCGTCAAAATCAACGTTATGAATATGAATGACGTGCAGTAAATATTGCATCAGAGCATTCACAAAAAGTTGTGCTGATGTTATGTTTATGCCTGTTCATTCTTGTCATACTCTCCATTTGTGACATTTCTTTTCTTTCATTCATCTTTCTCTCCCTCAATCTTTACACTAAGAAATAACATGCATATATTTTGAGTGCTGGGGAATTTGTTCATTATTAGAGTACATGTACTCTTCAAAATCAACGCTATGACGTGCAGTAAATATTGCATCAGAGCATTCACAAAAAGTTGTGCTGATATGTTTATGCCTGTTCATTCTTGTCATACTCTCTCCATTTCATTTTTCTCTTGCTCAATCTTTGCATCAAGAAATAACATGCATATATTTTGTGTATTCGGGAAATTAGATTATAACACGGAGAGAAGCTCTTTGTGTGTTGTACATGTACTGTATTAAAGTTATAGAAAATAAGAATAAAAAAGGATATGATTTGGAAGTTTTAAAAGCATACATGTACATGATGAGAATTGTGATTATAAGTAGAACTTCTGTTAATGTATGGTTTTCTATTCTTTCTTTTGCTGTTTCTATTCCTAGCACACTCTCTTTTCTTTTGGTCTCCCTCTCATCTCTGCATTTCTCTCAATATATTCTTTCTTTTTTCTGACATCTTTCTTTGCACTTCTTTCCTTATTGACTTTGTCTATTTTCCCTTCTATCTCCATTTTGTTTTTTGCTGTTCTGTCTCTACGTATCATCTCTGATTCTGTCATTATTACCATGAGCATTTTCATATCTTATGCTATATACTAAAGGAAAAATTAAATAAAGCCCACAGGTTCTAATGTAAGAGAAACAAAACAAAAGCAAACTTTATTTTCATGTAAAAACTTGAAATAATAGATGACATATGAACATATTGTGGTAATCAGTGATACTAAATGAAGTAAGTAGGTTATGAGAATTGCTGAATAAAGAACTGTTCATGGTACATGTAGTTCAAATAAATCAATTCAAACAAATCATTATCAAGAGAATAACATATTAATCTAGAAAACTCTTATCTTTCGAAGTGTTTTGAAAAAAGAAAAGAAGTCCGTGATAAATTAGAAGCTGGATAGTAATTATTCAGCATTGGAGAATCTACACCTTCTTAAATGACAAGAATGTAGGTTGATTTCTGTAATTTGACAAAGTTAAGGAAGTTTCACAAACACAATTATAATCCAATTGATTAGCAATGATATAAATTTCTTTTGAACATGGTACTGAACAAGCAAAATTTGATGTACTTGAAACAACCATGGCTGCACCTCTCACATTGGTCTGTTTTTTTCATTTCCACCCAATTTTAATATCTTTTTAAAGAGACATAATCGTATGATATAGGTCTTCATTTTCTAATAATTTTAATTGTAATGAAGATGGTCCACAGTAGGAGGTCTGGAGAGTAAAATATTGTCTTTCTACAGTGGAAACTCAGTATGAAGAGGTCTCATATAACAATATTCCTGATATAACAAGGTAATATTCCTGGTCCCAGCTCTTTTTTTTTATACTATTGTTTTTCAACCTGATATAACGAGATTCCTGCTATAACAAGGTAAGTTTGGTGGCCCCAAGGACCTCATTATACTGAATTTCCACTGTATATGTATATCTTGTACTGTAATCATCATTTCAGGAGGCCAAGCCATAGGTGTGGCTTAAGATTTACTTCACTAGATATCAATATCAATTTCTGAAAACTTTAAACAGTGTTACCATTTTACTGTACAATAGCATCATATGCTTGCACTTCAATATGTGTACTTCAGGTGTAGGTTTTATATTAACATTATAATTTTCTTCAAATAAGTCAAAAAGAAAATCTGAAACATGACCCCACTGCTGTAATGATTGACAACTGCATACTTGCCAAGTCTACAGATTTAGGCAGTAGATTACCGCTTTGCATTGAAGTTAATCACCTACCGACTTTGAAGCCCCTTTTCAGTAGAAAGTTTGTATAATTTAATGAACCATGGGTTTACTTTCATACCATTTTATTACACTAGCAGATCCAGGAATTTGAAATAGGGGGGGGGGGGGGCGCCAGCAGGAAGGAAGTGGAGGGTGTGGGAGGGGGGTATACCCTCTCCCATGGTAAAAATCACAAAACAGAAAAATTAAAGGGGGGGGGGGAATGCCCTTGGCGCCCGAGCCTGGATCCGCCACTGTATTAAAAGAATCATTGCACATGTACCACTCAATACTTATCACACTTTGAAGGATTTTCTTGTTATTTCAACTTATGAAGTCATGAAATTTCAAATCTCAAGAATATATAACCCGTTTTCTAAACTATTTACAGATGTGATATCAATCACCTTTGAAACGCAATGATTTAATGTGCATCATTATGTACATTATTAGTTTCCTAATATTGAAAATTTCTTAAAAGTGGAAGGGAGATTTTTCAAAGGATTATTCAGCCAGAAATTTGGAACAATTTTTTTGGAGTAAAGGTATAAGAAATAACAAGTGAAAGCTACAACAGGCTGTATGGATTTGGCTAAAGTACTCTAAAATACAATGTTTGACTATTCAAAAAAATGAAAAATGTTCTTGCTCAGTTCCTCAGCTCCCTCACATGTAATGAAGAGAATAAACTAATGAAGAGCCTTCAGACATAAGTAACCAAGCTAGCCAAGTAAAAAATGGCTTATTACAATTCTGTGTTTGTACAACATTAAGCAAAGCTCCAAAACTTCACAAATTACAAATATCATTATGATAACTATTAACCAACATAGTTTTAAAATTGTTGAACAACTTTGAGGATATTACTACCAGGATGTAACAAAAGTATTAATGCAGGAAAAAACTACAAACATCATAACATAAATGAAATAAACATATCAGAGCTGTGGAAAAAAAAACAAACTGAAAAAATTGAAAAGTCCTGAAAGAATGAAAATTATGTTGATAATTCTGTAAGACCTTTGCTTTACCAGTAGAAACATAAAATGATTGTGAATCAGTTATTAGTTATTCCAATATGCATATGTAGAAAATAAGTAGAAAGTGCCACGGAACAGGGTGTAACCTGTTGGACAAAGAGTTGAACAATACATTTTTTGCATTAAAACATCTACATGAAGGCAGTGAGATAAGTCTTCACCAAGATAATTCCATGTCTGTATGCAATTAACTAACAGTATAAATACAGTTAACCTTGCATAACTCAAAGTCACATAAGTCGAACTTTCCCTAAGTCGAATCGTTTTTTTTGACAAAACTATGCAAAACATGTGTTATTTACATTTCCTAAGTCAAATTTTGCATAAGTCAAACTATTTCTTGTGGTCCCAACAGATTTGACTTAGGCAAAGTTAACTGTAGTATCACATGCTTCTTCTAGGAGAGAGGGGGGGGGGGGCAGTTAAAATATACTACTGTACACACACATGACCATAGGTATTCCAAATCCCTATAACCTTTGTCTCAAACATATTCCCTACAAAAAATATGTTTTTAACAAACCGAAGAATCAGATACTCTTTTCCCTGAGTTTTATCCTATATGACACCCTAAACATGGCATGCACTTTAACTAGCACAAATGGGCATTGAATTTATGACAAAGGGCCTGTAACATAAAGAGATACAGTAAATTTAAAAACATTAAAAAAAAGTATACTCACTGTTCTAATGTTGGATCCATTTAATGTAAATAGTAAGCAGATATCTAGGCCCTGTTGCACAAAACTTATGTTTTATGGTAAATTTGGTATCCATGGTAACTACGTAGCTAATACAAGTGTTTGATCTAACTTAGACGATATTATTTATAGAAAAAATATATCAATGATGATTATCACAAATTCAATGCATGGTTTAAGTTGAATCTAAATACAAAAAAGAAGGATTCACTGCGTCGGTTATCCGAATTTGATCCCCCATCCATCATCGCTCCATCCAGCATCCGAACAATTAAAAAAAAAAAAATTTTCACGTTACATGCATGCAAACAACTCGTCCCTATTACCCTGGATTGCCAAATTTGTTTCATTATCATTTCAAATAAGTTAATCTAAATTCATAACTAAAATCAAAACCTTGACTGATCCATCGTCGAGCTCTGAGTCTTAGCTTAGGCGGTCAGATCGAGAGTGAGATCTGTAGCAGTCTAGTACACCGTACACGTACATGGATCGAAATCAAAATACAGTAGTAGCAGCGAAATAGAGCAGGAAAATGTTAGCAACCTCACAAATACATATTATTGTATCGTAAAGTAAACTTATAAATCAATCTTACATTCAATTGTTACTCTTCAGTACATGGTTTGCCATAGACTTATGATTGATATCAATCGTAAGATTGATTATCTCTTTATGTTACAGGCCCCAAGTGTCACAACATCCTAATCTACATCGACGTTTAATGAGAATGTGTACAGTCTCGGTAGTTAATATATCAAGCTGAGGTTAAGGTAAATCCTGTAGTTCTTGGACATGTACTGAAGGTGCCGCTTGACTTGGGACGGGCAGCTGTAGGTTGAGCGCTTTCTTCCTAGGAACCTTCTTCTCCAGTTGCAGACACTGCCAGGACATGTTATGCATGTCTCTACCTGTGATTTATGTCATTATTTGTGAGGCTAGGAATTTGGGTGCACTATAAGTACAGTGCAGTGCCAAGCCAATGCCCTTACTTTACCCTGCAGCCTCCAAGACTGGAGTCTACAAGATAGGAAATGCACACTGGAACATGTTGAAGAAAGTGCAATCTCCATTCAAGGCATGACAGGTCACAGGGTGAATGAACTTAGCCTCTATGTCTGAAGTAGTTGTTCTGGACTCTCTACCTTGCTGTCTTCTACAGGGCAATGGTGCATCATGCAATTAGCTCAAAGCTTTGTAGTAACTTGCTATTTGTTGCTAGCCAGGGTTTAAGTAGCTCGTAAAACCACCTTTTATACAGAGTCCATGTCTGTCCTGATTTCTCTGTCAGGCCAAAGAATTTAAAGCAGAATCTCAATATCTGACTCCTGAAATCTCTACATCGAACTTCATATTATCTTCTGGAGGAAGTTCTATAAGTATTTCTACTTTGCTCCAGGGTGAGTATATGATAAGATCCGATATGCTGTGCTGACTATTTTTGGCAAGATGACCACTATGTGTTTGCCTTCATCCGACATGACATTTCATTCCCTAAAGTTTGGAAATGTATCCCAGTGCTTGGCCCCCTCCTGGCAAAATTGCTGTATCGAGTGCTATTCGATGACTTGAATGCAATGGCTGTACCAGTTTCGTTGTTGTTATCATTTGGTGGTTGTCTTGCTTGTACCAACTTCCTGAGTACTGTATGTCTCCGATTGTACCTTCCAGTTTGCAGGGTGTACTCCAAAGTTGAATATGTACATCATTATTCAGTTATCGGATGTGCTCACTGCATAACTTTCAAGTGCATGCTTATTCCACATTTTGAGATTGGCTGGAGCAGGTAGTGTATCCTGTATTGCAAGTACAATTTTTGCTGAGTTGGTTGATGATGATGAACAGTTATCTTTTCATATACCTGCCTTTTCTTATATATTTGTTGTCATGCATGTGTACAGCAATATATTTGACCAGCCCCCCCGTTCCTAAACAGTCAGGATGCAATCTCTCAAAATCCCAATGATACATACATTTTGGTAAAAATCAAAATAATACATACATCTTGGTAAAGGGAGCTAACAAATGGCATATGCTAATCAAGCCTAGCCCCATAAGGTTGATTACATGAATAAATAGTAAGCAAATTAATTGAAATGTATATCTCATATATCTTTTTAAATAACACATATATATATTTACAAACAGTAATAATATTATAACAATAACAACAACAATAATAATAATAACGAATATCAAGTGAACTTAAAATAAATAAAATGAATTTATTTTGGTAATTTTGAAATTGTCTACAGGATGTTGAGGTCCTTCCCTATTCTACACCTATGTATACAATTATGTGTGCTTTTGGCTTGACATATCTTTGGTTCCATCTTGAATGCATTATGTAGGTCACCTGAAAAAGAAGTCATTATTATTATTATTACCATTATTGTTTTCATTCGGTATTTCAACATACAAATGAAAATCAACAAGACTACACAAGGAGAAAATGAATAAAAGATGTTGACCTAACATGTACAGGTTGCCTGGGAAAAGAAAAAGTAAAACTAATTACTGTAGCCCACAGGCTTTCTGCACCGACCTGGACATGTACATCCACAAGAGTATATACATTATATCATTAACTTATATTACATCAACAGTGCATGGCCTATAATGCACTATACTGGATTATTTCAATGACAAATACTAAATTATCCTAAGTGCAATTTTGTTTCACTGAGGCTGAAGGTCAAGATGAAAATGATTTGGACGAGGGATTATTTAGTATTTGGAGTTCCTATAGTCCAGTAATGGTGCACCAATAGAACATGCACTATTTGTTATAGTAGGTCTAAATAGACCTGTAATCTAACAAAGCACAGGGTGTATTGAGCTCATTGCACACTAACTATACAATCGACTGTGATCCCATTTTGGAAATAAATTGCAAGAACATTAAATGTAAGACTTTGGTATCTATATGACTATTCTGAACCTAAACCAAAAAAGAAAATTATGTGATAAAATGTTCATATCAAATGCTATTACATTTTCTTCTGAAATCGAATCACAGACCGATCATATAGTGTGCGGTGTGCTTTATACATACATCCCCATTCATTTAACATGGGATTCCCTATGCATAAATGAACGTTATAGTGCACAATCATGCACTATACCAAAATTTACACAAGTAACATTATACAAATCTAACCAATCACAGCACATATTATAAATACACTATTTACTATTATGCACATAGTGCATACTCTGCAGTTAAATATACCTTAATATATGCATTCATAGCTTTAGAATTTCTGAAGTGCACTATATGTCACAGAGCCCGAAGGCCGAGGTGAGATATGATGCACGAGAAAAAAAATTATATATCTATGGATGCACATTTTATGGTATTTTATGGTGACGACAATGAACATGTACTATGTTATATAAGATGGGAAACTACTTTTGGGAGCTCACCAAACTATTATCATTGCAACCTCCATCACAACTCATAAATTCATTGTGACGTCACACATCCAGTCCAAAACAAAGAGCAATAAATGTGTTGCATTACATGCGCGCTGATAAAATTTGCTTGTGCACAGCTATACTGTCTGTGTATGTATGTGATAAGAAGTTATCAGTAACTTGGCCTTATGGGATTTTGTACACAAAAAGTGTGTAAAAATTGTTGCTATATACAATCTGACCAATCTGAAATCTCTTTTCAAGGAACCCATCTTATATTACACAATAATGAATATAAGGGATATCATTAGTTATGATAATTCAAATAAAACAGAATAACAGAAAGTAATTGAAAATAATGGATTTGCAGTGAGCTTAACAGTGTAAGAATATAAGGTAATGTGTCATGAGGTCGCCCCCTTTTGCGTTGCATGATGATTCTACTTTCTGTACACTTCTGACTTTGAAAATTAATAACTGGTTACCTGACCCAGAAGCCACTTTGCACAAACTGTGTTAGCATCTGGTGACATGACGATGTCATAAACATGGACGTTTTGACGATCCGCCTTCCACTTTTTGCGTGGCACCAGGACAGGATCAACATGTCTCGTCGAACATTGCCAAAAGCAGTCGACGATTTGTTGGACATATTCTACCCGATGCCTTAGATTTCACAAACGTCTGAACGGACCTTGTGGTATGTCACGTGAAGAAATCATCCGAAGAAGTCATCTGAGGAGTTAGGAAGAGTTAAAAAAAGTACTGTTTGCATTGTCTTACCATTGTGCATATTGAATACATAAGCAAAATTCAAAAGTAAAATCTTCATAAGATATCGATTATTAGAATTGAAAATAGTATGTTCACTTTTGTTTACCTTGACATAAGTCATCATATCATTGATCTCACTTGTTTCGATATCTATTGCAGAACGTTTTCACCACTCATACACATTATTTGCCAAGGTTTAAACTCAAATGATTTACATGACTGGTACTGTCAATGATCTTGTATCTTGTTCTACTCTTGTTTCTTTCTTCTACTCTCTTTTCTCTTCCTATCTCTTATGTTTTTTTCCTCCTTCGTTTTGCTAACTCTTGTGTTTTTCTCTATCTGTATACTATTCTTTCTTCCTTTGACTTTATTCCTTTCCCCCTTTTTTCACCTTTTCTTTCCATTCCCTTTTTTTCCTCTATCTTTTTTTTTCTTTCTTTATACTTCTCATGACACAGAATTGTTTTTTAGAATTGATTCTCTTAATCTGGTATTTTCTAAATTTTATTTGTGATCTACTATCAGTACATCCGACCACCTATCTGTTACAGTATGCTATTATATCCTATAATTGCCCATAACCGAACATAAAATTATTTCACAAATAGCCTACCATACACCGCCTCCGTCCCCCGGGTTGCCGTATGAAACCCGTCACCCGCCATGACACTTCCTCCTTCCTGTTCGCACCCATACGAACAAGACGCTTTTCGTGATTGCTCCTATAATCCGTCGCCATCCGACGCAGATTACCAACAATCAGGCCAGTTCTTTCCATTTTCTATTCTTTTGATTGTTGTTTTAGGCTAGCAATTCGTTTTAGATACTTTGTATCGGCGGAAAAGGGGAAAATCAGGCTTTTGTTTCGGCTTTGTGCCGACTTCGTTTGAGTTGCGTTGCTTCACACACACTGTGTGTTGTATGCACCGCGGCTTCGGAGCGTGGCTTGTGCTGGCTTGATTCTCCCCTGTTCTGCTTTGCCTACCATTGTACGGCCTTCTGGTCGTTTTTGTTTAGATTTTTCTCCTCTCGTTGGACATTTAGTAGTCCCGGGAGTTAGTTTTAGTGTTTTCCACCGTTTGGTTGAAATTGGAAACATTGAGAAAATTTTTCTTTGTATGGCAGGCCAAATGCCGCCAGATTTGATTTTCGCCTATGGCAAGCCGCCCTGTCCAAAATGCACATCATTTATGTAGACATGGGTTTCTGGGCTGTTTTGGTACATGTTTTAATTTCATGTTCTTTCCTAGGCGTTTGTAGCGCTCTGCCGTCAATGTAGATCTATCTTGTTGGCTCAGCGCTCTTTAATTCCCGCCGCTTGTCTTGTACACAAATTTCCTTTTGTTTACAATTGACTTGGTAATACATATTTTTTGTTTATACATATGTTCTGTGTCTAAATGAGTCCTTTCCCCTTACAGGTATGACTCTTAGATGTCAGGTCTGCCGCCGGGGATTGCCGGACTGGGACGTGCACGCGTGTTGTCCACTGCACAGGCGATGCACCCGTCCGGATCCCTGTGCGGTATCCTCCGTTTGGTCTGAGCCTACTTGGGCTCAGCTAGAGGCTTGGCTAACTTCCCACCCCCCGATCCAGAGGGCTCCTAAAGCCCTGGTCCCTTCCGCGGCCGCCAGGCCGCCGGATTTAGGGCTTCCCGCCCAGGATCCCCCTGTAGAGGGAGAGCCTTTATCGGCGCTTGCGCCGGAGGGTAGAGGGTCCGGCTCAGCCGACCCTCCCCTTGAGCTCCTCGCCTCCGGGGGCAGCGAGTCGGAGGAGGAGGAGTGCAGGCCATGGCGCCATGACCGGAGCTCTACCACCCGCTCTCCCCCCGGTCCTATCCAGCTGACCCAGGGGTTAGAGAGCGCCGGGGAGCCGCTCCGAGCGTCCTCGCTCGTGAGAGCCGCCCCCGTCCCGGCCGCTCGCAGCACTGACCGCCTGGTCACTCCTGCTGCTAGAGCGGCTCCTAGCCATGGCCCTGTCCGCTCCCCCCCCCGGCCCAACCGGGCTGCCCGTGGGGTATGAGAGCGGGGGAGTAGCGGCTGCTACTTCTCAGCCGACTACCTCCCAGGTCTCCAGGGTTTTGAGCACCCGGACCTCTCGTAGGCCGGTAGCTACCACCCTGGGAGCTCTCCCCGCCCCGCCTAGCCAGGCGGCGCCGGTCGAGGCTCCCGCCTGGGACTGGCAGCTCTACGAGGCTTCCTCCACCGGCACTCCGCCGGCGGGACAGCCCCAGGGCTCGCCCCGGGCGCCTCTTAAGAGGAAGAAGAAGTCCAGGAAGCGGGCCGCTTCTGCCCCATCGACTTCTCCCTCGGCAAAGAGGCTTCAGTTCCTAGGGTTCCTGGCGAGCTTGGTCGATGTGCTGCCGGACTGCCGGCTGCACATGCGCCCGCTACAGATCCATCTTCTCAGGCACTACCGCCCGTCACGGGACCCCCTGACGAGGCCTGTGCCGCTACCTCCGGCCGCCCGCCTTCTCCTCTGGCGGTGGGGCCGCCCGGAGTTTCTGATCAGGGGCAACCCCCTGCAGCCCCCGCAGCCCTCCATCACAGTGACCACCGATGCATCCCACATGGGATGGGGCGGACACTGTCAGGGCCTGCATGCATATGGGGACTGGTGCCTCTCGGCCACCCTCCCACATATCAATGTGCTGGAGTTTCAGGCTGTTGCCTTGTCACTCCTCCACTTTCTGCCGCTGATCCGCGGCCGGGCTGTGTTGATACGCACGGACAACATCACCGTTGCAGCGTATATCAACAAACAGGGGGGCACCCATTCCACGCGCCTGAACGCCCTAGCGGCGGAGCTGTGGAGGTGGTGCCGACGCATGGGGGTCTTCCCCGTTGCGTCGTACATTCCGGGCCGGGACAATCTGATCGCAGACTTCTTGTCCCGGGGCCGGGTTCTCCCCTCGGAGTGGACGCTCCACCCGCAGGTCATGCATCTGCTGGTGCGCCAGCTTCCCCCACTAGATGTGGATCTGTTTGCCTCGGAGTTGAACGCACGGCTGCCGATGTACTGCACGAGGGTGCAGGACCCGGCAGCCTGGCGGATGGACGCCTTCTCCTTCCCGTGGAAGGGATTCAGGGGTTATGCGTTTCCGCCGTTCGCCCTCATTCCCCGCGTTCTGCGGAAGGTGAGGCAGGACCAAGCAACTCTCCTCCTCATAGCCCCGTGGTGGCCCAAGAGGACGTGGTTCCTCGAGTTGACGGGCCTACTGGTGGGGAATCCGAGGCTCCTTCCCGCTCGTCCGGACCTGATCTCCCAGCCAGTGTCGGGGACTCTGCACCCCCGACCGGCCACGCTCCACCTGACTGCCTGGCCATTGTCAGGGAATCTGGAGCTCAGGCGGGCCTTTCAGAGCGGGCTGCGACCTTCGTCGCTCGCAGCCGACGGGAGTCCACCCGGGAATCTTATAATTCCCGTTTGGCTGGATACTTTAGCTGGTGCGAATCACACGGGGTGGATCCCCGTTCTGCACCTCTAAGGGATGTCGCAGACTTTCTGATTTCCCTTTTCGATAAGGGCCTGACTGTCTCGACCATCCGTGGCTACCGTTCGGCGATTGCCGTTATCCACGCTGGGTTCGCGGATGGGGCCAGTGTCTCTACTGCCCCCTCCCTGACCGGCCTGGTCCGCGCTTTTTTCCTGGAGCGCCCCCCGACTAGGAGATTGCTCCCGTCGTGGAGTCTCCCTCGGGTGCTGGAGGCCCTTGCCAGGGCGCCATTTGAGCCCCTCGCTGAGGCCTCGCTTAGAGATGTAACCATTAAAACGGTCTTCCTCTTGGCGATTGCCTCCGGCCAGCGTCGCAGTGCCTTGCACGCACTGTCGGCGGCGCCGGGGCATGTCCGTTGGGAACGCGCGGGGGTGCGCCTCATTCCCAACCCGTCCTATGTGGCGAAGAACCAGACTGCCAGTTCCCAGCCGGTTGAGATTTTTATCCAACCGCTGTCCACCCTTTCGTCGGTGGCGGAGGATAAAGTCTGGTGTCCGGTGCGCGCTCTCAAGTATTATTGGGCGCGCACTAAGGAACGCCGTTCTGGTGATCAGCTTTTCGTGATTACGAAAGAGCCTTTTTCACCGGCTTCGAGAGATACTCTCTCGAAGTGGATCGTTGCCGCCATTCGTGCGGCCGGCCCCGATGCCCTCTCGCCTGGCGTGTCGCCCCGTGCACACGATGCCAGGGGGATCAGCGCATCTTGGGCTCTGTTCAACGGCGTGTCCGTAGAGGAGATTCAGAAGGCAGCTTATTGGCGCTCCCCGAATTCCTTCATCTCCTTTTATCTCCGGGACATCCCCGCCGCAGTACCCTCGTTTTCTCGAGCAGCGCTACTGTCGGCGTCTCAGTCCCGCTAATACACCGCTCCTTTACCGCTAGACGCAGCCAAGCCTCCCGCTAAGTCCGTGTCGGTCTAGCATACTGTAACAGATAGGTGGTCGGATGTACTGATAGTAGATCATGAGGATCAGGAGTGATCCTCTTATCTACGAGGTACATACGACCACCTATCTGTGTCCCCCCCTCCTACCCCTCGCCTCGCAGTTGCGACATGTCTGCGTGTCCTGGTTGCGGGTGCTCTCTTGGTGTGTGGTTTTGGAGGAAGTGTCATGGCTGGTGACGGGTTTCATACGGTCTTGTCTTGCCCCCACTCTAAGTAGGTCCTGTCTCCATTTAGGGGCTCCACTCTTTTACAGAAGGGTCTTAATGATAAGTCTCCCCCCTTCTGTTATGTAGTTGCTGTTCATAGTTATACAGTTCATTTTTATGATGCCTTATGGCATTTAGCTAGTTACGGGTTTTTGCTGTTTGCAGCTTCTTTCTGTTACTCTTACTATTTGGCAGGTTTGCCTAAGTGTTATGTAGTTATTATAATTGTTTGTATGGTTTTTGACGGTTGAGCCCTCTGAGGGCCATTTGGTAACATTTCGGATCACGGTCCTATTTTCACTGTTACCTCTCATTATCACGATCCGAAGTTTTAATGCGATTTCTGACATTGTATTGGAACTAATTTGAATAGGCCTATCCTCCGCTAGTCCTTTTGTGGTAATCTAGCAATGTTAAACAGGGACAGGTGAGTATGCCGATAATGATGGAAATAACGACACTCAGTCAGTGAGTGTCTTATTTACGAATGAGGCATACTCACCTGTCAAGTCTCCCACCCTACCTCCCCGTCGGATAGGTTTCCTGCTGTGTGAAAGAGGAAGTGACGAGGGATGTAGGTCACGAGGTGACCCCTGACGGGTTGCACGCTGTACGTGCCAGGGGCATGCATAAATTATGTGGGAGATCTTACCGGTGTTGTTGAGGGTGGGGTGGGGTGAATAGCAATGTTAAACAGGGACAGGTGAGTATGCCTCATTCGTAAATAAGACACTCACTGACTGAGTGTCGTTTTCTCAAATCTTGATTCTACATTCCCGTCTTCTTTGAGCAGTATCTCTGTAATTTCTGCTCGATTTTCTTCCAAATTTTAGTATGTTATAGTTGAGACTATAAGCTTTCACAAGTGTGCCCTCCAATTTTTGATCAGATGTCGGGATCATGCACATTTTCTAACTACAAAATGTCATTTGAGAATCCCGTTTTTTGTCTACGTGTTAAGTCTATTGGTAAAGTACTTGCCTCCCATCCCGCCGACCCAGGTTCGATTCCCGATGGGTCCATTTTTTTTTTTTTTTTTTTTTTTTTTGCCTTTCATTTTACTATCTTTTTCGACTATTATAACATATACCATCACAGAAAATGTCATAAACTGCCTAATTTTGCGTGTTATGTCTATTGGAAAGTAGTGTGCAGTAGTTTGTGTACAATCTGATTCCCTATCGTGTATTAAAGCTAAGGGGATAATCTCCCACATGTCCTGCAATATCAAATCGTCCAGTTCGTTATCCCGATTTCTCCAAATCGGCTCAGTCAATTTTCTTCATATTTTCGTCAGTCATCAGTCCTAATAAGGTCAAGTTCCCCCATCTTTTTCAAGGTCATCAGGTTATCGTGACGTCATCCAGGCGCCATTTTGTGAAAATCAACTTATGGTCATATCTTCATAACGAAATGTCATTTCTCTTTCATATTTGGCATGGTTAAGGTCACTGTCATTCCAGTCAAGGTCATTTCATTAAACGCGCGCGTACGCGTCCGTGCGCGCGTCCGTGTGCGCGTAAAATTTAGAAATTCTCCAAATCCTCCTAAATTCATTTTGCACACGTTTTATGCCATTTCAAGCACTTTTAAAAAAAATCGCCCATAAAATTGAACTTGAAGGGGCGCTATGCCACTTAGGTTATCGTGGTGATTTTCATTATTGTTGTCATTATGATCATCATTATCAATATATCATTATCGTCATTGTCATCACTTATATGACCATCTTATCATCATTGTCGTCAACATTATCATGATTATTATCTTGCAGAAATATTATCACATCTGACAAAGCAATTTTCCTCTGGGACAGACCACCTAATTCGTCTTCAGTGACGAATTAAATTTCTAGTTTAAAATCATTTTCTCGCGTTTTTTTTTCGCTTTCCGCGTTTTTTACTCTCTGGGTATTGAAAAACACAGTCTAGTCTCGTGCCATTCTTTTTGTCAAAATATAAACGTATTTTGAGCTGCTCATTACGCGAGTAATTATTATTCATGTCTAAAAACGCCTGGTAATAGAGACTATCCAGTCCGGTATTCTGGTTTCACGCTGCATGCAGTGCGTGGCGGCCTAGCAGTGCACTGCTAAGCAGCCGCGCCGGGCTAGCAATCGAGTGGCACGGGGAAGCTCTGGGGGCGATAGCCGGTCTCGCATGTATCGCGCGGTGTTGACGTTGATCAAGTTGCTTCAGCTGCTAGCTGTGTCTTCGAGTGGTACTTCGAGCGGGACTCGTTTGGATATATTTCTTCCGCGTTTCCAACACAGTTATGCACCATCTTGGTACTTGTTTTGAATTGTTTATTTACTGATGTGAACTTCACAAGAGGAACTTAAATCATGGCTTCTACTTCCAAGGATCAAAATTATGTGGAGCTGGGCCCCTGCCTGGGCTCGCGTGATGATAAGGCATCAATTGACAAGAAAGACCCACTCATCCAATGTACTAAAAGACCCTCTCGTTAAAGAGATTAGTAAACAAGAAAAGCAAGAAAAGCATGTAGTCTGTGAGTACCAAATTTAAAACTGAAGTAATTTTGAACTGTGAGTGTGAATGTTTGATACTTAATACAATAACATTTGTGTGTATTTGTGTTAGGGTGCAAATTTATTAGTGTGTCAATTATTTGTGTTTTTCAAGAAAAATATAATTATTATAATTAATTATCTATCAAATCATAACACACCTACCCAGATACAGTTAATCCTAAGCCTGAATTTCCTCACTTGGTATCAGCGAAAAAAATACACGGGGGCGACGGGCGAAATTTTTACCTCTGAAATCGCCACGGTAAAAATCAAGACGAGGGCGAAAAAAAAACATATATATTTAAAAATCGCCCCCGCCAGAATTGATATTCCTTAAGATAAGAATTAATAAATTAATTAATTGCTATGTCTAAGTGAAATCTCCATCCAAACTACAAACTCCGAAACGAGAAACTTCCATTTTTTTAAAAAAAAGTTTCGTGATTGCAGCGAATCGGTGGTCGGTACCTTACGTACGTGTATCGGCAGGTTAGCTCCTGAAATCGATATCGGATCCTAAAGTCTGTAGCGAAATCTATTGAAAATTCTTTTTAAAAATTTGACAAATTTTAGCCCTTGAATACCAAAAATCATACATACTATAGATTATCTTCTCATTTGAAGTGTTTAAAGTCCACATTTATTGATGTTTAACGATCCAACTATGCCTCTGAAAATTCGAAATAGGTGCAAAAGTAGAGAGCGAATATGCGGCCGAAATTTTGGATTATAAATGACATTTTTAGGCTCATCCAACATTAATTACGTTAGACAAAATAAAACGGCTTTCTAAAATTTTTATTTTCAAAGTTTGCCGTTAGAATTTTTTTTTTTCATGTCAATAAATAATTTATTTTACTCCTAAGACTACATTTTTAATTTTCAAACCTAATATCAATTTTGTAATTGCTACAAGATTCAGGCACTAAGAATAAACACTACAAATATGAAAAATGAAAATACATATGTGGGACTGTACTAAAATTGTGGCGGAGTTTCAAGAAAGTACAATAAAATTTCATATTTTTCCACGTGTTAAAATTCATTCTCTACTTCACATCCTCCATTAAAAAAATATATCGGCTGTCAAAGTTATAGATACATACTTTATCAGCGCTTTTGGGCTACCTGTAAGTATTCTGGGGCCCGTTGCACAAAACTTGCGTTTGAACGCAACTCAGGAAAATCAAACGCAACTTTATTTTCAGCCAATCAGAAGTGTGCATTCAGGACTTGCGTTTGATTTTGAGAGTTGCGTTCAAACGCAACTCTTTGTGCAACGGGCCCCTGGACTGAAAAAAAGTCAACTGAGGCATTATGGGATCGGGCTGAAAATGGTCACGAACATGTGAAAAAAATTACTAGAATTTCACATTTTAGACAAGTGAAATTCCACAGTCATTATCTGAATTCCCATTAATAACGAATCATTTGACTCTCAAATATGGTTTCATTCAGGGGAATACAGATGATGACAAGGAAATATCTCTTATCTGAAATGTGAAATTCTAGTAACTTTTCTGACAGCTTCATGACCATTTGCAGCCCAATCCCAATATGCCTCAGTAGACATTTTTTTTTTCTTCAAGAAATCGTAGCAAAGCGCTGACAAAGTATGTATCTATAATTTTGACAGCCGATGTGATTTTTTTTTTTGATGGAGGATGTGGAGTAGACAATGAATTTTTACACATCATTTCGGGAAATGTACGATTTCTGCAACGTTGTACCGAGAATGTGCATAGAGGGCGTGTTTAATAATTTGCGTTGCAGATTTCTGCAACGGTACTGAGCGCGAGCGCGCCGCGTGGAGTTGCCACAGAAATGAATATATTTTTATTCCAATATGCGAAGGTTTGTAGGGAGTTTGGGGGTGGGGGGGGGCAGGGCCAAGGGGTGGAGAGATAAATGGAGAAAAATGTAAACTGGGTGGGATGGTTAATAACAGATAGTTTAATGGTTTAAAAGTTAAACTTGTTCAAAAATGTTTACCCTTTTTAAAAATCTATGTTTCTTACTCCCCTCCTCGAATCCTTGCTCTCTCTTCTGCAACTGCATGTCTTTTTTTTTTTTTACTCTCTCAAAGTGTCGAAAAGGACTTAGGGATGCTACAAAGACCTTAAATTTTGTTTCTGGCATTTATCAGTTTCTGCAAGCCCAGTGTCAATGATTTTTGAAGTTCAACATTAGTTTTCCATTTTATATGTTTGTGTTCTGTTTATCTCTCTTGTGAATATGTTATATTATGCACTGTATATATGCCAGTGGGGGAACTTGAGGGAGTTTTTGAGATAATACCGACTGGTTGTTATCTTAATTACTTATTTATTCAATTTTTATTTGGGGGGGGGGGGGTGAGGGCATTTTTTAGATTATGTTACTGTTATCAATATAATTTTCTGTTTTGTAGAAATGTGAAGAAAAAAAGTAACTATGTCAATGATGTTTTATATATGTAAGATTGATTTTGCAAAAAATGATACTTATGTTTTACTGTTAGCATTAGTTTTAAAGCAAGTTCAGTTTTGCTGTCACTGTACACCTTCCAAGTTCGGATTCATGAATAAACTTAATTTTCAAAATCGTTTACATGTACGTGTTTTCTTTTTAGTCAACTGATCAACTCATTCTTTCATCTCCTTTACGAAACCCTTTTCACTCTCTCTATATCTCATGCTCTATGAAATATGCCAATATATTTTTTTGTATAAAAACAAAGTACTCTTTCCATTTCTCGGTCACCTTAAGAAGGACGAAATTTGTGAAGAGACACAGACAGTGAAGACATTGAAAACATAAGAATAAGGTTTACATTTCTTTCATTTTGATGACAATCATCAAAAATTAATGTATTGGAGGCCACACATCTCATGACTATATCTAGAGAAGATTGATGTCCCTGCCCCCCTTCCTCCTGATCTCTCGAACTACGGCGTCCACCATCCTCCTCTCCCCCACCATGACGTACGATACGTCCAACTTTGGCCCCCCTCCTGCCACAGGACCGTCGTGGGTCATCGTACCCAGGTACCATGAAAATGTCTCCCAGCCGTGGTCCATTGCATATCTGACGACTGCTGAGAGCCCCTTGGGCACCCTCCCGATGGGTTGTCCGCAGATCTGGCGTACGGTCTGGGGACCCGCTGGCCTTGTCGTTTTGTCGTGCAGCTCTGGAGGAACTTCTTCGCCTTGTCGAATTTGTTCCCAGACTCGGGTCTGCAACGCATCAAGAATTCTGTACCTGGGTACGGTCTCCTCTTGAAGTGGTGATATCTGGAGAAACAAATATAAATACAGGAGAAAAGAACTTGGTAAGTTCACCCCTGGGATTGAATTACATAAATAATTTTTGTATTGTATTATTTTGGATTTAATTTTAATTTTCCGGTAAACCGTGCGCTTAGAAACATCCGTATTAAGCGCCTAATAAATGTATTGTATTATTAGTATTAAACGGGGGAATGCACTGTCATTGTGTGTAATAAGCGAATGAGTGATCCGCATTCCATCGAAATGGAAAACGAGTGAACAAGAATATGTATTTCTCATTACTTACCCATTGACTGTTGAAGTGAAACTAATCACTGCCTTCCCTGGGCCACCCCAGCCCCTCTATTCTACAAGTTTCTTGTTTTCTTGGATGCTCATGATGTCAAAATGTCGAAAAGTAAAAGTCCTTAATCGAGTTGGAGAAAGAACTTTAAAACTAAAGACGATTTGAGATTTCGCTATAACTCGGGGATCATCTTGGAAATGCACTGTTCTCCATATACGGAATAGTTACCCCTATTTCATGATCAAGGTCACTCAAGACTTAAGGAAAACAAAGAAATGAAAAGATTTAAAGAGTTATAAGCAAGAAGAAGAGAGATGGGAGATTGATTGATAAGATATAGACAAGAAGTCCACATGTGAGTGGTTGATTAAGATCAGCGGCAATAGTTCAATATCTAAAGTAGATAGGAGCGGACATCATTTTGAGCATGTATGTACTTGAATTTAGGTTTAGGAAAGGTAGAATAAACAAATGTAATTTAAATTACCAAATCCATGATAGAATCAGTTACTTGATTTAAAATGTTGATTACCACCACCCTCGCATCCCCCCCCCCACAGAATTTGTGGAACTTATCCAAAATTTCACCCCCTTCAAAAATTCCTGTTAATTACACCACTTGTCACATCCCCTTCCCCCTCCACAGGGATCAGCACCCATGAAGGAGAGCTAGTCCAATCTGCAGTTATTTTTGTCTGGATTAAAAACAAAACCGATAAAAACACACACAAATGTTAAAGGTACACCGATAGGTGGTCATACTGTGTTTTACATTTCCAATTTTAGGTGAGGATGGGGAAAAGCCAACCACCGAAAAAGAAGACGCGCCAGACTCCGCGGACGCTTGGGTTCTCAAAGAGATGCAGGTGTGAACTCCATGATGCAACAAAGTTGCCTGCACCATCCCTCTTCAAGAAATCAAGCCGACTTTACGCGAAAGAACACTGGCAATGGCTAATATCAAACAAACTTTTAACTGCAACATCAAACTACGTATGCGCGAATTGTATTAACTATGCAAAACGTAATTGTGAAAAACAAGCTTCTAAGCCTGCTTCTACGTCGGATCCAAGCCATGATGATGAAAATGAAGGCAATCCTGAAATCGAACAACCAAGACTAGACTCACTCGACCCTGCAGTGGAAGACATTTTGCAACGAGTAAAGCAATTAAGAGAAGATCAAAGAGGACTTCTTTACTTTAAGTTGGGTGATTCCATAAACAAGAAGATACTTGACGATACGAAAAGCCTTGCAGGAGATTATGCGAATCTAGAAGATCTTGCAAGCTTTGATATCAAACAATTCTTGAAAGAAAGACCCAAGGAAATTGTGGATTTCTTATCCGGTGCAACCAATATCTGCATCGAAAATGCTTCTCTCTCCAAGAAAACAGCATTTGCCATTTTAGTTGAACAATTGTATTATGTTCGTAATAAAAACTATACTGGCAATGTTTCATTCAGTCATTCACTGGTTAAGTGGGCCGTAGCTGGGAGTAAAACAGTTACAACCATTGATGGGGCCACAACGCCATCTGGAAGTGTGACCACACTAAAAAAGGTACTCGAAAACTCTTCAAAGCAACCCAATAAATGTTTCTCAACTGGGGACGTCGAGATATTTGCCGACAATTCGCAAGGGGTTGGGAAAACGGGACGTGTGAGAGAAAGCGGAACAACACCTGTAAATACAGTAACTAATGTCTTCATACAAAGAGATCAACCATCAAATACACAGACAAATGAAAACCTGAAACCTTCTAACTGGTCAGGGAAAATGAGCACGACAGAAGTAAACAAAAAAGTAACAGAACTGGAGGCATCAGTGAATGAATCTGTCTTCCGGCCCTATAGGTGCAGACTGCAAAGCAAGGCAATGGAAAAAGTAACAGAAGAAGTAAAAGTTGACAGCATCACAGGAGAAATTAAAGATCAAGTGCAATATAGTACATGTATCGCAAACGAAAGAGTGAACGTGTGTATCAATTGTTCCAAAGTGTATGAAAAGAACTACAATCTGTGTACCCATTGTAATTATAACCTGAACAACATTAGTGATCGGTCCAAGTTGTACAAATATGTTGATGTCAATCACCCCCCGAAACCGGCCAAAGTTGCCATGGGAGAAATCATTGGGGTGAATCCAAACTCAAGGCAAGCCATCAAACATGTGCTAAAAGAGTTGATAAAGCAGGCAGATGTACCGAATGAAAGGAAATGGGTCAGAATAGGTTTTGATGGAGTGCCGTACAGAGTACAGGCATGTGAAATTTCCGCATTTACGCGAATTTCCGCGAATTTCCGCTTTTTTAAGATCATTTTCTCGCGTTTTTTTTTCACTTTTTTTTTCACTTTTTTTCACTTTCCACGTTTTTTACTCTCTGGGTAATGAAAAACACAGTCTAGTCTCGTACCATGCTTTTTATCAAAATATAAAGTATTTGGAGCTGCTCATTACGCGAGCAATTATCATTCATGTCTAAAAACGCCTGGTAATAGAGACTATCCAATGCGGTATTCTGGTTTCACACTGCAGTGCGTGGCGGCCTAGCAGTGCACTGCTAAGCAACCGCGCCGGGCTAGCAATCGAGTGGCACGGGGAAGCTCTGGAGGCGATAGCCGGTCTCGCATGTATCGCGCGGCGTTGGTCAAGTTGCTTCAGCTGCTAGCTGTGTCTTCGAGTGGTACTTCGAGCGGGACTTCGAGTTCGTTTGGATAAATTTCTTCCGCGTTTCCAACACAGTTATGCACCATTTTGGTACTTGTTTTGAATTGTTTATTTACTGATGTGAACTTCACAAGAGGAACTTAAATCATGGCTTCTACTTCCTAGGATCAAAATTATGTGGAGCGGGGCTCGCGTGATGATAAGGCATCGATTGACAAGAAAGACCTTCTCGTTAAAGAGATTAGTATTAGTAAACAAGAAAAGTAGGAAAAGCATATAGTCTGTGAGTACCATATTAAAAACTGAAGTAATTTTCAACTGTGAGTGTGAATGTTTGATACTTAATACAGTGGAACCTCGTTATAAAGAGCACTGATATAACAAACTCTCGTTATAACAAGGTGATTTTCCTGGTCCCATCTCTTTGTATTCTATTGTATTTTGGCCCTGATATAACAAGGTTTCGATATAAAGAGGTAATTTCTCTGGTCCCAAGGACCTCGTTATAACGAGATTCCACTGTACAATAATATGTGTGTGTATTTGTGTTAGCGTGCAAATTTATTAGTGTGTCAATTATTTGTGTTTTTCAAGAAAAATATAATTATTATAATTAATTATCTATCAAATCATAACACACCTACCCAGATACAGTTAATCCTAAGCCTGAATTTCCTCTCTTGGTAAGCACCAGATTGCACAATTTCCGTTCCTCAGCGCATGTAAAGCCATACTATTTAAGTTCAGTAGTTCCATTTAATTGTATAAACTTCGAAGTGGAGACCGGAAATCTACAGGAGAAATCCTTCATTCCGTACCTGATGTGATGTGATGTGATGGTGAAGTTCAAAAACTGCAAAGCTCCCTACCGTGGGAGGGGGGTGTCCCCCCTCCCACACCCTCCCCCCGCTCGGTCGCTCTGCTCCCTCGCAATGTCACTAATTTATTTTCCTCTTTTTTTTTCTTACCTCACTCACGTGCCTGCCACATGGTGTCTGATGTAGCAAATTCATTGTCTGGTTCATGTTGCGCTGGTGGTTTTTTGCTGACAGCATTCAAGTTGGTATTTCTAGCAAGAGTTTCAAAAAAAATCATCTCCTATGAGGCAAAGAAGGAACTGAAGCTCTGGGGCATCATATGGTAAATCACAAGAGGGTCCAACATTTTCAGTATATTCTACCACCTGAATGTTGGGCAGGTCATTAGTCCATCCATCTGGTGCTTGGGATATCACACGTTGTCCTGGTAATGCCGCAGCATTGACCGCAGGATTCCTACCATCATGATCCCCTGGCATTGCTTCTTCTTCATCAATGCTCTCCTCATCGCCAGCCTAAAAAAATAGAAAGAAAATGAAAATACAAATAGCAGTGATTTCCTTATGGATTGGTGAAATCTTCAGCAAATTGTAAAATGAAATACAGTACATAGATTTGTACATTCTGAAAAGAAATAAAATTTACTAATTTCTGATATAAATTCATCCCCTAATACTGGCAAACTTTACTTCAGGGAAAATTCATGCAAAAAATATGTTAACTCAGCCGGTACAAATAAAATGGAAAAAAGAAAATCTGCACACAGACGCTAAAGATTTACTCAGAAAAATGGTTTCCCCATCCCACATCAAAGCTGAGAGAAGATTTATAATAATAATAATAATTATGAGTATTTATATTGCGCCATGTCTGTCAAAAATGACACTCCTGGCGCAGTTGAGAGAGAGAGAAGAGAAGAGAAGAAAAAGAAGGAGAGAGAGAGAAAGATAGCAAGAAAGATATCGAGATATGGGGCATATTACTGTTGACATGGAAATACATCTAAGTTGATTAGGAGATAACATAAAATTATTATACAATGATTCATTATTACACAATTATTATTAACAGGAAACAAACAAAAGAAATATTACAATTTCAAATTAGATTGCATTAACTAAGTTGAACTAAGATACAAACAACAACAAAAATTGGTTAAAGCTACAAATTACAATAATGGGAACAAGTAGGATTTAAGCTTAGATTTGAATTGGGAGTATGAGTTCTCATGACGTAGGTAAGGAGGGAGTGTGTTCCAGAGCTCAGGGCCAGAGCATGAGAATGATCGCCTTCCCCAGGAGTGCCGTGATCGTGGGATGCAAAGCTTTATGATGAAAATGATAATATATAAATGAGGTAAACAGTACTTACATTGCCAGGATCCCTTGGCCTTAGTGCCAAGAAGTCATCCCTCCTATCTCCATCGATGTCAGTGTCATCATCATCATCATCGTCAACCATGTCAACCTGGAATTTGGAGGAAAACAAAACAAATACAATTTACAAATGATTTCCTAATGTCATGGTCATATCTAGTCAATTATACACCGTAGGGAATATTCATGCATGACATCTAGACCAAAATAAGCTGTTGAAAACATAAACAAGCTGGTAGTCAGCCGCTAGTACCAACGGGCGGATTGAGGAGTAACCGGAAAGGCGGGTACGGGGGGTTTGAGGGCTAAAGGGTTAAGTAGGAGCTTTGAGACCTTGGCAAGCTGGAGGGTTAATTCTGGGAGCCGATAAAATTCTTTATGGGTCCTTATATCATGCCCTAGAAAACCTGCAAGTACATCAAGCTCGTTTTCATGTAAGTTCATGATCTGTGACACAGTGGCCACATGCTTCCTCAGTCATGTAGCTCGCAAATTTTCAGGGTGTTTCGCCTTGGCACACAGCTGGGAATGTTTGCGCACTACATCAGGTCCTTGGAGATGCCCAGGCCCACTCTGGGTAGCAAATAGGTAGTTGTTACCCTCATCAATTGCTACATCTTTCCTCCTCAAATCCAGTGTGTCAAGTGCACTTTTCATATCATCTGTAAACATTACAACCAAAGTCGTAGTGTGCTTTCCCACAATTTCTGTCCGCCAGATAACTTTGCACAAAGCCTTCTCCAATGCTGACAATGCACTATCAACTATGGAATGTGCATTCTGGTCAAAGTCCACGGTTTCAGGTAAAAACAAACACACACACACACACCCACACAGTTCTTCCAAGATTCATCCAGTTTGATCAAAAATGTAATAATGATCACTTATGTGCTACTTCTGTTTTTCTAAAGTTAAGTCGAAACAATTTCAAGCACAGCATAAGCTCATATTCATCATACATGTAATTTATAACATTTTATCATAATCAGATCATCAACTAGGTTTGGGATTTTTGTTTAATTTGTTAATCATTAAACATCTGATATTAGACATGTATGTTTCAACGTTTTAACATTGTTAACAAATTTTATTTCCGATTGTATGATAACAAGAATGGCATCTTATTGAAAATCAGAGACAGCCAGCTTCCAATATTAATAATATATACATTAAAAAGAGATTCAAGAAAAGAATGAATTATTGGAGAAAAAAGTTAAATAATAACATTACATTATCACACTCACAGCGAATGCTGAATTCTTGCAGTAATTTTTACATAGTATGATACAAGATGTAGTAGCCTTTGTGAAATTAACAAAGCATAATACTAAGCAACATTACTGACAAAACAGTTACAGAAAAAGAGGAAAAGAATGTTAAGGGGTATGTAATTTGAGGGAGGGTGATAAAGACAGAGATGCATATTACTAAAGAAACGGTGTACAGTTCACAGAAAAAATAATGTTAAAAATATTGAAAATTAGGCCGAATTACCAATTGTGAGCCGTAAAATGTATTAAGATATTTCATATATATTTTTTTATATAACGTATTGAATACTTAGGTTATTATCAGTTATGTCGATGGGCAAGTTACGTGGCATATGATTATGTCAAATGATTTTTTTTTAGAAACCAAACAAATTCAAAAATATTGATTGAAATATGTACATTTTAGTTATGAAATTTGTTTCAGTTCATGTTTCATTTTCATATATTCATTGGAATCAAGTTCAAATTTTTATTGTAGATTAAAAGCAGTCACATCTAACTCAAATACTTGGTGAATTATTAAATAAAAGCAAAATATGGGGTTATTTTCAAAGATAACCTAGCTGTTCAAGAGGTATACTGCTCATTTACCTTCCATTGTGGCGTGTCTCTCAGCTTTATGGCCTTTTATGGCCTTCATTAGCCTTTCTTACACCAGACGCATTTGCACTTGAGACGTCTGATGCTCTCGTTGGAGATGCCCATTTGCGGTCTGCTCACTTCCATCTACATTAACTCACAGAAAGTTTCAAACACATGGATATATTGATGGATTGTATTGGGCTTCAGTCTCTCATTTAGTGTGCTCTTTCCCTTTGTACCAGGGAGTTCCTTCAGTTTTTTGTACATCCTATTTTTAATATATATGTAAATGAAATGAAATTATCATTATTATTATTATTATTATTTTATAATCATCACCATCATCGTTATCATCCTAGCCATTATCACAATTAGAAATATCATACATAGTGGGTGTGTGTGTGTATCAGGTCACCTTTTCTCCTTTTTTTAAGTTAAACATTTCATACAAAATTACACAAATAAATTTTTGACGTAACAAAATTACAAGTAAAGTATCACAATTCATACATAAAGTGGCATATCTACGGGGGGCAGAGGGGGCACGTGGCCCGGGCGGCACTTGAAGGAAGCGCAAAGAACGCAATAGGGAGAAAGAAAACGAAGAGAAAAGGTGACCTGATCGCAGCGTGAATTAATTTTTTAATTAATTATCCAATGAATCAATCGATTGATGGATTAATTAATTAATTGATCAATTACTCACTTACGTAATCGATTAATTGTTGTTTTTGTTGATCTTTGGAAAAAAATGTCGGATTTAAAGGTAACAGATAGTTTTGGGAGGCCCTCAAAAACTTTTCGTGAGATTTCTTTGATTTTACTTAATAAAAAGCAGGGTACTAACATAACTAAGATGTTGTGAAGTTTTTTCCTCCTCAAGTGAAATATTTACTGAATGAGAGGTGAAAAGTAATAAAAATCCCTGGCCCAAAAAAGAGGGGATGTAAATTCAAACAACGGCCACACACACTACTCACATTAGGATTGCTGTGTGTATAAAATACGCTACACATAGTGCGAAGCGCTGAGTTTATTGTGCGGGGAACCTTCGGGTGGATATGGTCTTAGCGTGAGGCAGTGAAAAGCCGTTACCAAGCGTTTCTTTCAGATATTTACACTAAAATTTGTTCGAAATCGTGAATGGAATGTTAAATAATCTCGTACATGTGTCTTATGATAAAAGGAGAGTAGTATGTGACTATGTTAGATAAGTTTCTTGCCAGTCTGATTTTTGCTACCGAGACTGTCTATGAGCTTTAAAATGCGGAGAGGTCACTTTCCCACGCTACGCTTACTTGTTCGCGCACTTATTTAGATGTGTTTACGTTTTTCGTGAAGTGTGTAGTATGATGTACAAACACGCTTAGCTTTCCATGCAAAAGTACATGTATCACAATGACTTCAAGCTCAGGGGAAGATGGTGACAGGTAAGCATCAAATTAATTTAGTTTTGTTACGTCTACTGACTTGAGAACCTAGATCTATTGACGTCGGAGGCATCCCATTCTTTTTACTACAAGTAAACAAATTCAAATTCACATTCATTTATTGATTCAAAATCCAAACATATAGGATCATTTTAAATTTTCAGTTTACACAGCATAACATACAAAAATAACAAAAAAAAAAAAATCATACATAATATTCCTGAAAAATGTTCGGGGGAAAAAAATTCCTTTTGTTTTTTTCGCTGCTCAAAAAAAAAAAGATACCATACAAAAAATTCCTTTAAAATGTTGGAAAATTTCTACCCAGCGAGCCGCGCCGCGCCACGCGCGACCCGACACGCGCGACCCGACTGTATAGTACAAGCCTTAATATCCAGACCATCAGCACAGAGTTCTTGCAAATAGTGAATTAATGGTGCCAAAATAGGACCATATCCAAATTGTTTACTGTCTCTGGAATTGAAGAGCGCAAGAAGGAATACACTACTCAGAGATGATCTGTACTTGGGTGGTACATTCAAAATAGAACAGTACAAAGCACCAAGTTTATGCACACCTGCTCTCGGACTCAAAGGGTTCATAACTTCAAAATCGTCAATGTACAATAGAAGTTTGATAGTTCTGAGGAGAAGAGGATTTTCTGTACATAGGCTACCATCATGGAAACCACGTAAAATGCCATCCTGGCTAGGCCGATGAGACTCTATCAAATTCCAGCAGTTTCTTTAAAAGTTTCTTTACAGGAACATACTGAAATGTAATTTGTTGAATTCTGTGTATGACATTTCCTGTTTGTGTGTTGTTCCATGGATAGTAACCAATTCCCACTGGAACTTCACATGGCTTAATGAAGTATTCGTTGCTTTCAACGTACTTTCTTTGCTTGTATGATGTTGCGAGGTTTTTGAATGGGTTCTGAATTATATCACTGTCAAAGCTTTGGATCAATCTCACAAAATCTGGATCATCCTCTTCAATGCCTTTTGTTCTTATGAAATCAGTTGTCTTCCTCTTGAGATAAGAAACAACATCAGATGTCAGACTCCCTGTTCCGTCTACCACACTGACCACAGTTGACTGGACAACACTACTGGATGAAAGCAACTTGGCAACAATAGAGGCAGCCTTTTCTTCAATTTCATCTTCTCCGTACTCATCCCAATTTTGAACGTTGTCGTCTTGCCTTATATCCTCGTTATTTTCAACTTCCTCCTTAACTGGAACTTTATTGCCACCATTTCCAACATCGTATCTCAGTGTCATCTGGGTCCAATCTGACTGTGCCATTTGGCTGTACATAACCATGTTTTTTTTATTAGGTGACGTGTGTAAATTGTGATAGATTTATCAAATGTTATCTCACATCCTTCCTGGCCGCGAAATTTTTTTTCCTGAACCTTTGGGGCTTCATTATATGAATATTCATGAGTTGCGGCTTGGGAATAAGACTGCGCATGCGCGTGGACTTAACTCCACAGCTCCTTCTCATAATGCAAATGTGTACATGAGGCGCGAGGAAGTTTTTTTTTTTTTTTTTTTTTGCTTATGTTTACTTCAACCATAACTGGGGGCTTCATGTATGCCTATTTGAATAGTTGATTTATTCCCTGACATAGCAACGCACCTGGGTCATTACATAACCAACTGAATCACATTTTCTCCCTCTTTTGGAAGTCCCCAGTTCTGGTGACAAAATTTAGTGTTTTAAACCCGAATATGTCTTTAAGGGTATGTTGGTGTGTGCGTGTGTGTGGGGGGGGGGGGGGTGCTTGGTGTTTTTTGTGTTTTGTTAGTGAGTTTAAGACACACAACATACTAGAACACACACACACTCGTTCAATCACACACACCCACAGTGGCATATCCAGGATTTTTTAAGGGGGGGGGGTGTTGTTTACTCTAAAATTCTCTGACAAGCATAAAAAGGGTTATCAGCACTGCTAAAAAGGGGTCCTTGAAAATAAGTTGATCTTAATCAAAGCAGAAAAATGACAGGAACAGATCAGTGAAAGGAAAATCCGATAAGAACGTCATGGATTTTTAGAGTTGTGATCGATCACTACAAATTGGCAATTCTGTAATGCTACATGCGAGCTCATATCCCATTTGCTCTGAACAAAATATTTCAAAATTTCAATTTTCTAGGTAAGGTGATGTAGGAATATAGTCAGTTCCATTAAGGGGTTGTCTAAAAGCATATATCCAATACTCATATGTATGTTCTTATGAGCATACACAATTTTTTCAATATTTTAGTACAGAGCGAATGAGATATCAGCTCGCATGCCAATTTGTGTCTGATCGATTACAACTTTAAAAATTCACATCTTATTTTTTTCTGATTTCCTTCAAACTTTCATTGACCTGTTTCTATAATTTGGTTTCTTTTATTAAGACCAACTTATTTTCAGGATAGACTTTCCTTTTAACACAAATTAATATTAAAAGGGGGTCCTTGTTTAACACCCAAAACACCCCCCTTGATACGCCAATGCATGCACCCACGCACGAGCACACATTCACACACCCACATGCGTGCACCCACACACATACTGGTAAATGCCTTCAAACGAGGACTTCGGCATTTACCCATAAAAATGAGGACCTCGATGTTTTTTTACAATAAAACTGTGGACGTAGTATGCAACTCTTTTTTACACCTCCAAGTGAGGACATGTATCTACACCTGCAAACGAGGACCACCCAGCTCATCTGCCATTAAATTGAGGACTTGAATGTTTACGCAGAAAACGTTGAATTTATTATTGAGGAAAAATAAAAATATTTGGACCGAAATATAAAGTTTTAAATTATTACATGTTAAACAAAATGTTATGTATAACTTATCTTAAAGCCTGTCCTTAGTAGTCATAAATTCCATCAAAGTCGCCTGTCGCCATTCCAGTTCATTGATACATTGTTTGAATGTTTATATCCTAAAACAGTTGTGGTGAGAAGGATGAAAAATAAAAACGTGTTTAACGTAAATTTTGGGATTTTACTTGAAAAAATAATTTTTGTCGGGATTCCCGCCAAAAATTATGAAAGTTTGCTATAAAATCTATTTTCGTGCATGGAATGGGCTGAAAATTACAGAATATATTCTTTTCATGTAACTTTCTGATATTCAGGAGCTAAATTTGTAAATAAGTGCACTGATGTTATTTTAAAAAGAAAAAATAAAATTCTGTCGAGAGAGGGCGCTAAATATTAAATTTGAATTGCCACGTGTTTTTAACGGCTGAAAATGTATGAAACTTCCACTAAAATGTTTGCAACATTGGAGAATTTCATGGTTATCGAGTATTTTGCAGTGTTTATGAATGTCTTACATGGGCTATGACTACTAAGGATCGGCTTTAATATACAAGATTTTACATTAAGACTGTGGACGTTGTATGTCATTCTTTATACACCTCCAAGTGAGGACGTCTTTACACCTACAAATGAGGACCACCCAGCTTGTCTGCCATTAAAACGAGGACTTGAAAGTTTACCCATAAAACGTTGGATTTATTATTGAGGAAAAATAATGATTTGGACCAAAATAAAAAAAAATTAAAATGAATCTTTCATATTACCTGTTAAACAAAATGTTATGTACAACTTATCTTATACAGGGTGGCCCAGAAAGAACGGCACATCTTTGACCTTTAATATCGACGCCATCAATCATAGCTATCAAAACTAAACCAACTGGCCTACTTCAGCATGACTGTAGTGATTCACTAGTCATGCTGAAGCCAACAATAAAACGGCTTCATTGTCACGGAAATAAGGCACCGTTTTACGAAATCATCCTACAAATCGCCATAGTAGTGGGTTACTTCATTCATTGATCTCGAGTTTAGTCGAATCAGAAGCTAAATTTTGAAAATTGCATTGCCTCGCAAAATGGGCTATAACTTTTGAACGCGTGCCTCAAAACAGATAATTTTGGTGTCATATCGTTGAATTAATGCTCTTTTAGGCCAGTTGGTTTTGTTTGGTAGCTTTGATTGATGGCGTCGATATTAAAGGTCAAAGATGTGCCGTTCTTTCTGGGCCACCCTGTATAAGGACATGTCTTTACACCTACAAACCAGGACCACCCAGCTTGTCTGGCATTAAAACCCTGACGAATGTTTTATTTACTAGCATTGTTTTGAGATTTACAGGTTACTGGTATTTGGTCAAGTATGATCAAATTATGTTTAGGGTGTACTCATTTTCTATTCCAAAATGTGGAGATGGAAAATTGTGATATGACAAGGTTCGAGATCTGAGGTTTCACTGCCATAGACCCCCCCCCCCCCAAAAAAAAAAAACAAACAAACAAAAACAAAAACAAACAAAAATATCGCGGTGAAAATAATCATGTTTAATTTTTAAGATGTCATCTCTGTGTAAAATTGTCTTTAGTTTATGATTTTTTTAATAAAAAATTCTGTATTGCTACAAAATTGGGACATTTGCCCCAAATCGCACTTTTCGGGTGGTGACAAAAATTTTCACCTACCAACTGTTGATATTAGTTAAAAGTACTAACTTATGGATTCAAATGTTTTTTTTAAATATCTACTTCATTATTTTCGCACCAGAATAATGGTAGTTCAAATTTGATACGTCACGTGACAAACGATGTTGAAAATTGTGCAGTTTCGGAGAAAAACTCAAGATGTACAGTGATGATTTACCTTTAAGTTAATGCAGAATTTTATTAGCTACAAATGGGTACCTAACTTGGTTCATTTCAAGTATAAGAATAATTCTAAAAATACAAAAAGATCAGTACAGTACCCTGTAGTGAAGTGTAGAACTGAAAGGTACAGGAGAAGCCCAATTCCATACCTAATTGAGTCATTAAATGCTTTGTAATGATGTTGGGAAGACTTGGCTCTCTCTCTCTCTCTCTCCTCTCCCCTCCTCTCTTTCTCCTCTCTTGCAGCTCTTTATTTCCTTATTACTAATTCTCCCACTTATCTCCTCTTGTCATCTATTTTTTCCCCCTCTTTTTCTTTCCTCCTTCTCTCTCCCTCTCCTCATCGTAGTTAGGTCTCCCAAGTCAGTGTAAGAGAGCCATTGACTGATTGATTAATGTAATCTCACGTACACGTTGGCTGTATGGTTTACCTCGTTCTTTCACCATCATGTATGGTATGAAGTTATAATGACATAATACATGAACTCAATTATTTAAACAAGTTTTTTTTTTTTTTTTTTTAATCAGATGCTGTATGCATTTTGTAGTTAGGTGCCTCACAGGTGTATCCTCTTTTACTCTCTTTTTTTTACTCTCTCCTCCCTCTCTGTATTTATCTCTCTCCCTCTCTCTCCTCCCTCTCTGTATTTATCTCTCTCCTCCCTCCCTGTATTTATCTCTCTCTCTCTCTCTTTTTTCTCCTTTTAACCTAATTCCTTCTTCTTGTACTGCACACCTGTCAAAGGGCTTGCTTTTAAAATAGTATTCCATTTGTTGTGTATGAAGTGCAGTAATAACTATTATATGATACTGCAGGTTACGAGGAATGCAATTTTATATTTCTCTTTTTATTTTTGTCATAACAAAACAAGGCTCAGATTTTTAAATGTTGTATGTGTATTTAAATTGAACAGTTTGGGCATTGTGTCTTTCCTCACTTCTTTTTTTCTCTTCATTCTTTCCTTCCACCTTTCTGCCTTTCTCTGCTCTCTCCCTCTCTCTCTCTCTTTCCTGTCTCTGCCCGGGGTGGCCTCACCTTTAATTTCATACAGTGTGTATTTTATAATTTTGTAACCATTGCTCTATATTAATGTTCAGTGCTCCTTTCAACTTTGCAATGTATCTCTTTGGCTACATCATTAGTTATATTATTTTATCACACAATTCATAATTAATCGGTTTTTAGGAATTTACACTCATCAGTATTGCCTATGGTTATCTCAATTTTCTTTTTCTTTTCCTCTCAGTTACCATTCAATGTTAGATTCACAATCCAGATTTCATTATAATCCAGCTTCCGTTGCACACCACTATTTTAGATTTTAGGTTTTCTTGCAAACTTTGCAAAGTTGAAAGGAGTTTATCATTTATCATATATGGTAAATTGGTCCTATTTTTGTTTTCTTTCATTTTCTCTTTACAATTATGCAGTAGCCGTTTTGTCAATTTTATGTGTATATTTTACTTTGTTCAATCATTTGTAATTCAGCCTCTGGCTGCAAGAAATGATTTTTATGCATGAATGAATAAAGACCATTATATAAAAACGTTACCCATATCCCTTAATTTTTCCATAAAGTGAAAGTCTTGTCGATCAATAAAATTGGGAATACATGAAAGCAAAAAGAGCTGTAGGCTTGAAAATTCAATCGATTTTGTCAAATTGCATTTTTTTTTTTCAAAGTGACGCTCCATTTTAAAGCAAAATCGCAAACGTTTAAAACCGGAGCTATTGCACAATTGTCACTTGATTGTTGCCGGTTTAGAATACGTATATGCTATGATTTGGTATAACTGATGTCAGTGATTGTGAATAAAGTACACGGCCAAACACACATTCAACCCACGACTGTTACACAGCAGAATAATTCAGAGGTCATACTAGATTTGAAGTGTAAATAAACCATTCCTGTTTTATAACTATATATCCGTTTAAAGGTTGTAACCATTACACTTCAAAAGTTTGGTTTTTTACAATTACCCTATATAACTATTAAGCAACAAAATTCATATTTGAGTTACTCAGTGACATCCGTGGTGACTGTATGAGTATAAGAAAATACATGGTGCACCAGTCTAACATTATATTCAAGAATAGTAGAGTACCCTACTCGTATACCGATATACACAATGCAAACAGGAAGAGTGTATTCTACCACCAAAACCTTATCAATTCAAGAATATGTCACTCCCCTTCTACCCAAGAGGGAGGGGGGGGGGGGGCAGACAGATTTATTGGTGTACATATGCGCATCCAAGAAAATGCGCAAAAAAGGGGTCTTTTTTCAGCGATGGACACATAACACGTGTTATGCGTTAAGGGATCCAAAAAACGCTGATTTTCAACAATAAGGGGTGCTTCTGAAAGTTCAGGCCAAATGCGTTTAGGGGTAAATTTCCAGCTGCCACAGTTTAGGGAAATGATTTTAACAAGGAACTGCGTGAAATTATCATTGTTTAGGGGTGTTTTCTCCTCAAAGTACAAAACACATTTAGGTTGTTTTGTTTTTTTTTAACTCATGTAGATGTATGTCTGTCAATGTGTTTAGGGGGTTGATTTGACAAGAAACTGCCGAAAACTCCTTGTTTTGGGGTGCTTTTTCATCAAGGTGCAGAGCTGTTTAGGGGGTATTTTTTTAATATCATAGACACGCATGTGTACAACAAAATATTTGACTGCCCCCCCCCCTCCCCGGGCCTTCTACCTTCATAGTGAGAACACTGTACAACATGCAAATGAGGATATATGGTGTTTACAAGGATTATGAAGCTGAAATCAATTATGCATCAAGGTACTTAATGTACATATTTTGCATATAAAATCTAATCAGCTCAGTAACAGAGGCTGTCCCCTTAATATTTCCATCAAGTTACATGTACATCATTGCTCACCTTACAGAGTGTGAGATATTGTGTTCACAAGGTATTGTGGATGCCGAGGCAGAATTAACACTACAAATCCTGATAGCAGTATCTCCCTTTTGCTTGTCAAGCAAGAAGGCTAAAAATGATTCAAACACATGGTAAAATTCCATGTTTTTTGTGGCAGTTAGTCCAGATACACACATTTAAAATAAAATGATCTTTTTGAATGCCTTGTTTTTGGCATTGACACACACACAAAAAAAAAAAAAAAGGTTTTGAACTGCCATATTCTTTTTTCTTTGACATTTACACAACAGATTTTTGAAATCTGTCTTTTGGCATTTTCTTGCAAAATTAAGTTTTGAAAATGCTTGTTTCCTGGCATTTAACTAAATATGGTTTGGAAATGCCTTGTTTTCTGGCACTTAAACTAGAGAAGATTTGGAAATGCCTTGTTTTCTGGCATTTAAACTTAACAAGGTTTAGAAATGCTTGAATTCTTGCCTTTACATCATAAAACTTTATTTCTCAAGTACTACCCAACATTTCTAAAATAGCCCAGTAAATGTTTCATAACTAGATTGTGCATACCCGTACTGATTTTCAACACATATGTAAAACCAGTTCTTTTCCAGAAAACAGAATTTTAAACAGTTTTGTAACAGAAATTAAATGAACTAAAAGTGAAAATGTCTCTGGTTCATTGATAGAAATGAAATTAATTAAGGATGTGAATCCCTCTGGTTCACTTAGATTAATCAAAATATAGTGTATGCTCTTTTTGCAAGTTTATGACAAAATCAAAATGTGAGCTCTTTTTGCACATTTATTCTCAACAAGAAACTAAAATATCCCTTTTTTTTTTCTTGAAATATTTATAAACTTAAAGACCTAAAACAGTGCTACAACATTCACTTAAACCTCCATACATTTCGGGGATACCTCCACTGTCCTCAGAGGAAGCTGATTTCTGACTGATCCTGTACTGAACCTGACAATGGTATTATTGATCTTGAAGGCATTTGCATACATGGGTCAAAACAGTTTGGTAAATTCTGCTCTTCATTAACCCATTGACTGTTTTATGACTCAAATTGAGTAAAGCCGTCTATGGGAAATGTGTGTATACAGCGAAATATGTGAACAGTCGATGGGTTAAGGGTGGGGCTAGTCTTATTTCTTTATGAAAATTGCCTCTTCAAACTGGCCACAAAACAGATTGTGCCAATGTCAACATTTTATTCAGGGACGATAAGTTGTTAAAACACTTATCAAAGAGCAAATTTCATCAAGAATGAGACTAGGCGACCATCAATAGAGATGCGAGGGGAAGGGGTGGGATTTACCCAATTGTGTTTGCTCTCTTCACCTTAACACCTTCAAGATCAAGGATGCCATAAGCTTCAGGTTTCAGAAGAGGATCTGTCAGTAAGAAGTACAGACCAAATACATGACCATTCACTCAGCTGGGATAAGTGAAGCCAATACTTCATGCCCATGACGATTTCAAAAATCCACAATGCATGTTAGAATACATGTAATGCAAAAGCTAACCATGCACAAGTCATGCTCTTTCTGCATGCACTACATGTACATCACCTCATTTCAACTTGCGCACAATAACTCTGGCTATCTGTCTATTTTGTCATGGTTTCTTGGCTTCAGAGTGTTTGGTGGCCAGGGATGGGCAGTGGGAGGTCTAGGTAATACTTGGTCTCTGGTCAGAAGTCAGCTTCCATCCACTGAGGACTGTGATAAGTATCACTGAAATATACAGTGATTAATCAATAACACATTTTCATAATCTCTAAAACAAACTATAAAATTAATATTCACTCTTAAAACCCAAAGTTTCCAGGGCACTACTGGTAATACAGTTCAGTAAACATGTCAATAATCAATAGAAAACAAAGGAATGTTGACACTAAAAATTGATTTTTGAAGGAAAAAAGATTGAGTGACTATAGCATGTGATATATTGCTTTAAAGCTTGTTTTCTCAGCATTTCAAATCTGGGCAAATGTCAAAAATAAATTTGTCCTACTTTGTCCTGGTTTTGTGGGAGCAGATCACTAGTAAATGTACTGTAGTTTGCTTTTCTTTCTGTTTACAAAGTATTTCGTGTGATTTGACATATCACATATTTGGCTTTGCAAGTTTCATTAATTGGCTTTCTGAAATGAAAAAAAAACAAAAAACGTTTCTCTGAACAGATACATAAAAATAACCAAAAAAAAACAATTAGACGCCTAGACTTTGGTGCATTAGATACCTTATTGGACTCCATACGACTTCATTCAAAAAGTTATGAAACTTTAAATGATCAAAGGTGCAATTTCAAAATTGACAAATCAATTTATTCACTGATCTGAAGCCACTGCTTGATTCTTTTGAAACAAACTCATTGAAAATTGAAGAGGTTCCCAGTTGTCCTCACTGTTGGCTTTTTTTTTAATTGCATAACCATAGCGCATTCATGGTATACCAATACCTAACACAAGAAATTCGCCCAAACTTGCCCAGTACTTTGAAAAACAAGCAGTTGTGATAGTGACAATTTCCTCCAATTCTAATAGAAAAACTGTATTGGCAAATTTCTTGTGTTAGGAGAATGTATGGGTCTAAAAGATATAGTTTTATTACTGAACTAGACAATTAGCGCATTGAATTGATCTTGCACAAACATATTCTGTCAATGCTGTTTCCAATCACCAATTCCTTTCATGAGAATCTGACATTCGGTTGTTAATTGTCCCAAAAATATCTGGCCCTGGGTCATTCATCAATGACCTTAAGTGACCTCAGACAAATTGGTGAGACTCTTCCCAATCACCAAATTTTAATGCAAATCCAATATTCGGTACTTTATTGACCTTGGATAACCTTGCCAAAATGTCTGTCAATGTTTCTGTCAGGAAGAGTCCTGATCAACAACTTCCATGATAATCCAATATGTGGTACAGTACCTTAATTGACTATTTTCAAAATATTTTGATTATAAACTTCACTAATTCAGCTCCACAAGCTAAATTAGGCATCCAAGTCACTGATTGGTGTTGCTCATCACATATTCTGTTACTGGTCCTGGATAGATCTACTCAGGCAGCAATGGTAATCTTGAACTACCAACCTCACCATTAAATTTTGAGAGGACAATAGAAATCTTATCTTTGATCAACTTTAAAAAAATACCAGTGAAAGTTGAGCTAAAAAAATTAAGAATTCTCAACAAGCTACATATCTTAACAAGTGAATCTTTACCTTAATCTTGGGCTTTTGTGGTGAATCTTCATCTCATAAAGTTTCTTACACAGTTAAACTTGAACTGAATATCAAGGACATAAGGAGAATCTTTGACTAATAGAATTTATGGAAAGGGGGAACAAAGGTGATGTCTTGAGAAGGGTAAGTTCAGAGTAACAACTGACTCCTGCATTAGGCAGTCCAATTTTAATGATGACCTCATAGGTGGCATGCTGTTGTAGTAAGTTTGAGAGTCAATTTACATTATGTTCTAAATTTATAACAAAGGAACATCAAATTCAAATCAGCTTCAGTGCCTAATGGAAGAGGTGACTGTCAAAAACAGGTTGATGAGCCATTGCTGCCGACAGTGCATTCAATGAAGGTCATTCATAAAGCCCATTGGATTCTTCTTCCGAATTTGGTTGCGTACAAAGTCCTTCACGTTTCTCCAATTCCTGCCTTTAAATGCAGTGGGTTCAGCTTTGAAGACCATGTCAATGGCTCGCTTTCCCGGTAGTTTTCCAATTTTCTGGTACTGCCCAAGATGCTTCTTGACTGCCACTTTTTCCCTTATGGTCCAGGTCTTTCTTTTATATGGTTGTTTCGTAGGTTTTGTTCCAGCTGCATTGATAATAACAATTACATAATTCTAGTTAAATATTTTATACTAAAGACCTACTAAGAAGTAACACAGCTTCTCTAAACATCTTTATCATCAGAACTGATATCATATGAGCAAACAAAAAGTATATGAGGAAAGATCAAATAAACTGTATATTCGCCAGATCAGAATACCACATGTGTGTGCAAAATAACTGTCTTAGGCATGTTTCCTAGTGGTGCGAATTTTTGGTAGAAAACGCTGTCAATTATGGACAAAAATTTCTTTAACGGTAGTCGATTACCAATTGTTCATCTAAATAAAGACTAGATGATTTCGACTGCATGCAGTCGAAATTAATGCCTCCGCCCTTTGCCAGATCTGAGATATGGTACACATTTTAACTGAAGTTTGAAGTTAATATGTCAAACCATTCAAGAGATATCGCAAGAACCGGCTACTTTGTGTATATTATGACCTCTGTGACCTTTGTCCTCATGAACCCTACGCTTCATCTGATCATTGTCCCCTTAGTATGTTCACATATGCTAAGTTTGAAGTAAACATGTTAAACCGTTCAAGAGTTATCACCATAAAGGTCTAGTTTAATGTATACATGTATGACAGGGGTGATATTCACTCTTGAAAAAAAAAAAGACATACTTCAGCGAGGGAGCGAAACGCTCAAGCCCGAGGGAGCGGAGCGACCGAGAGGGGGGGGGAGGGTGTGGGAGGGTGGTTTCCCTCCTCCCACGGTAGGGACTTTTTGCATTTTGGGATTTTAAATTGTGCAATTTTGTGCATACCTAGAGGGGAAATTTGGGCTTAAGATTTACTGTATCTGGACAAAAATATTATAATTTAAATAAGAAATCTTGAAGTATTTTTCAAAGAAAACAATTAATTGGCCGGAGGTCCAGGACTAGGCCCCATGGTGGGGTCAAGCTAGAGCTTATTCTAATACAACCCTGGTTTTAGTCTACAAAAATTTAAATGCATTGCAACAGTCAGAAATATGAAAGGTGACAATCAATGGTGAGTTGACTACCTGTGCATATTAAATGATCATTTCAATAAGGGTAATCTCTAATGACTCTATTCAATGTATAACAAATCTAAAAAAGGATCCCAAACGGCGTAATTTCAGAAAGAAGATCTTTGTATAAAATTTCCATCGATTCTATGTAAACACTACGGCTGTCTCCATCGTACGTGCCAACAGTAACATGTAGTTCCATACATCAGTTCAGTAAATGTATGATTTCTGCAACGTTGCAGAAATCGTGCATTTCCCGAACTGACGTAATACGAGTCTGGTAACTTGCCAAATCTGTAAAAGAAAAAAGTCACAGATCCAACAGAGATTCACAGTATCCTGTAGTTTGGCAAAATAATAATCCAAAAAGAATAGTGGCGAAGAAATTCAGAACAAAAAGTCCATTTATGAGGTGAATTCCGTGACAATATCCCTCCCCAATATCCCAGCATCTCATCTTGCAAGGCATATGCAACAGTTTGCATAATCCTCCGTTGCATGCGCCAGGAGCACACACAAACAGCTAGTTATCTAGCTAGCTGCGCCAGAGTGGCCGGGCAGCGTGGCCTCGCAGCCCCGGAGAGATCGGGCAAACATGCCATCAGCTGTGCCGCGCACGTGTGTGTACTAGTCAACATGTACATGTACGCACCAATACTGCACTGCACGAAAGATTGCTATTAAAAATAATCGAGTCTAATAATACTCGGACAAATATTAGAAAAAAAACAAAAAACAGGTAAAAATGAAGGAGAAAATCGGATGCCTTGCTAGGAAAATGAAAAAAATCGGAATTCCGATTTAAATCGGAGGAATATCACCCCTAATGTTATGACCTCTGTGACCTTTGACCTTTGACCTAATGACCCCTAAGATTCATATGATTATACCCAGCTAGCAATTCCAGGTGGCCCACCAGCGGTCTACAGGTGGCAGATCCTGCGGCCCACCAGAGAGAGCCACTGGTGGGCCGCAGTCGGGCTTGCAAATTCATATGCTGGTGGGCCACCTGGCAGTTTACAAGCGGCATGGAGGTGGGCCACCTGCGGCTACTTGTTGGCTCAGGAGTGGCTGTTAGGTTACATAGCAGTGGCATGCTGGTGGCATTGGAGGAGGGCCACCGGCGGCTAGCTGGTGGCATGGAAGTGGCAGTTAAGTTGCGCAGCAGCGGCCTGCTAGTGGCAACGAGGTGGCATCGAGGTGGCACAAAAGTGGCTAGAAGGTGGCAAAGGTGATAGTCTATATAGGTTCCAGACTTTAATTGTGGAGGGTTTTTTTTTTTTGTTTTTGTTCCCCCCATCCCCGGTACATCTGCACACACTGCACAATATTGCAGGCTGGTCAACGACTATGAAGGCGTATACATAGGCGGTTAAGTTTCATTTCAAATTTTTGCTGAGAACAGTTGATAAGATAAAACACTGTTTATCAAGTTATATAATTATTTCTTATGGATCACTACAATGAGAACATTTTATTGATGATTTATAACTAGAATTTTATTATACTGAGTTTTTTACACAAACCACCCTTTTATGGGACTTCATAGTAGTGGATCATCTGCATGTCGACTCTCTAGACTTTATTTCATGAGGATTAATAAGATAATTTCATCCTTGTATATAGTAAAGGCACAGTTGTGAGAGTCTGAATCATGTACACTAGATGAATTTTTACTGTTCAAACTGGCTACCAATAAGGTGCATTTATTTTAAAAAAACCCAGCATAGTTCAAATTTAAATTCACATCAAGTCAGTATTTGCTAACAAACTGAAATATAATTAACTTCTCATTTGTAGGGCTATTTATTAACCCCATTCTTGACCTTGTACGAAACTTGGTGACCATGATTTGGCCTAAAATCACCATCAAAATACTTAGAATGCAATGTTGATTTGTTCCATCACGTTTCTTCAAATCCATCTTTGTGGAATATGACGTGTACTCAAAAAACAACAACAAACAAACAAACAAAAAACAGCAAGGGTAAACATTTTATACACAGATTAGCCCTACCAGATCATATGAACAGAATCAAAATTGTTTGAGGTTGATGGAAGCCATTTCTTAGTTTTAATCAATTTGCATAGATTATCATCTTCTGTAATTTTCCAAATTTTGTGTGGATGTTTTCAATTCCCCCACCGAGCCCCAGCAGATTACACAAACTGAATCAAATTTGGTCAGAAAAATGACAAGGGAAAGACATTTTGAAACAGACAAATAATGAGCTAGAGTTGGCCCAACAAAGGGACACCACACCATTGCATACTGCTCAAGCAAATAACGTCCATTTTGTAATAAAAAAACATTTACTTTAATGTAGAAAATAAAACGTCTTGCAATATGTTCCTTGTTAAAATTATTCTTCTGACACTTTTGCATTCTTATGGTTTTTTGTAAACATCTAAACCTACTCAGCATAAAACACCAGATATTTTTTTTATTAAAAGCAAGTTGGCCAGTGTTAAACAATGACTGTAAACCTTCTAAAATTAGTATAATTTTGTCCCAATAATAGTTTTTGATCACTTCTTAGGGCCCCATTTAGTACTTCAGTGCAAATATTATAGTACAAGATATTTTTCGAATTGGATTATTGATGTGTAGTATAATCAGTATAGGCTGTATCAAGATTATAAAGTAAGCCTTGTTTTTCCCTTTCTATTTGAGTGTGTTTACAAATGAATTTGGGTGTAATAATTCACAATTACCTCACAAAAAATGGAGCTCAGATCAAAATATTTGTCTAGATATTAATTTAATTCTCTTGTTTTTACTGTTTTGCCACCAATTTTCATGAAAAAAAAACCCAAAGGAAAACTAAAGGATTTTTGTGAAAGTAAAGAATAGTCACCAAATTTGATTAAATATCGAACTGCAGAAGCTTTAAAAGCTTTACTGGGTTCAAGGGCCCCTGCCATGCACATACACTGTATGTTGCTTGTTCTAAATATGTATATTTCTTTTCTTTTCTTTTTTTACATTTTCTTCTTTATTTTTTTTTTTGACCCACTAAGCCCCTGCCTTCTGAAAATATTCCTGATCATCTTTTGTCTCTCATGTCACCAGCCAGCTAATATCAGTATAACAATGCATACTGGTTCGTGTCTTAGTTTAACAAGATGCATATGCTCACAATTATATAGCATCACATGTTTTCATACAATATACCAACTCACAACCATTTTCTAGCAGTGTTGGAATACTTCACATAGCTGTGATTGTTTTAATGTGAAAGGTAATGAAGTGTATGGAAGTCCGTGATGCTATTGTGAGCACATGCATCTTGTTATGCTAGCTAGGGCATGAACCAGTATGTATTGTTATGTCGTAGTCTGCTCGAAAAGGGGGGGGGGGTACTCTGTCAGGACGTCATGAAGAATCAGCAACACCAAGGAGTAGGGGTGAATCAGTTCAGTTTATTAAGATTTCCAAGAAATAACAGAAAACCCCTGCAAATACAATGAGTATGATGAGTATATGATCATAGCATGAAATCATACAAGTCAGTATTCTATCATATTGACTTGTGTTTGGAATTACATGTATGTAAATAAATACTTTCCTGGATTTAAGTCAATAAGCTCTATTCAAATATTCACAAAGCAAAATACATAGCTTTCCTGGCTCTGATACATTGTATATTACTAAAAATGAGAATTTAATATCATTGTTCAAGTAAATCTCAAATATTACAAATGCGTAACAAAACTAATTACTCAGTGATATTATACATGCTTAAATTCTGGTTCACCATGAACACATTTACCAATATACTTCCAGTCATCGTCTCTTTTATCTGACTTAGTAAAACAAGATATAAATCATAAAAAGTTATCATTACTTGGCCATCCTACATGTGTAATTTACTTGCCCTACTGATAATTGGCCAAAAGATAATACACCTTCAGAAACATCTTTCTCTCATACTTCTCCAACAAGAACTCCCCTCTGCTAGTACATGTACAACGTATGGAACCTCCTAGAATTAATGTAACAAACATATTATCTAGCATGGTTTCTACTACTCCAATCTGTAAAACATTATAATTATATTTGACTAAATCGGGTCTGACACTTGAGACTAGTCATACATACAAAAGGTAAATAAACGTATGCATTTCACCTGCCATGTGCAGTGAATAGACCTACATTTCATTAACATGATACATGTATAAAACATTGACGATATTGAACTCTTGTGACTAAATACAATTACCCTTTACATATCAGTCATTTAATTCAAATCTCTACATATATTTTCTCCAATAACACAAACTGCCTATAGGCCTACGTGTACAGCGGCTTTGTAAAACACACACTAACTGTTACACAAACTAAGTCAAGCTTAACATTCACTTTTCCTCTTAACTTTGATAATCTTCATAAAATAATGACAATCTCTTCATAATCTAAATCAGTATACTAATAACTACTAATATAGTGCTCATTTAATCTGTACATACCCTATGAGAAGAATGCAACTTGAGAGTATAACCAGCTTCTATCTTTTGATTTTCCCTCGCTATCACATCGCCTGCACATCTGTACTACACGTCACGTACAAGACCAATCCAGAACTACCTTCTTTTATCTATATATCCTTCCACTGCCACACATTCATAACATATCAAAGAAATTATATAGAAATATTCTAGTCTTTCAAATATACATCTGACATATATCATTTTGTACATAATTATAAACATAAACAATTTAGATAAATAACTGAGGAACTATTTTGTTCTTGAAGTACACCAATATCCTTACGTAACAGTGGTTAATCAAAAATGTACTTGACCACGCCCAAGATCTTATATGGTGGTCTATAAAACAATTTATAAAAAAAATCAATTCCCTACAATCCATCCTGACGAAATAACATTCTTCCATATATGTTACGTAATGACAATATGCATTCAAATAGAATTACACCTCCCTTATTCAATTGTATAAAAAAATTGTATACAAGTATCATATTACAGTTAAATAATTTTTTTTTCTTTCTTTTTAACATTTGTACTCTTTGATATCAGATTAACTACACACAAATTCTTCTATCATGGAGATATCTCAATCTATACTTTACTGCATACAAACATCGTTTCTCATATCAATGAGTGAATAAAATAGTGAAAATGTGAAATATCCAACGTCATGGAAATTGTGAAGAAAAGTGAAATCATTTCACTGCCGATCTGGGCAGGTTATAAGGATTACTATGTAATCCCTTAGTAACCCTGGTCGACCGTCGTAGTTGTGTCTGACCTACAACATCTCGAACTGGAGGTTCTTCATTGAGGTTAGGGAATATGATATGGTCCTCTTCATCTTCATCACTACTTGTGTCTGACGATCTGACTCCATCATCTACTGGAGGCCATAATTCTGGTGGATCCCCTTCTTCTTCAGGTTCTCTTGGATAATCCAGCAGATACTTCCTATTCACTGTCTGCACCTTGCCTCCATGTATGGGTCTGATGCTGCATACGTCTCCTTCTGGATTGATCCATACTACCACATATTTGTCCCTATGGTAATGATCAACTAGTTTATTTCTCCCCTTGAAAGCAGTCCGTCGCAATAGTACATGCTGACCAATCTTGATCTTCTTTTCCTTCAACCCATAATCGTGTCTGTTCTTGTTGTACTCTGCTGCCTTCTTCGTGTTGCTTTCAACTATGGCATTCATCCTAGTCAGAGCATCTGCTTGTGCTGCAACATAGTCCTGATCCCAGAACTCCTAAAAAGGGGCAGACCATCTATGTTCACCTGCAACTCAAATGGATCATGTAGCCCTGTATCTTTGTCAAGTGTCACAAATTCCTTCTCTAGGTTGGTTTTGATGCCAAAGTGATAATAGTTCCCTCCACTGACTTCATGAATATCATACTGAGTTTGTGTTGCCAACAATGTTCTTGGATCCATGGGTAATTCTGGATGATGCGGATGTAAGATTTTTAAAAGTGATGAAAGAGCAGAATGGGACACATTTTTTTCAACGGCCCATTCAGACAAGCAATGTTTCAAAGACAAATCTGATGATCCAACACTGTCATCACCTAGATCTACGTCACTTGTATCAGTATTACTAGTAGTACTAGCATCTGATTCTGAATCAAGGACCCTGTTGCTATATGTAGCAAGCGCACCATCAACCTCAGCAAGATTGGGGTTTGGAATGAATGGCTGACTCTGACTCGACACGGATTCCATTTCATGAACAGTCTGTCCAAGTGCTGGTGCAGCATGGTCATTTCCAGAAAGACAACAATCCCAGCTAGAACTGCATTCCAAGGACCCAAAGTCAGACAGATCTTGTTCTTCATCCTGCACACTTTCATCAAGACCTAGATCTAACCGCTCAGTCCCTTGAGCTGATTCTGAGATGGCCTGAAGGTGCTCATTGACCTTCCTTTTTATACGCCGTTTTTTAGCCCAATATGAATCAGAACTATTCGGGTAACGTTTCCTACTCCTGGGAAGCATAGTCACATCTAGACTAGACCTACAGATGTCTAGAGATTAAATCTAACGACACGTTTATGTGTTTACGTGAAGACTTAATTGAGTCTTGTGTTTCATAAGTAACATTAGAAGTAGACTATAGATCTACTCTAGTGCATAACTCCATATAAGCTCTGCAAAATTGTAAAAACGTGTTCTCAAATTATGGCTAGAAGGTCTAGAATCTAGATCTAGAGGGTCTATGAGGTCATGCATGCATGCTTGTGAATTTGAGATCTAAATCAAAATGTTACATATGTTTGTGATCTTCCTATATAAGTATAAACTTTCAGACAATTCTCGTGAAGGTTGTGGCCGGGCTACTACTACTACTAGATCTAGATCTGTACTACAGTAGTACAGTGCGTTCTACGGCGTAGAACTAACTGTACCGCAGAGCAATTGAATGAATTAAGGCACAGTACGTTCTACGGCGTAGAACTGTACCGCAGAGCAATTGAATGAAGGCCAAACTGGAAATACTTTGGAACGTTATTATATTACACTGACATGTACGGTACCTGTTAGAAATGTGGCTTGAGGGCTAGTGATGTGTAATACCAAGAAATAGCGACGACGTTGGCTCCGTGACGGGGGCCGTCCATGCATCAATCAACTACGAAAATGGCGGAATTTGGAATGGAAAGCGCGCGTGTGCTTAATTACCACGCTGTGTACATGAAGATTCAGAAAGCAGAGCTAACCCACAACTCAGTCTACAAAAGGGGCAGCAAATATTTTGTAAATAAAAGTGTCATTATTATAAAAAAAATATTTCAAAATTGTAGTCGTAGCTTTTTTTGTGAAATAAGGCGATTAAATTGTAGAAAAAGATTTTTGAACAATAGGGATTAATTCGTGCACACGAAAAATAGGCAATGCCATAATACGCGCCGTTAACGTACCTAACGCGCGCGTAAAATTGATTAACCGGTAACCGGATCATGGCTCACCAGCGGGCCACCAGTCATTTGTGATTGCGTGACATATTGGTAATTTCATTCATTTCGATTTCTTATATTTTGACGGAATCGTTCGAAATAGTGAAAAACAAACAAAAATAGTGAAAAACAAACGAATTCTCATCAAAATCACGTACGATCCATGTAAAATCCACATAATCGTATTACAACCGCCGGCCCGGAGGTGGCCCGCTTGTTCGAGTTTGCTTCGTATACCAGGCGCGACAATGTCGGTGGGCCACCAGTGGCTGCAGCGGCACAGGAGCGGCAAACAGCTGCCACCTGTAGCCACCGGTAGCCACCGCCATAGTACCTGCGGGCCGCCGGACCTTGCTGGCTGGGAAATTACTGCCTGGGAAAAAGTGCAAAATACGACCAAATATGTAAACTTTGTTTATTGAGAGCTGTTGTCTATGACCTACGACAAGCGATGTACAGTAAAACTGTTTATACTATAGACTGCCAGTGTCAACGACCTACAATCAATGATTTTTGGACCTATCACTTATCAGTCATGGTCTAACACTACAGTGTATAGTTACAGTGTGAGTGTCACTCTCACTCAGTCTCAGTCAAGCCACACACAGTCACACTCACATTCACAGTCAAAACTCGGTCACGGTGATCAGTTACTAATTCCCACGGAATACACACGATATAATAGATTATTTCTGTTCCAAACATGCCAAAAGTATACGCATAATAAGCACATTGCATAATATGCTGGACTATAAAGAAAAAATTAGTCAAGCTAGTTTTATCTATCGATATGACTATGTACCTGCACAGAAGAAACTTCGGAAATCGCCATCTCGCCTGTCCTCTTTCCTCAGCAGAATCCTCACCGCAAAAAAAAGTTAGTCCACGCGCATGCGTACTCACACTCCGAAGACGAAAGTCATGAATATTCATATAATGAAGCCCCAAAGGTTCAGGAAAAAAAAATTCGCGTCCTGGCCACATACTATATTTTCTGTGAAGTTATGTCCCTCTATACAGTTATGAAAATTCCTGAGATGCCAAAGTAATTTTGCAGTATCTCTATATACTACACGTCCACATTTGGGGCATATGTAACCCATGTTTCAATCAAGTACATTTGTATGATTAATAATTGTTTGAATACTATGGATTAAACACCTGAAGGAGCGTGCTCAAACAACTCTTAAGCTTTAAACGCCATGCGGGGATAGGAATGAGCTCCTTTAGTGTTGAATCATCCACTGCCAGTAGCCCCAGTGCTTCCTTGTCGATTTCATTTTCTGAAATTGAAGAAAAAATAGGTTTCTTCGTCATCATGCATAACAGAACCTAGAGAAATCAATCAAAAAAACTGAAAATATTCAAAAAATTGACAAACATGCCTTTAAATTTGTTTTATGGTTGCCATGGCAACAGGAAAAATACAATAGCATTGTTATGGTATCACAATGTCCGAAATAAGATTCTAGGAAAGTCACCAAATTTGGGCGTAAATGGACATCGTTATGGTATCACAATGTCCGCAATAAGATTCTAGGAAAAGTCACCAAATTTGGGTTAAGTGGACAAAAGCTGTAGAAGTGGCGACCAATTTTACGGTATAGGGTTAAATGGACCGGTATTCATAACATGTGTTAAATGTATAGCAGTTTTCTATGAAAAGCGGTCCTTATGAATAGTAGTTTTCTATGAAAAGCAGTCCTTATGAATAGCGAGTGGACCCCGAAAGATCTACATGTGTACATGCTTATTTCATATCTACTTTAGATGAGTGTATTGTCCACTGTAGTTAGTGTAGAAGTCTAGATCTGGAATCTACAGAACTAGACCTACTATTACCCTACTGTTCTATACAGCCAAGGACAAAGGATGCATTCTTTAATATTCAACACGTTTGTCAAACGTTTACTTTAGACTTTTCTTCCATTGTCAGTCTATGGGGGACTGTGAATTACCAAGTCAGCTCATCAGTATCTGGACTGCACCCTTAAATTCAGTTCCCTGGTCTGATTGTAGAATTCGTTGGGGTCCTATGTTGTTGTAGAGGGTTTCCAATATATGGGCTATTTCTTCAGATGACTGTTTGCAAAGGCTTAAAAAAAGGTATCCACTAAAAACGTCTAGTATGCTCAATACATAGTTGTACTTCACACCAAAACATTTGTCTGCAAGGCTTCGCAGGTCCACCAAATCAATCTGATTTCTTTCCATCACCGAGCTTGCTTCAACGGGTATTAATGAGGCATAGTTGGTAAACACTGGTTTGTTTCGTTGTACGGACTGTCTTTTGTTGAGCCATTTCTATATGTTTTGCTCATTAAGACCAATGAATATTTTCTGTATCCTCCAGCTTAATTTCCCTGCACCATCCCAAATTGTCACAAGATAAAACTGTGATAAAATGGGGTCAACTTCATCAGTCTTTATGATAATCCGGAATGAGTTGTTTCCAGGGAGGACTAGACAATCTTCCAAATTCTGTGAAACTGGGCTGTGGACAGTTCTGACTTGCATCGCAGGCCACTGCGAAGGAGGCGGCCAAATTTGTACCATTCTTTATCTTTCTCTTTGAATGCCTTGGTGGCTCCATGGTGACACATTTGAAGTGCAGTAAAGACCTGGTTATACACATCTGGGTTCAATGCACATGGTGTCCATTTCCTTTTCTTTGAAACTACGGTCACAAAGGTTCGTACGAATGATGCGATCGTACGAATCTCACTGTTCGTACGAATTCCGGAATTTGTAGAGATTCGTAGATGGGGCATAGATTCTTACAGCCTTCTTACGAAATTCTTACGAGCACTGTTTAATTTGCAAGAACAACTTAAGATCTTCTTGAGAAACGAAGTGATTTTCTGTTATACAATGGCCCTAGAGTTTGTACGTTTTTCGTAAGAATGCCTTGAGTTATTCTTTCATCAGACTTATGGCCATTTTACGATTTTTGTTGTCGCAAAATGGTCATACGTGCAACTCACGGCACTCTCATGTCTGTCGTAAGAAGATCTTACAAATTTTTGTATATTTTGTCGGGTTTCTTCCCCTTCACTCTCTTCCCTTTAATTGACTTCCCTTTTGGTCCCATATTTCCTCGACAGGAGATGCTTCCTCGTCGAACACCATGAACAGAATGAGGATTTGAACTTCGCCCGTCATGCTGAAACCCGGGTTTGCATTTTCGGATTTCGGGTATTTCCAAAATAATTCTAACACTAATATATTGCATTTTAGAATTTTAAACATGCAATTCACAAACTGCATTTCAATGTAATCCAATTATATTTGCTGCAGTAATAAATGGAAATCATTTCAGACGACGATAGGTTTTTTCATGACTCAAAAAAAAATAAGAGCTGCGAGGAAGATTCAAGCTAGGTGGTACCGTGCGCGTTCAGAAATGAAGTCAGAATGGGAGTCACCGGTGCTCAGTGCGCTCGAATACAGCCATATACCGTAATACACACAGACGAGGGTCGAATATAACTGACGTTATCGTGCCAAAGTAAGCTTGAAAACAACTAGAAATACCACGTAAGCGACAACAAAAATTCAAAATTATCGTAAAACAAATCTTTTCTTTGGCAAAAAATAGTATGGGTATCCATAATATCTCAAAGAAAAAAAGATATTGGAGGATTACGAGTGCACTTCTTATCGAGATTAGGCAGCCATATTTGACATTGTTCTGCTTAGCAAGACCGCAGTTGGCAGCAGAGAGGAAAATAAATGTGGGCACTAGATCAGGTGATTGGCCACAACTGTTCCTCTCTGCTGCCATCTGCGTCTTGCTAAGCAGAACATTGTCAAATATGGCTGCCTGATTTCGATATGAAGTGCACTCGTAATCCTCCAACATCTTTTTTTCTTTGAGATATTATGGATACCCATATTATCTTTTGCCAAAGAAAAGAATTGTTTTAGGGTAATTTTGTATTTTTGTTGTCGCAATCAAGAATTAAAATCAACATGAAAATTCATGAAGACCAACCTAACAAAAAGAGTAACCAAACAGTTATCAACTACTGTACATTTTCCCTGACCATTTAACCCCACATTCGTAATAAATATTCAATGCGTGAAAAAAAAAATGCAGGGTGTCCGTCAGGAATGTATTAATTCGTGCATTTTTGCCATTGGCATATTTCTAAAAAATCTAGATGGATTCTCGACTGCATGCAGTCGAAATTTATGCCTCCGCCATTGCCAGATCAGAAATATATTACACACCTAACTTCTAAAATTTTTCAAATAATGACCTCTGTGACCTTTCACCTTGTGACCTCAAAATCTACTCAGATCGTCATTCCCATGTGCATACATGACCCGAGTTTGAAGTTAAAGCCTCAAATGGTTCTCTAGTTATCACGAGAACGAGATATTTTCAGGTATATATGACCTCTGTGACCCTTGACCTCGTCACCCAAAAATCTAATCAGGTCATTGTCCCTCCAATATGCATATACATAAACCAAGTTTGAAGTTGATCCCTCAAACGGTTCTTCAGTTATCACAAGAACGAGATATTTCAATATCTATATATATAATGACCTCTGTGACCTTTGACCTTGATACCCCCAAACTAATCAGATCATCGTCACTCCTATCTGCATACTTGGACCAAGTTTGAAGTTGATTCATAAACGGTTCTTTAGTTATCGCGAGAATGAAAACAGGACGGACGGACGACCCGAAAACATAATGCCTCCGCTGTCACCAGATGAGATGTCCGTTCGGATGACGTGTCTCCACGGACACCTCATCCGGATCGGAATCAGGACCATGTGTCCCATATACGGACCAGCTGTCCCCATTTCTTGCGTATAAATTCGCGCGAGCTCACACCGTGTATTCAGTGCGATGCTCGATGCAATTTATCCCATAGACTTCGGCGCATTTTTTATATTGATGTGTCTAGCTAGTGTGTGCTTCATGCCGCGTGCATGACTGTGGGGGGGGGGGGGGGGGCTCAGAGAGGAGTTGGGTTTGAACTCCGTTGACTGTATAGTACTACCGTTGGTAGGTACTACAGTCGTTTGTGTACTAGCTAGTGTGTACGTGCTGCGTGCGCGGGTATGTGCGTGTGTGTGTGTGTGTGTGTGGGGGGGGGGGGGGGGGTCGAGGAGGAGCTGAGCAATTGTCATGACCCTGATATAAAAGATGATAATCTAATGCTTCCACACATATGCGTCTTGATGGCGGCTCATATACTTTTTTTAAACATGTCTTAGAAATGAGAGTTTCAGGCAGCGAGGTCAAAGACTTTTTTCATATGATGTTATTGTATTCAGGCACGTTACTGCCCTATCCCCATGGCACCCGAATGCTTGTTAGTTCCACTTTCTATATTGGAATGTGCTTTTCCTCATTCGCTTCGCTCGCTCGCAAACCTTATAAATGAATTTCATGCAGCGAGGTCCATGATATTCAATGTTATGACAATTTTCGGGCACATCACTGCCCTATCGTCATGGAGCCCAGATATTAGGGTTACCTTTCTATAAAAGAACAACAGCAAAGTGCCCCCCCACCCGTTCGCTTCACTTCCTAAAAACTTTATTAATATGAATGATTCCCGCCAACAATATGACCGGAGATATAGCTTTACACTTCACCTATTGGTGACTAATTAATTTTTTTTTGCAATTTAAAAGTACATTTTTTATTTTTCTTTCGCTCGCTTTGCTTGCTCGCAGTATTTGGAATCTTACACAGTGGTAGTATAATATGTTCAGGCTTCACATTTGACCCACCCCCTATCAAATAATTCTGACTTGGCTCAAGCCCTCGAGGGGCACGCCCCTGACCCCCCACCCGCCACCCCTACTCGGCCGCTTCGCTCCCTCAGAAAGGTCCACTATTTGCAATGTGGAACCCCCCCCCCCCCTTGAAAAAATATCTAGTTACGGGCCTGGGCTTACAAATTTGTGAATGTACGCACTATTTAATATTTCGTGCAGTGAATTTCAGGATTTGTGCATTCAAATTAACAAACAACTTTGGCCGATAAGGTGGCTTGGGCAACCAGTTTCATTTGGGGGAATTTAATTTAATGATGTATTATTTTGTTCATTTGTTTCCATCTTTGTATGCGCATATATGTGTTTCTATCTCATAAGTTTGTTTTTTATCAGCGTTCTTATTTTGGAAATACATGTATGTTTAGGGTGTATTTTAATCCATTGCATTTTGCATGTTTTCTCAATTATGTTCATAACTGTCATGTAATAAATGTAGGTACAGATTTGTTTTTCTTTCTGTTCATCTTTACATCTTTATTATATAATTTTTTTAATCAGTGTTTATCTTTCTTTATACCTTTACATCTTTATTTACGTATTTTTCATCATTTTTTTTTTCTCTCTTTTCATCTTGACATCTTTATTCATTCTCATCTTTGCTTTCTTTTCACCTCTACATTCTTACTCATTTTCATCAGTTTGTTTTTCTTTCTTTTCATCTTTACATCTTTATTCATTCTTATCAGTTTTTTTTCTTTATTTACGTGCCCCCCCCCCTTGGCTAAGTGCCTGAATATCATTGCCATAACATATTCTATATACTTTTTAGAAAAGATGATTTTGCATCAAGATTAAAAAATTATGCCATAAATATTGCATGTAATTTATAACACACAATGAAAAAAAAAGAGGCCAGAGAGAACATAATTCTACTGAGACAATAATACAGATGTGTACATGTATTTCACATTTCATCATTTTCCCTCTCTTGCTCCCTCCCCTCCTCACCCTGAAAATAATAGCAAAATAAAGACAATAACAACAGTGGCGGATCCAGGCGGGGGCGCAAGGGCCGCGCGCCCCCTATAATTTTATTTTTTTTTTTTTTAATGCGACTTTTGCACATGATTTTTTTTTAAAGTCCTCCCCTGCTCGGTCGCTCTGCTCCCTCGGCGCTGGCGCCCCCCCCCCCCCCCTATTTCAAATTCCTGGATCCGCCACTGTAACAATGAGTAATAAAAAAAATACACAAACAAAAATATCGTAAAGTATTGTAATTCAATACATGAAAAGTTTATTTCAAGACATATTATCTGGTATAACAAGAAAAACACTGTTTCCAACACATTCAAAAAATATGTCTCGCACATCTTCTTCCCAAGACCAATGTGTGTGCCAAATTTCATGAACATATTTCTTAAAAAATGAGGGAGTAGTTCGATCCGCAAGATTTGTAACGGACCGACCGTGCGCATATTCCTATACATCCCTCTTCAAACTTCATTTGGCAGGGGTATAAAATGTTGTTATGGTAGTTATTCTGTTATCGTTAGGGCAAGCTAAAAACATGTATACAGAAAACAAAAAATGGGAAATGGTACTTTTGTCTTTTCCATAAGAGTTTGACACAATTTCAAATATGTTCTCTACCCCTTTTAATACATGAAACATAATCGTGCCTAAAATTTTATTTTTACATTGTGACCAGTATTGTGAACTACATGT